>OZ022235.1:7701930-8095930 GCA_963978835.1 Tenthredo scrophulariae | reverse complement strand
GAAAATGATGATCACCATATTATTATCTATTTTTTTGATTTGCGTTTATTGGTTTTATAGTATATGGGGAATTTCGCCAATCAGTAACTCCCAATAAGCACCCATTTGTATAGAAAACGTATAAAAAAAGTCATATACTCTACGTTTATTGAGCGGAAAAATGTTCCTCAGTTAAACACATAAGTAGCGTTTATTGAAACGTTACGTCGATCGTTCATTATTACGCAATAAACAACGTTGAATACACTTGAATATTTGGCCAAATTATTGTGGCCAAAAAAAAAATCGAGATACCTAGAACAAATTAATTACAATGTATTGGGCATTGATCAACAACTATTAATCGCAAACAATCGCACTTTCTTCCTAATTAAGAATCTTAAGATTAGAAAAACTTCGCATTATTGTTGTGGCCGGGATTTCGATCCGGGGACGCTCGCATTCGCTTGTATTACTATTCGCACGCTCTATCAACTACGCCAAACTACCTATTGACGAAGTCAGTCACTTTCTCGTAATTGTCTTGGACTTTGCATCTGTCTCAATGATATCAGCGTTTTAATGCACTTGAGATATGTTAACTAAACATCCGAGTTGCAAATATATTATCAATTTAATTTCTGCCTAGAGTTCCACACGTTCTCGCTCGATTCAATTATATTGCACATTCATTATTTTATCAGGAAAACGTATAAATGACGTTAAATCGAGTACATATTATTCTAAAATCGAAACGCTTGATAGACATTCACAAAATAGACGGTTGCCATTACATCTGTTATGAACGTGTAATATACGCGGATATGAAGTGATTGGAACAACGTAGAAATTGCGTGTCATATGTACGTATCATCAGCTGTTTTAATAAACGTGCATAATTAGGATATTGTTGACGGTATGCACATCGTTGTTTAGATGCCGTCAATATACGTGTACATTCGCATGTGATTGAACCATAAATCGAGTGCATATTATACGTTATAATTATCCTTTATAAGAATGTGTAATATACATAATAGGAGAATTTATTCGTAGAAAAATCGTGTATTATGAACGTAGTTGTATGGTTTCCTAATAAACGTATTTTCGAAACGTGCAATATTAGTATTGTCATACACTGATACCAAAAATCAACTGAATATTCATTTAATATTCGTGAAATATACGAATGGGTGGTTATTGGGCTGCTGGACTTTTGCATTCTTTAAATTTGCCTATTTTTTCCCCATTTTGAGCTCATAATAAGGAACTCGCCTAATTTTTTTCAAATTTTTGTCTCAAAATATGCAGTCAGTAGGATTTTTTTTCAATTTCCATATTTTTTTTTCGTTCATCTATAACTTCCTGAAAAATCGAGTGATTCGAAAAAAATGGGGGGGTCAAAATGTTTGTTTTGAAATACTCTTCCGTTTAAGATTATGTTAAAAATCCTTCATGTTTTAATTTAATCAGTTTTTTCCAATTTCAAGCATAAATCGCATTTTCTATGTTGATTGTCTCCTTCGATTTCTTTCATTTTTTGTTAATGAAAAACTGTTATTCATTCAAAAAATGTCAAGCCTAGTTTCAAAGCGGGCGATTCGTTGTTTCTATTTTTGAAAATTATTTAATTGTTTCTGTTTTCTCAAATTAATAGATATTTTAGAATTAATTTAATTTCATTTAATTTGAGAAAACAAAGACAATAAAATAATAAAGAAAAAAAGAAAGAATGAATTGCCCACTATGAAACTAGGTTTGAAATTCTTCAAATAAATAACAGTTTATGATAAAAAAGAAATGAAAAAAATCGGAGGAGACAATCAACATAGAAAATGCGATTTATGCTCAAAATTGAAAAAAACTGATTGAATTAAAACATTAATGATTTTCAAAATAATCTTAAACGGAAGAGTATTTCGAAACAAACATTTTGACCCCCTCATTTTTTCTAATCGCTTGATTTTTCAGGAAGTTATAGATGAACGAAAAAAAAATATGGAAATTGAAAAAAAATCCTACTGACTGCATATTTTGAGACAAAAATTTGAAAAAAATTAGGCGAGTTCCTTATTATGAGCTCAAAATGGGGAAAAAATAGGCAAATTTAAAGAATGCAAAAGTCCAGCAGCCCAATAACCACCCATTCGTATATTTCACGAATATTAAATGAATATTCAGTTGATTTTTGGTATCAGTGTATGACAATACTAATATTGCACGTTTCGAAAATACGTTTATTAGGAAACCATACAACTACGTTCATAATACACGATTTTTCTACGAATAAATTCTCCTATTATGTATATTACACATTCTTATAAAGGATAATTATAACGTATAATATGCACTCGATTTATAGGTTCAATCACATGCGAATGTACACGTATATTGACGGCATCTAAACAACGATGTGCATACCGTCAACAATATCCTAATTATGCACGTTTATTAAACAGCTGATGATACGTACATATGACACGCAATTTCTACGTTGTTCCAATCACTTCATATCCGCGTATATTACACGTTCATAACAGATGTAATGGCAACGTCTATTTTGTGAATGTCTATCAAGCGTTTCGATTTTAGAATAATATGTACTCGATTTAACGTCATTTATACGTTTTCCTGATAAAATAATGAATGTGCAATATAATTGAATCGAGCGAGAACGTGTGGAACTCTAGGCAAGAAATTAAATTGATAATATATTTGCAACTCGGATGTTTAGTTAACATATCTCAAGTGCATTAAAACGCTGATATCATTGAGACAGATGCAAAGTCCAAGACAATTACGAGAAAGTGACTGACTTCGTCAATAGGTAGTTTGGCGTAGTTGATAGAGCGTGCGAATAGTAATACAAGCGAATGCGAGCGTCCCCGGATCGAATCCCGGCCACAACAATAATGCGAAGTTTTTCTAATCTTAAGATTCTTAATTAGGAAGAAAGTGCGATTGTTTGCGATTAATAGTTGTTGATCAATGCCCCATACATTGTAATTAATTTGTTCTAGGTATCTCGATTTTTTTTTTCGTGCCACAATAATTTGGCCAAATATTCAAGTGTATTCAACGTTGTTTATTGCGTAATAATGAACGTATCGACGTAACGTTTTCAATAAACGCTACTTATGTGTTTAACTGAGGAACATTTTTCCGCTCAATAAACGTAGAGTATATGACTTTTTTTATACGTTTTCTATACAAATGGGTGCTTATTGGGAGTTACTGATTTGGCGCGAAATTCCCCATATACTATAAAACCAATAAACGCAAATCAAAAAATAGATAATAATATGGTGATCATCATTTTCGGGTGAAACGAATTTCGATCTCCCCCCCCCCCCCCCCCCCCCAAATCTGTTCTAAATCCTTGACTAACAATGTGTCTGGAACATCAGGACCTTAGCTCAATGGAAACACGTGCACCACCGAGTTTCGAACGTTTTGTTTAGATGAAAAATAGCCTCCACCACACGGCTCATTTTCAGGCAAAAAGCGAAATTGTGGTAAAAAACGAATATCTTCTATCACGTGGTTCAAATTTTTCGTATAAAAGTAGAAACAATTCGCAACTAATAATTTTGCTCTTCTCGTGGTTTTTGATTCTTGATTTCTGTGCGGGATGAAATATGGAACAAAAAATATTTCTGAGTTGCAAATTGTTTCTAGTTTCGTAGAAAAAGATTAGAACTTTGCAATAATAAATACGTGTATTTATTTACCCATTATAATGAATATGAACAAGCGTGTGATTTGGTTGATCGCGATGGGCCAACCGAACTTCCCGCGCAGAGAATATTTTTTTATCGTTTACAATATATTTTCTACGAAATATGATTGTCTTAATTATTATGATTATGATGGATCGTTCAATTTTTTCGAGAACTACTGTATGGATTGATTTCAAAATTCAATCAGATCTGAGTTGGCGCGAATCCTGGCGATTGAGACCAAGATCATCTGAATCCGTTGATCCATTGCGCGAATGGCGTAAAAAAAAGAAATTATACGACCTTCTGGCTTTAAGAAGACCAAAAGGTCGTATGATGTCGCTTACGACCTTATGGCATTAGTAACGCGACATATTGAGTTCAATACATTCTAAAAATGGTTCAAAAACCAGCCAACATAATTGGGTATTAATAGAAATGCCCTATATAATACAGTTGGTATAAATGATTCTATTTTTGTAGGCTGTAGAGGTCAAAAAGTCGCACGATCGATATATAGCAGACCTTATTGGCACAGCTAATCATAACCAGGCCACTGCACAGTCTTTCCGTACCGGCAAGACCGGTAATTTGGAAATCTGCCATTACCCTCGTGCCCCGCGGTGCCCCCGGACCGGGCTTCAAAAAATTACCCGTGGCTGGCCGTCTTGACAAATCTTCAGTCAATGCCGTTAATGATAAGCACGGAAGATCAGACGACATATTTGGAATAGGCACAAATAGTAGTAGGTATACCACAATCGTTGGCATATGCCAGTTCAAAATGTTTAAAACCAACATGATGTAACATGATGATGAATAATAAATAATTTCGATTACAACCAATGATTCTCGCAAATACATTTTGAGTTCTAATTATGTTTGGTGGAAAAGAATCATGAATTTGTCTTCGTTACTGCATTTCTCTTGCAGAGCTACTCACAGGTTCTAGCACACCTATAGAAGCATGTCGGGGAGCATTTCACGCTGGGAGACAATATTATACAAAGAACTTATCATTAGATCATTTCGGATTTTTCGAAAAATTGAATCAATGGCTAAATGAGGGCGGTGAGGAATGATAGACATCGGAATCTTTGCTTTTTTTTTTCAAATGTTATTATTAAAATATATTATTAATATTAATATTAATATTAATATTTAATACAAAATGTACATATGTATATTGACCCGTCATCTACCAATTCAGTGAAAATATTGGTAGATGACGTGTGTTGAGCCGCCCCGGCGTTGACGGTCCCGACGGCGGGGTCCACCTCGTTCGCCTCAGCCACGTCTCCTGCCGCGTGAGTGCTGGGCCTCAGGCTGCTGCTGCTGCTACCGCCCCCGCTACTGCTGCTGCTGCTGCTGCTGCCCTGCAACAATGGCTCGCGGGGCAGCCACCTCCGCCACCAGTTCAGCTATCAGGTCCTATGAATAATCACAGAAGTCATAGCTGGAAATATGTATAGAACTGCATGTATACCAATAACTAAGGCTTGAAGATGACGTACATTTGCACCAAGCGGTGGTCAAGCTCTCTGCCCCGCCGCCCCATCTTCCTCCTCTCTCACCACCTCCTCCTCCACCGCCACCACCTCCTCCTTCTCACCCCTAGCCCTGATGTTATTATCTGAAACAATAAAATGTAATATTAATTAACACTGCGTGGACTCCTTTGTGTGGCACTGATATACAGGGTGAGTTTGCTCCGGGATCCTGAGAGGGTCTGGCTCAAATCGGCTGAGACTCTGTCTCCTTCTATTCATACTTGTTGTTATCAGGGGAATGATCGCCTCCAGATGATAAACAATCCATTCAAATATTGAGGTGAATAGTAGTGTCTCATTGTTTTGACAAGGCTACATGAATTTTCAGCCAAATTTCAATCGATGAGAATTGTTATTCTGACAATTACATGTATGAATAAAAGGAGGCGGAGTCTCAGCTGATTTGAGCCCCACCCTCTCAGAACCCCGGAGAAAAATCATTCTGTATAGTGCCAGGCCAGCTGATTCACATAGAGGTTGATTTTATTCATGTATTTTAAGCAAATTGTATTGTCACTTCGTGTAATGAAACCACAGGTTACAACCAATACCCGCGATCATCGGCGAAATCGTCCTAAGTTCAGGTTGTGTCGCGATCTAAAAACCTAGTATACTGCGATCGGTAGATTATATTCAAATTGTAAAACTATGACATCGTATCCGCGACACTCGACTTATAGATCACTCCATAACAGCAATAGATATTACGTCGACTGTATGAGATCAACAGAATATGTAGGCAAAGTAATACTTACTTTGCATGCTGTGGGCGAACACGTGGAAATATGGAATGATCTCTTCCGCAGGGCTGCCAACTTAACTTTTTTGGCGTGCGGTCGAGCGATGGCAGCCTGAGTAGGATCTCTGTGAGAAAACCGGTTGGCAGCACGGCGAGTCATTTCGGATCACTTCGGTGAATCGTCGCATTCTCCTATCGTCGCACGTGTTTGAACCCGGTACGCACTGTGGTAATCCCAGTATCGTGGCGTGAGTCGTGAATCGTGGAAATTTGTACGAAAAACGCGTTTTGAGTAGTTGTTGTCACGTCGTAATTCACAGTACATGCACCGAAGCGTGTTATTTAGTTTTTACGAATTTTCTGAAGTGTAAAGTGCAAACCTTATAAATACTTGGTGCAAAAATCATTCAACAATAGGAAAACGTGCTGCTCAAGGACATGGTAGATATTGGCTGTCGGCAAAGCCTCCAAGCCGGAAAAAAAAATTTCGCCAACGCAGATCAATAATACAAGATGCACCGGCAGCCGTAAGCGAACATGAAATCCAACTGCCACCAACGGAAATATGCCTGGCGGACCACGTGGGCGCAGCAACATCCGATTTCGATGATGTTGATGTGCTCACTGCAGAAAACGTTTCAGGTTGTTCAGCAGCGGAAGCTTCAGTAGCAGTAGAACAGCAGCGAACACCCACAGGCATCGCTGAACAAATAGCTGCGGATTTCATGGATGACTTCGAAATTGAATCGTCGGGGATGGATCTGACATAGACGGAGCGGATGATGCATTAGATCTTTCAGACAACGATGAAGCATTACTGGAACCTGCCAGTTCTGACGAAAGTCTTCCACCTTGGATCGTTGAGAGAGAACGCAAGGAGCAGACGAAGGAGTCCGAACCTCCTGGAACTCGGCATGTCGTTAATGTTGGATATATGTTTTCCGAGATACAACAGCGATTCGCAGATCACAATCCACTTCTCCGCTGCACATTAGATCAAGTGCACTTGATCTCCACTGAACGCGTCGGACTGCTATCGAGATTCTCGTTTCAGTGCAAGATGTTTAATAGGAAAGAATTCATCATGTCTGAACCTCAGAAATCCGATATCCTTTCGATCAATGAAAGTGCAGTAGCCGGAGCAGTTTCTGTAGGTTTTGGATATTCACAATCGAAAGAGATGTTCAATGCGATGAATATTTCGTTCATGTCACATGGCACGTATCAAAAGTACCATGATAAAATTGCCTCCGCATTCGATAAGGCAGCTGAGGAAGAAATGAAATTGGCTGGCGAAGAGGAAAAAAGGCTTGCGATAGAACGTGGTGATGTTAAGAATGGAATACCACACATTCCGGTAATAGCAGACGAAAGTTGGATGAAAAGGTCATATAGATCTGGAAGATATGACTCAGCGTCTGGCGTCGGCATCATTACGGGCTTCCATACGAACAAGGTTTCGTTCGCCGCAGTACGCAATAAATACTGCACAATTTGTTCGATCGCAAAAAAAAAGACACGAACCCCCAAGAGAACATACTTGCTTTAAAAACTGGGAGAGCAATAAGAGTTCTTCAAGCATGGAGAGTAGCACCATTGCCGAAGGCTTCCTCGAAAGTATTGAAATGCATGGGCTAGTCTTCTCGTCACTGATATCAGACGGTGATAGCAGTGTGTACAAGAAGATTCTCGATTGCAACCCGTACGACGATACGTATGTGCAAAAGGTCGAGTGTACGAACCACCTATTGCGAAACCTTCTCACAAAAATTAAGGACGTGGCGAAAACAAAATTGAAGCCAGATTTGAAAAACGAAATGAAAGAGATGTCCGGATAAAAAAAAAACGATTGGACAATGGCGAAAAGTCATCGAAGGCAGTACCCTGAGGATACGGACAGCTGTGGTGAAAGCAAGCCAATATCGCATGGCTGAAGAAGTACCGCAATCCGAAAAAGTGGTACGCCTCATGAAAGATCTGGTTAATATTCCAAGTCATGTGTTTGGTGAACACAAGAAGTGTGCCGAACTGGGCTACTTTTGTGATGGTACTACAAAAGATCAAGAAGAAAATGCAGTGCCAATATTGATCGAGTTGGATCTCTACGACAAAATCTGAGGATGCTATCACCCAACTAAGATGGAGAGCCGAGAGCCTGTTGTTCAACGTCACTAGAAACACTGTTGAAAACTATAATGCTATCGTCAGCATATTCATCGGCGGAAAGCGTGTTCACTTTGGGAAAAGAAACTCTTACAACCCCCGAGTTGCTGGCTCCGTTGTGCAATTCAACTCACAGGAGTCCTATCAGAAGTTGAGTGCTGTGACGGGTAAGGCGCCAACTGCAATGGCCCATAAGTTGCAAAAAAAAAAAAAAAAAAGAAAAGAACGTAACCTCAAACGGCTGACGATAGCCAAGGACAAGAAGAAGCAACCTAGACTAACATGTTCGTCTGCGGGATCCTCTGGCAAGAAGTCCAACTCGAACCCGGACTATGGTCGGAATTGCAACAGGACGGATCTCAACGAGGACGAATATAAAGTGCAAGTCGAGTTGCACTTTCAGGAACTTGCCGAGCAGCAGGCAAAACGAGACCTCGTCGAAGCACGCACGAGAGGTCAAAGCGATAGCGGAGAATGGAAATCTCTGCGGAACAAGCTGCTCACAGCTTCAAATTTTGGCCCGGTTTGCCGCACGAGGCCAGTTACTCTTCCGGCGAACGCACTAAAAACTATTGTGTATCCGCAAGAATTATCTCTACCTGCTCTGCAGTAAGGCAAGCAGAGCTAGGTAAAAGCACGTGAGAAATTCGGAGAAACCGAGGGGTTGCAGGTTTCAGAGTATGGCCTCTTCATCGATTCAGAACACTGCTACTTGGCAGCGTCTCCTGGTCGATTGATAGGCGACGACGGTATTATCGAAATAAAATGCCCTTACAAAGCAAGAGGCGTCCCTCCGAAGCAAGCGATAGAACAGCGCCTTGGAGAGGTGCAAAGGATCTACAATAAAAGCAACCCTGACAGGATGAATGAAAATCATAGTTACTCCTACAAGGTTCAAGATCAACTGCATATCGCACAAAAAGAATACCGTTTCTTTGTCCTGTCGACGCCAGAAAGTATAAAAACAATCAAAGTCTTCAGAGATGATATTTTTGGCAAAACAAAATGTTGCCTTACCTATCTATTTCTATGAGTTTTGCATGCTCCCAGAAATTGTCGATGGTAGACATTTGAGAAATATGGAAGTGAGAGAACCACAGTACATACTTGATGCACAAAACGAGACTAAATAAAGTCACGCGTGTATAAGAAGAGGAATAGTGGGATGAATGTGTCAATCTATGAAAAAAAAAGTATTGTGTAGTCGTCTTTTTTTGTATCATATCGCAAAAAGGGAACGTCGAACTCATAGCTGCTCTAATCCTCTTGAGAGTATAGGGTGGACTTACCCAGCAACGGTCGAATCGCAGGGATTAGCACTCATGTCATGAAACAACTTGAAACTATGAGTTTGGCTGAAGTTCTCGTACGACTCCACAATATGAAAAAAGTCAGTTGAGTGAAAATTTTTCATGATCATACAATTCGAAAGTATAAAAATATAAGACGTAAGCCTACACACATACTTAAACATAATTACAAAACTATTAGAAAAGTCATTGATGCATATTTTGAAGATAGTGATCCATTTGACACGATTCAAATGTGACACTGTCACCCTGTGATATGACTGTTCTGCTAGGAACAGTTCGTTCTGTACTCTCAGGAAGGATTAGAGCATTACAATTATCAGCTAACGCACATTCATCCTACACCTTTTCTGTTATCGTATATTATTAGTTCAGAATTTTTTTTTTTGATAGATGATATTGCGGTCTTCTAGTGGGTATCTCGCATCTCACAACTCTCTCGCACGTTGTGAACGAACAGCATTGTGCTCGATAATTTTGTATAGTTTTTACAGTTATAAGTTTCCAAGTCATACGCCTGTACGGCGCCAGTCCGTAGAATCGATACACGTTTACTTTTTGTCAGGTGATACATTTGAGATGTCTGACAAAAGTAAATCTGTTTCGAGTGTGGCGTGCTAGCTGCTGTTCAATATGGCATTATAGTTATGGTCATCGATTACGTATGTACTGCGACGTGGATTTTTATTGGTCCTCGGAGCTAGACCGGATAGCTAGACTCCGAGGTCCCTTCACTCTACAATTGGCCAAAGCTGAGAATAGTAAAAGTTGGACGCCAGGCGGATAACCGCCACTTACAGAAATCTACACAAAATATTATCAAAATTTTACCTACGGGTACTCGAAGCGTCGGCTAGCTGCAGTACCGCGGAGAGGGGTCGGGATTGAATGAAGGATTAGCGGGGCGTTAAGTAACGGCTCGTGAATTTAGAATTTGATGAAGAAAAATAGAATTGATTGAATAAGAAAGATTGAATTCAAAGTAGAATTAACAAATCGTGTACCCGCGGGTATAAATCGGCTGCAGGCCGTGTAAAGGCGACCTGGCCGCTTTTGCCGAGTTTTACAATAACAAATAGACTGCGGGCTTTCACGTAGGAGAGCAATAACAAGGAAAAATGAAGCAAAATTTAACAAATCGACAAATCGGGTCCTCGGAAGACAATAAATCAGCTAAAACACCAAATACTCTCCACGAGGAGGAAATTACAATAACTTAACAAATAACAAAGTTAGAGCCTACGACTCAACACAAATTAGATTAACAAAAACAAAGGCGACTCAAACATTTAACTAGAACAAAAGACGTTCCCGATCGTGTATAGGCGACCGGTACGCCCCCGTGAGGCGAAGCCTCACAATTATATACAAATATAATTATTTACAATTTTTCAAATTTACCTAATCCTAACTTAACCTAACTCTGCGGCTTGCGCGATTAATGATTCAAATAATACTAATTGAACTACAAAACTAAGACTCGAACGCAAAAAAAAGGCAGGCTCTCGGTTAAGCCTCGCGCCTCGTCTCTCTCCGCAGAAGGAAGAGAGAGGGACAGTGACCGACTCTCACTATCTTTGTCGCACTCGTTCACGACAGGTACTGACTCAACAAAATTATGTCTGACGCGATCATCCTCTCGAAACTAGTGACTCGAACTCGAAATTTCTTTACACGGGGACACTGGTGACGGCCTACCCTTCGGAGGTCGGCTTAATTCGATCCCAAAGTATTCTAAATAGCCTCGTGGCTGCATTAAGGCAATATGGCAGACGGCCGACGCCGAATTCGAATTAGCATGGGTAGGAATGGCTAACGCTCACCGTCTTTCAGCCAACGGAGAAACAAAATCTTCTCCCGTCCGAAGTCCATATCTGGGAGAAGGTAGTACTCCCTCGAATACGACCACCCCACAATCGCTTGGGCTCGACAACTAACACAAACGCTATTAAGCAGGCCCACGGGGCTCGGACGCAAAAGAACCAAAAGAAACAGAATTTTTCTACAGTAACCAAAAACAGCAGGACACACAAGTGTTCTCGACGCTAGTCTAACGCAGAGTGACTAGACCGCATGGCGCCGGTACTCAGCGCCCTCATGTTACGGCCAAATATCGATTTTCGCATCGCGCGCGAGATCCCTTAAATATGGCGACCTGTTGTCGCTACGCGCGTAATTCGAAGTCCATCACGGCGTCATTAGCTCATTGAATCGGAGGACCACGGGTTGCAGGTTCTTCTTGGTGGCGGGAATCTCTTCCACCACCGATTTCCCTCGATGCAGAGTGCCCTAGGCACTTCCCCGTGTCTTCACCGTCGATGTTGGAGGTAGCCCGGCCGAAGCTAGCCTCCATAGCTTAGGTGGTGTCTATCGAATAGGATCCAAACACCCGATTTTGGCGTCGTACGTTCCTCTAGGTGCGTCTCTGTCGAGGTGTTTTAACCGTCAGTTGGACCTCGTCTCCCATGTCAGAGAAAAGTCGGTAAGAAAAACAAAAGAATAAATAATATGTCACATAGATCTAAGTCGGTCACGGTCGCCTCTCGGAATTATGGTCCGGCCTCGGGGCCACCTTACACATTCATTCCTCTCCAGACACTCCGCTAAGGTCGTCTAAGGGGTAAGGAGCGCCTAGTAACCCGCAATGTTACAGTATACGCATGTAGCGATGGGATTATTTATGAGAGTATATGTTCAGACTGCAGTAATCTATATCCGATAATTAATAAGTTATGCTTTTGTTACAGAAACAGAAAAGGTTGATGATACTACGACTCAACCGGACCACAAGAGGAATTGAAAATAGGTTAGTCTATAGCAGAGCAGAACCACGGAGAGCAACGATACTCCCATATTATTAAAAATTGCTTGTGCCGCTAAGTAAGTGTAGTAGACTTCTGAGTAGTCATGCATTTGGAAAACAATTGCAGAAGCTGTTTTCACAATGTTCGCACTAGTCTTAGCGAGAAGAACTGGGTCGATTGTATGAAATTGAAAATAAACCGATGCACCAATATATGAATTGATTGCATGGAAAGCTATACGAATTGATCTTGCCAAAACTAATTCAACTATTCCTTTTACACAGAAACCTGTCGATACCAGACGACCTGACTTGTGCTGACGAAGGACTATAAGATCAACCCCGAAGCAATTATACTATTCAATAAATAATTCGTATGGTTAGGCGTATTGAATATTATAATCAATTAAAGTGACTATAATTATATGCAAACTAGGAACTCAGCCGACTTATCTTCATAAGGGGGTCTGCGACTGAAAGTTTCACAAGAACCATCTAATTTTTTGCAAATTAATAACAAAGGTCCAGTAGAGAAATGCTTTCTACACTTTTTAGATCATGGAAGTATACGTATTGGCACATACATTTCAATCTTCTGCAATGCAATCGCATGCGCAGGGAACCTTTCACAGAAGATCTTCAATGTATTGCTGCGAACGTTCCCTCCGCTGAAATTTCATCGCAGACAGTTGAATTATTTTCTCCATACAAATACACCATAAGTCAGAATTGTAGTGAGTGTTTTTTCATTGGACCTTTTTTGGTCACTCGCAAAAATAAAAAATGTCATCGCAGTTTCAGTGGCGTTTCTCTCTCACTGAATGAAAATGAAGATGCACAGCAGCTTCATCCGAATAATGATGGCAGACATGCCTATGTTACATCAAATTAGATAACAAATGTGCAACGCAGTTCATACACGTTGATATTGTTGAAACAATCAGACGTTCAATTGGAAATTTAGAATTGTTTGTACGATAACTCTAAGTAGTATTACTGGATTAATGTTTAATGTGTCACGTCCACCATTAATCTTGATGCACACATCTTATAGATGAATTCGATGTCAAGATATGAATAAATAATTTCATTTTTGTGAAATATTGGCTGTGAAGTTGTTTATAGCCACGCACGAATTTAGATTAGAGACATATTCTTAATTGACAACACATTTTGTGGAATTTAGGGCCCTATGATTCGCACTCATATTTTAGCGGGGTCTTGGCGGGCTTGGTTCGAAAACTCAACGCGCGGCGGCGCTGCGAACGATCCAAAAAATGGCGGTCCCCTTCGGACAGCCTTAATCAGATGGAAAAAATTTAGACCATATGCGCCTGTTAAAATTGAGCTACCGGGCTCTGCTTTCACGAGGCTCCATTTCACACCCAAAACTCACTATTCCAGGGGTGTACGAGGTAACAAAAAAAAACAAGGTTAAAAGAAAAACCAGTCTAGTATATACGATATACAGAGAGATTACGCTATGGTTTACACTCAGTCCAAGCCAACTTGGCACACTCCATGTTTTTCGTCTGTTTATTGCAGGCTGGCTATCCACTTGTCTTTTTTTTTAATCGATGTCTTCCGAAAGCAAATCAATTCAACCAGAGTAAAAATGCAGATGGTCGGTCTGCATTAAAGAGACGAAAAATCCGGAGTGTGTCGAGTTGGCTCTGACTGAGTGTAAACCATAGCGTTAATCTCTCTGTATGTATGTGTGATCATCCTTCAAATATCACTTCCATCAGTATCTGACCCCCTTTCGAGTGCCTTTGGAATGATTTGAGCTCACAGTATCACGTCTAATACTAAAAAAAAAAAATTCTTCACGTTGCAAATTTTTTGAGAAGTAATGCAAGAATTCCGAACTATCTATGATTGATAATCCCGACAACATCCGAATTGTCACATAACAATCCAAATTGTATTAATTTCACGAAATTCTATGCAGAGCTCACCAAAATCAATTTCATTCAGTCAATTTTTCTTATTATTCGTCGTAAAGTCCTAGGTTTCTACAAAATTTTCGAAAATTTCACCGAACAAATTACCTACCGTTTGGATTTTGAACGTTGATCAGTTGTTTGTTTAGAATCTTTTTTTTCTCACGTTTTCATAAAAAAATCGTATGTTTCTTTACGAAATCCCAATAAATTCTCCGAGAAAAAAATTTGTTTTTGTTATGGGTTCAAGATTGTAATCATGTTGCGTGAAAAGTTGTCTATTCGTATAATTTTGCGTAGAAATTCGTAGTTGTCTATGAAATTCAACAAAATTCTACAGGAAAAATATTTAGTTTTGTCTGGCTCCGAAATTGTAATCCTGTTTTCCAAAAAGTGGTAGATTTTCATCATTTTTATTACAAAGTCGTACTTTTTTTACGAAATACAACGACCTTCTACGAAAAAAAATTCGATTTTGTATGGGTTTGAAATTGGAATCATATTCCATTCAAGTTCGTTGATTTCAATTAATTTGCGTCGACACACTCGTAGTTTTATACGTAATTTAACAAAATTGTACGCAAATGAATGAAAAATCAAGTGGTTCAGAAATTTCTCTTTATTCGTGACAAATCGTATATTTTCATAATTACACGTAGAAACTAGTACTTTTTTACGAAATATAACAAAATTCCACGAGAAAAACAAAAAAATGTTTTGTGTGGGTCAGAAATTGTAACTATTCTCAATCGAAATTTGTATATTTTTATAATTCTTTGTAGGAACTCGATTTTTTCCACGATGTTCTACGAAAAAAAAATGTCTTTCTAGGTCCGAAATTGAAATTATTTTTCACAGTAGATTTTTTTTTTATTTTTTGTAGGAAATCGCAGTTTTTTGACGATATTCTACGAAATGCTACGCAAAAAAAAAAAAACTGTCCAAGTCCGAAATTACAATAATTTTTCATGGAAAGTCATAGATTTTACTAATTTTTAGTAGGGATTCGTAATTTTCTATGCAAAGCACTAAGAACTTCGACGATTTTCTACGATTTCCGATAATCTTTCACGCTTTCTTACGATTTTCGACGATTTTCTACTATTTCCGACAATTCTCAACGACTTGCACTTTATTATATTTTGGCATAGAAATCATTTCCACCGAGGATGTTCAGAAATCGAATTCAGATGATTTATAACCTTGATTACGTTATTTGATTGGAGACATTAATTTCCAGGTGAAAAGGAGTATTATGCTGAAGATGGCCAATGCATGCCAAGAAGTGAGTCAAGCCAAGCAGACAAGATTTCACGAAATGTATGTCCAGCGTCACAACAATGTCAGGTAAATGTCTTATAGCCAAATATACTCTGTATTGAGTGAAATCACGTCAAGTAGACCCCCCATTCTCTACGTGATCATTGATTTCAAGTCAAGATTCGCGGCAGTGAATCGCCGCCAAGTACCCGTAGGCAGGCGAGAGCTAGCCGCGAGACTATTGTGTCGGGGGAACTCTTTATACCTATAAGCACGAGGTCATAACTTCGGAACGCGTGATTATTTATCGATAAAATTTTCAAAATAGATATTCCCCCACCACACGACTTCGCTGTATAAATTTGATCGAAATCAGTACACTGGTTCCCGACATTTTAGTCACTAAAGTTGATGAAAAAGACTCCTCTTCTCCTTCTTCCCCGTCATTAGGTTTTCGCTAGACGCTTGCTTGGAACCACGTTTCCGATCGAACGGTAACACGGATCGACTTAAAATTCTAAACGTAGGTAGAAACCATTGGAATCTCGACTCCTATCGATTTTGGCATGCATCTGGATCCGCACTCGGGCGGTATGTAGTGATAAAGTTACCAAGTGAGCTACGCAGGGTCGACGAAATCAAAATGGCCGTCGGATAGCTGTCGGAAAGCTGTCGAAAACAGTTAAAATATTAATAATTTTATATATAATCATATTAAATAGTTATATATTTATATTAGATGATTATATAATGTGTTATCGGCCATGCTAATGGTTTTATATCAGTGAATCAGTGAATAATAATAAGAGTGAAATAGTGCGACGACCGTGGTTGCATGCCGATGACTGTTATTAATAATAATTATTGACATCTGCATGGTGGCCTCTTGTGATTGCACAGGACAGATTCTCTGAGCTGGGTTCAAATATAGAGAATAAACCAACGAACCTGGCAAAATCTTATTTTATTACTACTCACCGAAGCAAGTGAAATAAAGGTTATGATGACTCACATCAAACGGTATGTACGTACAGTTGGGCAATAAAGTTCTTGTAGGGTAAAAATTGAGGCTTATGCGTTTTAGCGTCTACGCTGTTGAGCAGACCCTTCACACCGCATACCCCGCTCCCCGAGCTTATCGATGCGTCACGGCTTATCGGTCAGCTAGCCTGGCCGGACCCGGCCTGTGGATATTTCGGAAGTATTCCTTACTTCACTTTAAGTAGGTAATTTGCCTGATTTGCCTTCTCGCCTACCAACTCGTCGAACGTCGTCGACAAATACGTATGACGTATAGAATATGTCCGTCAGCGGATTTCAAACTTCTTTATTTTACTGAAAAAAAGTTAAATCCGAACTCTGAATCCGATTTTGATATCATACAGAAGTAACTTATGTAATAATCAGAAATACAATCGATTCTACTACGGAAATTTTTATTAATTGTAATTTTTTTTTTTTTTTAATTTCTATTTTTCATTAATTTTTTTTTTTTTTTAAATCACATTTTTTGTATTTTTTACAATTTTTCAATTTTCGAAAACAAAATCAATCATATCTCTGATGGTTACGACCCGTTATCCTAAAGATACAATTCATCTGCGTTGAAAAAATTCTGGGAGCCATTATCTACCACGCTTACGGAATAATTTTTTCTTAAAACTTTTTTATTCAAAATTTATTTTCTTCAAAATAGTTTCCACTTTCGAATAGGGGTCCAAATGATCATCTTCGGACACAGAATTTTCAAGTTTTTCTTTCAAAAAAGTCAAAAGTTTCTTTCTATAGGAAGTTTCGAAAATTCATGAATAAATAACGGTTCGAAAGAAAGATCTGAAAAAAATCATGAGTGGGTGTTAAAGTTGGGGTGACCGTTTGAAAAATTATTAATCAAATAAAAAATGGCGAGGGAAAATCATTGGTCGAGTTGGCATGGAATACTTCATATTTATCGAGCGATTTATAAGTAACATTAATTACTATTTGATATTGTGTCATATTGCCGTTACTGGTTATTACTTTTTGCACTTGCCGAGGCATTGAGAATCGAGGTAACTAATCTTTGGCGAATTCCCGGCTGATTACGCGAACTGTCTCAAATTTGCTAACATGCATATGATGTTATTTATGATTTTTATGGCTTTTAAATTTTATGTAGTGGGTGATTATACTTCTATAAATCTGTAAGTTTTCATATTATTATATTTATGTATGTTACAAATTCTTTCTATCATAATTTATTTATATTTCATTGATGTTGTGTTGTTATTATTCACTGTTGAGTTCCAATTTCGGATTTTGGTTTTTTTATTTAATAAGAATATACAGTGTTATCCAAAATACTCGGTTTTTCATTTAATAGAAAATTTACATAGAATAATACCTGCAAGAAATCAGGAATTTGCTGTACTCGAAAATTGAGTAGATCACTGCTGCATCTGAATTGCGAATTTCGATCAGTTGGGAATTAAATTCTGAGATAACATTTTTCTAAACTCATCACATAAACTTACTTCTGTATGATATCAAAATCGGATTCGGAGTTCGGATTTAACTTTTTTTCAGTGAAATAAAGAAGATTGAAATCAGGTGACGATATATTCTATACGTCATACGTATTTGCCGACGACGTTTGACGGGTCGGAAGGCGAGAAGGCAAATCAGGCAGATTACCTACTCAAAGTCAAGTAAGAAATACTTCCGAAATATCCACAGGCCGGGTCCGGCCAGGCTAGCTGACCGATAGGCCGTAACGCATTGATGAGCTCGGGGAGTGGGGTACGCGGTGTGAAGGGTCTGCTCAATAGCGTAGACGCTGAAACGCATAAGCCTAAATTTCGACCCAACAAGAACTTTATTGCCCTACTGTACATTGATTTTCACTAGATTTTACATTTTTTCACGCAATAATAGATGAATAGAACAACCTTAACCTCTTCATTTCCACTAAATGCATGACTCGTTATTTATTTACTGTTTTGTATGTTTCCTACCATCACCTGGGGTACAATCCTGGATCTCTTGGCGTTAACGTAGGGCGGACGTTAACTTTTAGCGCCTGTGCTATTGTTGCGTTTCCCCGCTAACACCGGTCACCTTCGCTACCGCCTATATGTTTTCACAATCAACAATTGAAGACAAGGAATCTTGACTGTGATAACGCTACCGACCGATCAGGCGCTACCGATGAGAGTTTTTAGCGCCTGCGGTAACAACGACCATTCGTTTTAGGCTGAGGCTGTAATTCCATTTGCTAGTTAGCGTCATCTCAGAGTCAACTTTTGCTTGAGTTCAATGTTGATTATCGATATTAAACGTTCAAGTTGCTGAGTAGCCTTGTAGTTGTCAACCGAAAACAAAGCATACAAGCGGTAGCGGCAGTGATCGGAAACTCGCAGGGAAGCGCAACGATAGCACAGGCGCTAAAAGTTAATGTCGGCGCTATGTTAACGCCCCAAGATCCAGAATCGCTACCCTGAAATATTTTCCAATTACTAAGCCGATAGAGTAGACGAACATGAAGCTTCATCTGAATCGACAACAAACGACCCAATTAAGAACAAAGTCAGCTATTTACTCCAAACCTTACAATTGATACGGTTCCTTGTGATGACATGCTAGGAAAATTAGTAGTAACATACTGAATCCTATCATTCGATTCTTTGTTATTTTGTATGTTTCACAGTCACCTGGACCATTCCTATCCTATTATCAATCCATTGGAAGAGACGAAGATAACACTTTGACAGAACGACGTCCCAAAACGAAGGTTCCGAATATCAATCTGTTGAAATGAACGAAGATAACACTTCGGCAAAACAACGTCCCGAGATAGGGGTAGCCCACAGCCCATAGCTTCAAAGTAATAACAACGCTAGGAAGATTAGTAGTTATGTACTGAAACCTCTCATTCAATTCTATGTTATTTTGTACGTTTCACAGTCGCCTGGACAATTCCTATCCTATTATCAATCCATTGGAATAGATGAAGATAACATTTCGGCAAGACGATGTCCCAAAACAGAGGTAGCCCACAGCTGCTCCAAAGTTATAACACTCTACGTTCCTCTTCAAATGAACCAACTTCTACCAGCCTACCAACCATTCACTTCACCTACCTATACATCAGCACCGCAAATTGATTACCAAACAGACTAACATATTTGAAAATTGCTGATCATTAAAAGTGTTATAATAGTACAGTACGATACAAGTTACGCACACACGTGTCGTATACTATTCTTTCAAACTCAGTGTGCGAAATTCTTGACCTGTAGAGAGCTCTAAAAAATAGGGAAGTATAGTATATATATTGCAATATGAGTGCGAGAGGCAGGGTGTGGCCGGGGTCCAGGGGGCGAAGCCCCTGCTGGGGGGTTGGTGGGGCGAAGCCCCCCCCCCCCCCCCCACTAAAAACAAAATACTTTCTAAAATGATTTTCAATAGCATAAAATTTTATTAGTCTTCGAAACTGAAAAAATGATCAAATACAAGAAAAACTCTTTTTCTTTCACTTCTATACATCCCTCTTCGCAGTCTATCGATAGAAACATACGTTACAGATACAAGTTATCTTAATCGGAAAAGCAAGGCTCATTCGATTTTGATAGAATTATATTATTTGTCATATATTTTTTATTATTTATAAATAACATGTAATGTTACTTTGACATATTGGTAACGCGATTATTGAATCAGTAAATATGTACGTGTCAACAGAACTTGACACAAAATTGAGAAAGTTGAATAGAAGAAAAATATTTGAGAAATCATTATTTTCAAACGAATGGAACTTTATTATTTTTATATATGAAAGTGTGTGAATCGGGCACTTCGCACACTACCAACAGGTATACGAAATCGAGTATCACACACAGAGTTGAAAATAGTACAGTACGATACGAGGGTGGCGAAAATTTTTCTGACGAGTGTGAGGTTGCAGCACGAGCCGAAGGCGAGTGTTGCAATCACACAAGATCAGAAGAAGTTTTTCCGTCGAGTATTCTACAAAATTTTACTTCATGTGTGAAAATGGGGGTCTCACACACGCGAAGCGTGCGTAAAACGTTCATTATCATACTGAGCGAAGTAATGGTACATTATGATGCGAGTGCGGTAAAACTTTTTCTGTCGAGTGTGCAATCACATGAAATCAAATCAAGTTTTTCCGTTGGGTATTATACAAAATTTACTCTATACGGAGTAAAAACGTGGGTTCTACCCACGCTTCGTGTGGTCTATGAAATGAGTTGGAACATTTAATGTCTTTGAAAATCTAGTTGAATCGTTTGATACCTTGAAATATGCCATCCATTAGATTATCAGTGAAATGACATGCATTCTTTGAAATTATGTAGCACCTTTCCAATTCTCGGAATTAAACTGCAGTATATGACCATCTAGGCAATGATGAGATATTTTAAGCTCTTGTATACACTATACATAATAAGTTGCTGACCAATCACTTCATACCGTACACACTGGCCTGTATCTGTATGAAACCGTTGTAAATCCAACCACTAACTCAATCTACCTATTCCATACTACATGTCATTCCTTGTTGGTGGATATCACGTATTAGAAGGTATGCTGTACGACTCGATATTTTCCAGCTCACCTTCACCACAGTAACATTGGATATATTTTAGTGATTACTGTGACATTTCTATTAGATGATTGATCGTTCATTGATTTCTATGATTCTCACAGGGGCCTGAATTAGATTGCAGCAGACAAGCATGCAAGCTCCGAACAATCAACGTTGCAGAACACATATGAGCCTGTTACTGCGTCAGGCAACCAGCGGCGGATTTGCATATTTCCCAAGTATAGGCTGTTACATTTTTGCCGCCCTTACCTCTACAATTGTCAGTTCCTAGAATATTTATACAATCCAACAATTTGGTTGAAATTGCACAATAAATAGTTTTTGGGTATATTTCTGAGCTAATCAAAGCTCAATCGTGTACGATTAATAAGGCGGGGTAATGTATGCTACTAACACGATAATGTACATTCGGTAAACGTAATTAAATGATCTTTATTGCACTTACAAACAGTTAAAATATTGTTACATCGGGTGAAATGCCCTATAGCTATTAAATCACCAATATGTATTTCGTTATAACATCTAGTAGCTTTGAGATAAATGAGGTACCTCCTAAAACATACGAGCTAGGTTTCTAGATCAATAACTATTATTGTAAAACAAGTCAGTCTTGCTCTAGCCTCCCACTAGACAAGATCTGTATCAATTTTATTGAATACAACTGCATTTTACCTAATTCATTTAATCTCGTGTTGTCTTGCTTTATTGCTCTCGAGAATCTGCAGCCCTTATTTTACTTCAAAAAGCAAATAATATAACACTGGTGTCAGAATCGGGATCTTATCGAGACCAATAAAGTTAAGGTAATTTCGAGATAACTTGAAAGAGGAAAATGACTTCACGACGACGAGTAAATGCTCCCTTGGAAGAATCAACGAACCGATCAGCTGGTACCCAGCTACCCACGACTCCAGCGGCTCAACCCCAGGTGGATTTGATGGACCGCTTTCTTCAGGCCTTTGCTGCTCAACAACAGGCCAACTTGGATGCTCAGAGAGAAGAACGCGAGGCCAACCGGGCCGAGCGCGAAGCCGAACGACAGGCCCAGAAAGAAGAACGAGAAGCTCGACAACGGGAACACAAGGCCACCTTGTCACTTCTGCGTGAGGGATTTCTGAGACGTCCCAATGCCCCAAAGTCCTTGCTCCTACTCCGACTCTCAGACACTCGCCTAACCTGGAAGTATCTCACCAAGAACCCCCAGTTGCCATACGGTCTGTACCTGTTCATGGGGAGGAAGAACCCTCCCCAATCATTCGTAGACCACGTACGGGTGGAGCGGCAATTTTCACGCCGCACATCCGTACCAATGAGCGAACTGACTGCATCGGACTAACGATGCCGGACGACGAGCTTTTAGAAAATATTAATTATGATAACCTGGTGCGTGGCGACCACCACTCGCGAGAAGGGATTCCGAGCTCGCCACGTATTCCAGCTAGAAATAGACCTATTGCCACCGAAATTTCATGCACCGAGAGCAGGCGCGAAAAACAACTCGCGGACGCGATTCAGAAAACTATAGAATTACATAGGGAGGGTCATACTGAATCTGTCAAAAAGTCGACCAGTCAAGTCAGAGTAAATACCTACGATGGATCTTACCCATGGACAGAATACGAACGACAATTTAATATTATAGCAAAAGTAAATGCTTGGTCTTTTACCGAAAAAGCCGGACATCTTGCCAGTAGTCTTAAAGGTCCGGCTCTGACAGTTCTCACATCACTTGCCGATTCGGACTTGGAAGACTTTGACAGGCTCAGTGCAGCCCTAAGGCTACGGTTCGCAGGCCAAAATTTAGCTAAATTATCACTAACTCCACTGACTTTAAAAAAACAAGCCAGAGATGAGGGCCTTGCCACGCTGGGCATGGATATAGAAAGATTAACTAGGTCAGCGTTGCCACAGTGCGACGAATCAACGAGAGAGGTTTTAGCTTGTGACAAATTCATCAATGCAATAGCAGATGTAGATCTAAAACGCGCCCTTAGCCTTGCAGGACCCTCTACTCTACAAGAGGCTATTAGTAGAGGACTGGAAATCGACGCAATTAATAAACAATATTCGCGGGAACCTCAAATCAGACGTGTAGAAACACGAGAAAATAACCGTTCCACACTAACTACCACCGACGCGACGAACCCTGCTCTCAGGCAGCAATCGCGAAAATTTAATAACGATAGACATTCATCTCCTTATAATAACGTAGATCGTCCTCCGATGAAGTGTAGGTTTTGCGGAAGAGTAGGGCACGATATGAATCGCTGTTTTTCGTTGCAAACATTAATTGAACGCACAAGAGCGGATCCACACAAGTCTTGGCGACGTGACGAACCACGTAAATCAGACCAAACCAACAGAACAGTGACTGACAGCTCAAAACATAATAATCAAAAAAACTAGCCTTTGATGGTACGGCAGGGCGACAACCATCAAGCACGCGACGCGAAGACAGCCCTATCCTCACCCGGTATCTTGTTAGGAGTCTTAGACGGACAGGATTATACGCCCGCGGAACCGTCAACGGGATCGACTGTCTCTGGGTCATAGACACGGGGGCAGAAGTGACCGTTGTTAGGTCAGACTTCCTAGGGACCGGAAGACT
Organism: Tenthredo scrophulariae; assembly: GCA_963978835.1. NCBI lineage: Eukaryota > Metazoa > Arthropoda > Insecta > Hymenoptera > Tenthredinidae > Tenthredo > Tenthredo scrophulariae. Next base: position 8,072,248 of record OZ022235.1, on the reverse strand, counting down.
TCCTCCGCTGGCGTCGTCGCTGCGCACTGCCACGGGAGAGACGACTCCCATTTTAGGCGAAACGTCAGTGAAAATAAATGTTAAGGGATGTATCGAATCGGATCATAAAGTATTTGTCGCGGATATTGAGGATGAAGGAATCTTAGGGATCGATTTTCTTTCAAACCACAATTGTATAATTCATACAGAAAATAATTCATTGGTATCGGGTTCACACAAAATAGCTTTATCCACCACTAGGAATAAATCCCTCGAACATCCTCGAATTCGCACTTTATGTTCTCCGGAAGTAGAAACCACGAGTCTTTTTCCAATTCATTTACAGGCCCTTTTAGAACGAACCTCGACGAACTTGGATCCATCACAAGAAGCCGCTTCCAAGACATTATTAGAAAATTTTCAGGACACCTTTGCTAAAAGCAGCAAGGACAAGGGCAGAAGTACCCTGACTAGACACACTATAGACGTAGAAAATCACGCCCCGATTAAACAAGCCGCTAGGAGACTACCTCTGAATGGACGAGAAGAAGTAGATAAACTAGTCAGAGAGATGCTAGCCAATGACGTTATAGAACCCTCAACCAGCCCTTGGGCCTTACCTATCGTACTAGTGGAAAAGAAAGATGGCTCCAAAAGATTTTGCATAGACTACAGGAGGCTAAATGCCATCACAAAGAAAGATTCATACCCCCTGCCAAAAATAGAAGAGACCCTAGACTTAATAGCCGGAGCCAAATGGTTCAGTACTATAGATCTACAGAGCGGTTACTGGCAAGTCGAGATGGACCCCCAGGATAAAGAGAAGACAGCTTTTGTTACAGGGTTAGGCGGACTTTGGCAGTTCAAGGTGATGCCATTCGGACTATGCAATGCCCCAGCAACGTTCGAACGAACCATGGAGACCATCCTACGAGGGATAAATGGAAAGATCTGTCTCGTCTATTTAGATGACATAATCGTTTATGGGAAAACTTTCGACGAGCAAATCAAGAACCTCTCAACAGTCTTCACCCGTCTGAGACAAGCAGGACTCAAGATGAGTCCGAAGAAATGTCATTTATTCCAAAAAGAAGTAGGCTTCTTAGGCCACATTATCTCGGCAGAAGGAATAAGGACAGACCCGGCGAAGATAGAGAAGGTTTCGGATTGGCCCCGTCCTACAGATAAAGAAGGAATACAGAGTTTTATAGGTCTTTGCACGTATTACCGTCGCTTTGTAAAGGGTTTTGCCACAATAGCTAGGCATCTCCACCATCTAACAGGGAACAAGACTCCCTTTGAATGGAATTCGGCTTGCGAAGAAGCTTTTATAAAACTAAAAACTTGTCTGACTTCATCACCAATCCTGGCCTTTCCACAGGCCGAATCCCCATTCATTTTAGATTCAGACCCGTCCCTCACAGGGATCGGTGGGGTATTATCACAGGTACATCAGGGAAGCGAGAGAGTGGTTAGCTTCTATAGTAGAGTCTTGAGTAAAACGGAGAAGAATTATTGTGTCACTCGAAGGGAACTTCTAGCTGTAGTACAAACGGTTACTCACTTTCACCATTATTTGTATGGTAGGAAATTTTTAATTCGCACTGATCACGCTTCCCTGAAGTGGCTACTTTCTTTTAAGTCTCCTGAGGGACAAGTAGCCAGATGGTTAGAAAGATTGGGCCAGTACGACTTCGACATCCAACACCAGGCTGGACTACAACATGGAAATGCAGATGCCCTCTCAAGAAGACCTTGCGAAGGAGTCATAGAGTGCAGACAATGCTCGAAGTTAGAGAAACAAAAGGATGACTCCTATACCTTAAGATCGATCACCCTAAACGGAAATTTAGAAGAATGGAAAAAGATCCAACAAAGAGACGAAGTATTAGCACAAATAAAAACATGGAAAGAATCCGAATTACGCCCTGATTGGCAAGACGTGTCCTCTCATAATCAAGACGTAAAGATTTACTGGATCCAATGGGATTCCATTTTCCTGATCAACGGCTTACTCTATCGGAAGTGGGAATCCCCGAATAGGAAGGATATCCGCTGGCAATTATTGGTCCCAAAAGAAAAGATCGAAGAAATCCTCAAGGCGTACCATGATTCCCCGACAGGAGGACACTTTGCTTCGAACAAGACATTAGATAGAATTAGGGAACGGTATTTTTGGGCTCGATGCCGATTAGATGTCGAAAATTGGTGTAGGATTTGTCCAGTATGTGTAGCTAGAAAGGGTCCACGAAACAAGGGACGTAGCCCTTTACAGGTATATAATGTAGGCGCACCTTTTGAGAGGGTAGCTATGGATGTCCTCGGACCTTTACCTCTTTCCCACTCTGGGAACCGTTATGCATTAGTGATAGCAGATTATTTTACAAAGTGGCCCGAGGTCATTCCTATCCCCAATCAAGAGGCAAATACAGTAGCTCGAGTCTTCGTAAAAGAATTCGTATGTCGGTATGGAACTCCTCTTGAACTCCATACCGACTAGGGACGTAATTTTGAATCCATTCTCATAGAAGAGATCACCAGGTTCTTAGGTATTCGAAAAACTAGAACAACCCCCCTTCATCCTCAATCCGACGGCATGATAGAACGTCTCAATCGTACTCTTCTAGGATATTTATCTTCATTCGTAGAAGGAAATCAGAAGGATTGGGACGAGTGGATACCTCTCTTTCTACTTTCCTATAGATCAGCTGTTCATGAAACGACAAAACAAACTCCAGCGTCAATGTTGATGGGAAGAGATCTTCGACTGCCCTCCGATTTAGAGAAAGGTCCTCTTCCCACTCCGGATGTTCTTCAAACTGGATTTGCTTTACACCTAAGGGATAGGTTGGATGAAATTCATAGGTTTGCTAGGGGAAGGTTTCAGGTAGTCTCAGATCGAACAAAGGCTCGGTACGATGTGAGAGCTAGGGATATCGAATTTGAAACTGGAGATTGGGTATGGTTATTTCAACCAAGGAGAGAGAAGGGACGCTGCCCTAAACTACAATCAAAATGGGAGGGTCCTTATGTAGTGTTAAATAAAATAAATGACGTAGTTTACCGGGTTCAGCGGTCAATACGGTCAACCCCTAGGGTTGTCCACTTGGATCGTCTTGCACCTTACGAGATTGAGGGACTAGGTCATAACAATGATAGTAGAAATCTCCGTTCTTTAGAACTAAACAAAGCATTGCCTATAGGTGAAAGATCCACTATAGAGTCATATGAAGAAAAATTTACTTTAAATTCTTCCAGGTGGTCCAAGAATCTACCCTATGGGATCCAACGAAAGGCTAATCGCCCTTTAACAATCCTAATAGAAGGAAACATTGGATGCGGTAAAACCACGTTTACTCAACGATTTTTAAAAGATCCTGATATACTCACATTATTAGAACCATTAGAGGAATTCAAGAATGTAGCGGGAGAAAATCTCTTAGACAAAATGTATAAGGACCCTCGCCGGTATAGTTATCATTTTCAGCATCACGCAGCGATGGTAATGCGAAACAGACATCTAGTTCAAACCAAACTTCCTAATAAGGTTATGGAACGTTCCATCTACAGCTGTAATTGTTTCATAGAGGCACGCCGGAGAATGGGCGAATTCGAAGAACTAGAAGCACACTTATTGACAGAGAATGTTAGGGTTTTGACTCAGAATGTGGCTGATTTTGAGGTTGATCTAATCATTTATCTGAAAATATCACCAGAGACATCGTTCTCTAGAGTAAATTCACGAGCTCGGAGCGAAGAAAACAACATTCCACTTGCATATTTAAAAACTTTGAATGAAGTTCACGACGATTGGCTAATTAAAGGAAAATTCTCATCTCTTCCCGCACCAGTTTTGTTATTAGATGCCGAGGAGTCAGCCGACGAGGTCTATAAAAATTTTTGCGAGGTTATGCGTTAGGAGGTTAGGTCATTTAGGAATTGACAGACGACTCTGAAGTTAGTCGCGGTCGAGACAGAAAGCGTGTTATTCGAGAGAATACGGTTCTATCCGGCAGTAGGCCACGATGACAACTTCGGATTACCTCGGGAATGTTCGGAAACTTCCGACTGCGTCATACCGACGCCGGCGGACATGCTTTGCGCGTCTCGCGGAGGTCTTGGCATATAATAACTAATTTGAACATAAATACAGCTTCGCGAATTGAATGATTATTGGCAATAGGTTAGTTTATAAGAAACTAATCCGAGTTTTTCAGCCCTTTACTTATGATGAAAAGAAAAACGTACTTCATCAGAACTTTGACCGGTAATGAAGGACCCCGATACACCACCGATTGAATTGACCCGCCGAACACCCTCATTAGATGAGATCGTTCCAATTTCTATTCAATTGATATAAAGTTCAATAATTCTACTTTAAAAAAAAAAAAAAAAAAAAAAAAAAAAATGGATATACATTTTGAAAATACGACCCTATCGTGACGAGATAATAATATTTGTCCTCTAATCTAGGTCGTTTTATTGAGTTCTCGAAGAGGTTGCATTTGGGTCTTCCTGGAGTCCTAAGACCCCAGCTCTTGATTCTCCTACCCCTCCAACCGTTTCTTGTTAAAGTACGCAGGACTTTTCCTGATCCCTGATTCCTGACTCCTGATTCCTGACACGTGATTCCTGATTCCTGACCCCTGATTCCTGTTTCCTGGTTCCTGGTTCCTGGTTCCTGGTTCCTGTCTTTGAAGATTTTTATACGCACCGACCGTGCACCATGTTGTGTTACTTAAGTAAATTCTACTATCTTCTCAAGGTTTTCTGTGGTTTCCCTTGAGATTTAGACAAATGTCAGATAGAATTTGGGAAACAATTCAACTTATCGAGCCACAGTTCAACTTTCCCTACGAGAGTAAAATACGAAATACCCCTTCTTGTCAGTGCTTTAGTTACTTCGAGAGTCGGGACGACTCTTTTACTAAGGGGGGGGGGGGCAGTGTTACATCGGGTGAAATGCCCTATAGCTATTAAATCACCAATATGTATTTCGTTATAACATCTAGTAGCTTTGAGATAAATGAGGTACCTCCTAAAACATACGAGCTAGGTTTCTAGATCAATAACTATTATTGTAAAACAAGTCAGTCTTGCTCTAGCCTCCCACTAGACAAGATCTGTATCAATTTTATTGAATACAACTGCATTTTACCTAATTCATTTAATCTCGTGTTGTCTTGCTTTATTGCTCTCGAGAATCTGCAGCCCTTATTTTACTTCAAAAAGCAAATAATATAACAATATTATAAATTCAATCAAGCTTACAATACCTTTTTGCGCGATTTTTTGTTGGCAAAATCATCGATGATATCGTCGTACGTAACCTTGTTCATCAATTCCGATTCTATGCACAAAAGAGCTAAAGCGTTTAATTTTTCTTGACCTAAGGTCGATCTCAGATAATTTTTTACCCTTTTCAGACAAGAAAAGCTTCTCTCACCCGAACAATTCGCCGCTGGAGTACATAATGCCATACGAAGAGCTATGTCCATGTTAGGATAAACGTTCTGCAAACTCTGTTTTCGCAGAAATTAAAATAGACTTTTTTTTTTTTTTCATTTTCTTTTTTCTTCATCGGGTGTTTCATCATAATCTTTTTTTCTCTTCGGTTGTCTTTTTCCCATGTCTTTTGTGTACTGCTTCGATACGCTTAATTCCATCGCCTTTTCTTCGAAATACTTGAAATTTTCTCGTTGATCTACGAAAAACTTGCGAAGAGATTCATAAAGATCGGCTACAGTAATCAAATCTACAGTAGAAGCCTGAATTTGAACATTCACTTTGTTTATTCTTTCTAAAACAACGCTCCACACAACAACCATTAACGCCGTTTCCAGTTGTTCTAATTTCAAAAGAATTCCCGTTGCTTCGTTTCGTGTCACAGGCTTTTCGGTACAATCATCCCTGATTGTTTCCGAAGTCTTGAGGACTTCGTGCCAAGAATCTCTCAAACTTCTACATGCCTCCTCTCTAGCTGACCAACGTGTGAGGTTTACTTTCTTTAGGGTTTTCCCTTCTTCGATTTCAGTCATTAATTTTTGCCAGCGTTGTGTCGAACTTACGAAAAAAATGTAGATTTCTTGGAGCAACATGATGAAGCGACAAGCTTGTGTGCAAGATTCAGCAGTTGCAGTTGCCACTAAATTTAAAGAGTGGGCAGAGCAAGGAACGAAAAAAGCAAACGGTGCTTGGCTTTGAATTTTAGCTTGTAAGCCATTGTATATACCAGACATATTCGCGGCATTATCATACGATTGTCCACGACAATCTTCAATATTTATGTCCAAGGTTTTTAGTTCCGAAGTAATGGCAGAAAACATATCTTGAGCTTTATGTCCCACTGAGGGCAAAAACTTGAGAAATCTTTCACATGGTTCTCCCGTTTCCAAAACGTATCGGATCACGAGGGTAAGCTGGTCTACATGTGCTATATCTGGTGTTGAATCGATGATTAAAGAAAAGTATTTCGCCCTTCTTATCTCGTCTCCAATCTGCTTCAACACTTTATGACCCATCAGGTGAATGAACTCATCGCAAACGGTCTTTGATAAGTAACTGGTACTTCCAGATCCTTGATTCCCAAACCGCTCAATATGACTGGCTAAAAAAGGATCGAACTCAGCTAACAGCTCCAAAATCATAAAATAATTTCCGTTGTGTGGATCACCGAACTTTACACTTTTTCCTCTGAAAGCGAGACCTCTTGAACACAGCCGCTTCACCACAGCAACAACCCTCTTCAAAACGTTTCTCCAATAAGCAATTTCTCCATCAATTTGGAGATGCAGTAAATTGTCGATTCGACCATCAATCTCGCTTCTAGCTTTTAGACTAAGGATACTAGATTTATGACGTGCAGAGTTTTCATGCTGAGCCACTCGGTATTCTGCATTTTTCCAATCATCAAATCCTTCGTTCTCAAACTGAGTTTTATTCTCCAATGGACCGAAAGCCAAACAGGGTCCGCAATATACGGAACTCTTACTTTCCGAAAAAACCAGCCAATTGCGGTCCTTCACTTCATTGTTTTTCATTTTTTTTTTTTTTTTTGAAGATACTCACTGGTAAGAAACGACGCTGATCAGCATATAGTTTTTCACTTTTAGAGAAATCAGAAGACTTGTTTTGATCGAAGCCGCATCTTGCGATAATCTCCCTTAAGGTATCGTTGATTTCCCATAAAGCTGGATCTTTGTTTGGATTTACTGTTGTTTGCACTTGGTTATCATTTAACGTCTGAGTCTGAGACGCATCTTCAATTTTGAAGCTGCTAATACTTATTGATGATTCCTCTTGGTCAAGAACATAATTATCAGGTTTTTTTCTAAAGTGGATTGTTCAATAGATGACTGCTGGGCCGCAGATTTCAAATACGTTTCATCTTTTCCAGATTGAATTGTCTCAGTGCATGTTTTTGAAGTTTCTGATCTTCCGTCACTACTTCCACTTTTAAAAAAACTGTCAATTTTTATCGTTTTACGGATGATTTGCTCTTGTTCTTTTTTTTTTTATTTTGGCCTTCTTTTTATACTCAGCTCCACTAAGTCGCTTTCTCCCATCACTCATTCTAACAATTTTTTATCCAAGAACTGAAATGAAAAAGATGAAATTGGGAGGTTTATTTCTCGTACGCAATTAGTAGTATCCTTTGTTCAGACTTCAGACAATGAATAATTAATGTACAACGGTAATTTTTTTTATGCTATCACAAAAAAAAAAACGAAACTTTTTTGCATAGTTTCCGAAATAGCTATATTTAGAATTGAAATACTTCGAGGGAAAGAAGAATTCTTTCGAAATTTCCAATATTTCTTTTTCCACAAATGCAATTGTTGAATTTTCCCCGATGAATTGTTTATTCCAAATTATGATTTCTGTTTGCTTCATCAAAAAAGACAAAATAACAAAATTAGTATGAGGAATCTTTAGGAATACTATTTACGATTGACGTGAAAATGTTCAACAGTTCAACGTGACCGTGTTTCAAGCTTCGAATTGAAAAATATTTTTGCAGGGCTTTTTCAATAAACTGATTTGTTACGGATGATTTATTATTTATTTTAATGTATTATGATTATTATAAGTTTGTACTCACCGGTGCTATGAAAATATTCATACAATCCACGAATCACTTTGAAAAATAACAGCACACAACCAGAAGGAAGTGTCAGTCCGTTATGCAATTATTGCAGGAAGCTATCAACCGAGGCTTTGATTATTGAAGTTCGCGACGTTCAATATTGAACGAGACGTTTGCGCTACAGTCAGAGTTCTGAGTATATCGCCCGTCGCCCTATCTCTGTCATTGATTACAATGTACACGACATGGGAAGAAAATGTATCTGTGAGGGTGTGTGCTTGCATGCAGTTGTGTCTAGCGCAGTTTTTAAAGGCCCGATGTGAGGACATACCATACTTCTCTTCTTTGTTTTTATCTAAGTTGTTTCGTGCCTTATTTTCTTAAGATCAATAAAATTATTCGACTATTATTTTTGAATCTTTTGATCCATTCAAAAAGAAAAATATTTGAAACAAAACATTTTTTCTTTGCAACAATTTTTTATCCAGAATACCAGATATACCTAACCAATACCAAATACCTATATAGGTAATAGGTACACAAACCACTCAGTTCGCAGCCCCCAACCAGTAGTCGGACTTGTATACGTGGGTGGTGGGAAGAGTGTGAAATATATTTTCCGCAATTTCGCTCATCTCTTCTCACTCATACAAAGTATGGGCAGAGGCCGATTACTGATCGGGGGCCGCAAACCGGGTGTTTTACCATGGAATATAGAAGTTTGCGGTACCGTTGAATGTACAATGAAAGGGAAGAGGGAAAAGTCATCGGAAAGATGTCTTGTAGACTTCTTTATGCAAGACATCAGGAAACGGTCTTACAGAAATCAAAAAGATTTCTGTAAAAAATCAGAAATCTTTTTGATTTCTGTAAGACGACTAAAAAAAAAAAATCGGTCCCCAAAATTGCCGCCCCTAAAATTTGCCGCCCTAGGCTCAAGCCTACTCAGCCTGCTGGTGAATCCGCCACTGCAGGCAACACAGTCTTCCAAGCTATGGCTGAAAAATTACTGATTGGGTGCTAAATTTAAGTTAAAACTGTATAATGATGTTGAAGTTCGTAACGTTAACGTAACACAATATTCGTTGAAGCAATGCAATATTTCGTGATTCAAATATTGTTAGAACTGTAAAATATGCGAGATAAACATGTTTCACACAATTTGAGGAATTATGCACCGTTCTTGATCCATTTGAAACGTTCAAGCCTTGAATTTCAGAATTTTTTAGGGAATATCTTGTTGAAATAACGTTACGAACTTCAACCTGGTACTGTATAAGACGAAATTAGGTTCTACTCAATAAATTATACATGTTTGTCACAGTTGACAATTCAAGTGAATGTGTTCGTCTTTCACTGAATGTTTCTTCCCTTTCCCAAATTCCGAATGTATTTCTTGTGATGATCAAACTATAATAACGTATAACCCTGCTGAAATTAAATGAGCAACCCTTCTTAATTCTCGTACTTGCAAAAAGAAGTGAAATCCCACGAAAAACATCCGAAGATGTAAAAAGAGCCGCCAAGTACCAACACGAAAATTACAATTGATTTATGAGCAAAACGTTTCGCCAGTCTCTGTCGTGAAATCAAGAAAGAAGCCAAGTACCAAACGTACCCCTGCGATCTCTCAGCAAGTCTACGTCGTGATACAAATCACCAATCAATCAATCAATCGTGAAGTCGGGAGTTTTGTGTGAGAATATCGAAACATTATTCCAAGAGCTACGTACTTGGCGGGCACATTCGGTTTCTTAGAGCTATACGGACAACCCGGCTTCGTTTCACGCGAAAATTGCGTTTTCAATGCGACAGCAAATAAATACACTGAAGAACTAGTTATTCCAACCAATAATCGTATCAGAAAATACTTTTACGTATCCTTCATTATGTGTATGAACTTACAGAAGTAAATACCTTGTATAATAAATAAAAATCGTGGTCGTGCCACTGTCATTAAATTATCAGATCAGACTCGGAACTCTGGAATCATGCACCTCACTATCGAGCCAATGAGCGATATACTACGTTAATTATACCCATGATAGGTGACATACCGTAGAGCTTGAGTATATATTATTAATAATGTAAGAATAAACTTATTCACTTGCAAAACTGTTGAATTATCGAGAAAACTTTACTTTGCTATTTCGGTATAAAACCTATTTCGGATATACGTGTATGCTATAAGTAGCATAGAGTGTGACAAGTTGATGAATATCAAATTCAGTTAATGATTGCTTTGGTGTACCTATACTATGTCATACAATCTTGCTCCCGATGCATGCGTATGTGCGAGTGCACTAGCGTATACACGTAGTGGGAAGGAATTATTTCAACACCTGCAACTCATCCTCGTAACAGTTCGGCCTCACTTGAGTGCAAAAATATTCTGTTGCTCATTCGCTTGTGAAGAATAATCAGTCGCAACTACTTTGGCCAGAGGCGCCCGCACTAAAGCACTCCCGTAAACTCGCACACGCTACTCTTTCAACTGTCACGACAATGACGTGCCGACACAGGATTGGAAGATTCATTTTAAATGAGTGTGTAATTGTGTATGTTATCTGTAAATCAGACATCCGTCAGTCGATGCAAAATAAAACTGCAAGGAGTCGTGTCCTATCCTATCAATTAATGTCATTTGGATGCCAGATTTGATGAATAAACAATATGGGAAACAGTCGGAGAAAAAATGGTTTGCAAAATACGATAAAGTACTATCAATCAAAAACGAAAATAACAAACACAAAGGAAGAAAACCGAATGTGCCCGCCAAGTACGTGGCTCTTGGAATGATGTTTCGATATCCTCACACGAAACTCCCGACTTCACGATTGATTGATTGATTGATTGATTGATTGATGATTTTTATCACGACGTAGACTTGCTGAGAGATCGCAGGGGTCCGTTTGGTACTTGGCTTTTTTCTTGATTTCACGACAGAGACTGGCGAAACGTTACTTGGCGGCACTTTTCACATCTTCGGATGTTTTTCGCGGGATTCATATATTCGAATCATAAGTAGTCATTGCCCACAATCACACGCTAGAACAGTTTTTCGAAATTTTCATTCTTACAACCATTTCTTTTGCAATGAAAATTTTCCGTACTTCAAATTCAGAAATGAATTCTGAAATAACTGTTGAAGATACCTGAATGATATTGTCAGGACTTATTGTGTAATATTTATAATTTTATAAAAAATTGAAATAGTACATTATATCATTAGGCTGAAAACCGGAAGTTCTTCGAACCGAACAATGTCTGAAACACCTGAGGTCAAAGCCAAATGACATATACTATTTTTCGTGACAAACGCACAATTTGCAGCCTTCCGGTCCGACTTTTCAATGCCTATGCAATTGCACGTCGCCTTTTGACGAATGATACAACAAAGTGCCATCTAACGGCGCCAAATCGGACCGGAAAAGACCGTCAATTGGGCATAAGTGACAAAAAATAAAGTTTATTTACTCATTATCATATATTTTAATTAACTTTTAAATGAACAAATGACAATTCTAATGACTTCTCAGTCAGATAATGACGTTTATTTTTTTTTTCAGTTATATGCCTCATAAATTCAAGTTTAATATTTGCCATGAAATTTTCACTGCCCGTCATTAGCTTGAACAATATAAATTTTCATGTCGCAGAGCGGCGAGCGGCGTCCGTACAACGCGCTGCCGCGCGCAGTTGACTTGGCTTGAACCCCAGTCCGCCGACATTTACAAAAAAAAAATTTGTATAATCAAAAATTATTTTATTGAACCTTGACTTTTTTTTTGCATTGTAACGTGGCAGATTTTATATCTGCCACTGACCGCGCCTTCCCCCGAAAACGTGAGCGACCATGCCGCTGCCGTACCGCGAATTCTTCACAGAGCCGCAAGTCCAACCTTTATCTAGTAGATCGGTGTCTGCCTTAAGCTTTTTGTTATTATAAAAGCAGGCACTGCATCACCGGGACTTCGGGGGATGCACCAATCGTCGCTGGATCGTCTGAGGGATGTCCTGAAAGCCTTGGCATTAGTACCCGCACCTACGTCATCAGCCACCGACAACGCAGCCTCTTCACCTGCCAGCCAGGAGAGGGCTGCACCTCCCAGCCCGCTGAAGCCGCCAGCCCCTACCTCCCGACCCGAATTTTAAAAATGTTTGCCGCTATAGGTGCAAACATGCCGTGTGCGAGAAGGCTTCCTCCATCATTTTTGGATCCGCGAAGTCACTCCGTTACCGACCAGCGTATAGGAAACGTCGAGTTATCTTTCGATACCTTACGTTACCTTCAACTTACCGTATCTTCATTGTGGGCGTTGCTTTATATTATCTTTTTCTCTTGGGGTTTTGCTTGAGTTTACGTTTTGGGGGTTTCTTCTCTTTAGTTATTGTGCCGTGTTTCGTGCCACCTGGGCTGCGTCCCGTATAAAAGGTAGGCTTTTCCTTTTCAGTCAGATCTCGACCATCCGTCAAGCGATTTTGCCTCGTTGCCGACTAATGGCTTATTCAAATACTGTCATAGATGGGTAGTCGTGATCAGCTTTATCTTGCTAGGCTAATTTAGCATAATTAAGTATATTATCTTCTGTTTCCTGGACTTGCGCTGCTCCAGGGAGAAATCCCGGTGCCGTACCGTATCGCCTACGTTCTCGATCCATTACCTTAAGGCCCTAGTCGCCTACCTCCTTTTGTACAATGTTACACATTTCAATTATTATCCGAGCCCAGGCGTCAAAAACGCTAAAAAGGCCAACGCTGCGCGAATTCAAATTCAATACCGAACACATACGTCTAAAAAAATGTTCGTTTTATGCGAAAATAGAGTCTACAGATGGTTTTTACATTTTTCGAATTCGATTTCCTCGGCGAACTACGTAAATGTGACACATTTCGATTATTATCTGAGCCCTGGCATCAAAAACACAAAAAAAGGCCAACGCTGCGCGAATTTAAATTCAATTCCGAACACATACGTTCAAAAAAATGTTCGTTTCGTGCTAAAACAGAGTCTACAGATTGTTTTTACGTAATTCGCCGAGGAAATCGAATTCGAAAACATTCGAAAAATGTAAAAACCATCTGTAGGCTCTATTTTCGCATATAACGAACATTTTTTTGGACATATGTGTTCGGAATTGAAATAGAATTCGCGCGAGGTGGCCTTTTTTGCGTTTTCGACGCCTGGGCTCGAATAATAATTGAAATATGTAACATTATATCAAAAGGAGGTGGGCGACTAGGGATGGGCCTCAAGGTGCTTGCCTACGCAATTCCACCAGACCTGAAAACATTGGGAAAAAAGGTGCTATTGAATGGAATATCTCTGCCTGGGCACCGAAATCAATGAAACAAAATACGTCGCGTAATTCTATGTGCGACTCCGAACACAAACGGCCCAAAAATGTTTTTTTTTACGCAAAAATAGAGAAGATATCCATGTAAAATGTTTCAAAACCGTTTATATGGATATCTTCTCTATTTTACGTGAAAAAAACACGTTTCAATACCGTTTCATATGGATATCTTCTCTATTTCACGTGAAAAAAACATGTTTTGGGCCGGACGTATTCGGAGTCGCACATAGAATTGTGCGACGTATTTTGTTTCATTGATTTCGGTGCCCAGGCAGAGATATTCCATTTAATAGCACCATTTTTCACAATGGTTTCAGGTCTGGTGGAATCGCGTAGGCAAGCACCTTAAGTCAGATACGATTTAGCGCTGACCGTATGTGCTTTTCTTCAATTTTCGTTACCTTTCCTTGTCTCTCTCTCTCTCTCTTTTACGCTAAAACATAGGCCACGCCTGAATCGTGTCTGACTGGGTGCAACTGAGGTAATTTCTATATCTTGCGTACGTTAACTTGAGTTAAATATTGTTGAGCATTACCTTCTCTATCTTATTTACCTTGTGATTTTCTTTCTTTTGCGGCCTATCCGTTTTATTAGTGCGCGACGCCGGAATTATTCTCCGCCGCGACCTTTTTTTTTTTTGTAGGAATTTCTAAGACATATTTTACTATTTTCTGTTTCTGGCTTGCTAGCTCTTTTCGTTTCTCTGCCTCCCGATAACTTACTTGTACGTAGCCTAACTGAGGCCCTGCCGTCTTGTAAGCTTTGTTTATTATTTTTTTCGCGGTATCGCTGCCTTTGCTTAGAAATGATATTTCTCTTTCCGTTTCAGCTGTACCGAGTAAGTGTGTTATTTCTACGCCCCCACGTTCCCTTCTCCGTCTCACTAGTCGGTTGTTTTTTGGGATTGTTTGAATTTCGTTGTTGCTTAGTGGGTTCTTTTGTTTCCCCCATCTGGCACATTCGTGTGCCTGGCGCCCAACTTTGAGCTCTCGTTTCGGTTTCTGCATCGTACCGTCCGTAACTTTTCGCGTAAGAACACGTTGACACTTCTTTGAGCGGGATTTAGTTTTCTATCTATTTCCTCCGGGTAAGAAAATGGCTCGTTACAACCTAATATTTTTAATAGATGAAAAAAATAATTATTTTCATTGATAAACAAAGACAGCAAAAATAAAATAAATATATGAATGTTAATTTTACTGTTGTTTCTTGAAAACTTTATTGGTAATAGTTTTTTCTTTTTCCGATAAAATTTTCGAATAAACTGATACAGTATCTAAAGCTTTATAATGATGGAATTGGCGCGTATTTTTGATTGTTGTAGCTTGTTCATAACGTGATTTGTGTTTTTGTTCGTGAGAATCACAACCCAGTAGATAGGTAATTCAAAAGTGGTGTTTGGTGAAAAAAATAAGGAACATGGGATATTTTCAGGGCTAGTAGGGGGGTGTCTCCTGAGTCTGAATCCAAAATGGCGACCTTTTATCGTTATCAGGTTCGCCACCATCTTAGACAACGCGTTTCATTCTATATCTCACGAACCGTCCACTTTACGACCAAATGTGTGGAGAGCTTTTTTATAGATTATTAAATTTCCCATTTTTTTTATCCATAACCTTTCTTTGTAACATCAATATTTTCCAAGTTATAAAATTTACAAAACTATCTCTTCGAATATCTTCCTACCGTTTATTATTTTGCGAAAGTACTTTGCCATTGATTATAGATGAAAGGCTTCATCTGGGTAAAAGATCAATCTAATCGCAGATCGGACCATGTCTATCGGATTACTAGTACAAGATATTTTCAAAAGATATACATGTGATTTAATGGTTTTTTCAATAATTTTTCATATAATTTGATTTATTGTACACAAAATTTGATTCTCTCCATCTGGAAGAATACACAGATCTGTGGGAAAAATCCCGTAGAATCCGGAAAAAGTAGTTTCAAATTTTGAAAAATGTCATAATTGCCAAGAAATCTATTTCGAGACTTCAAAGTACGTTTGCACCGTGTAACAGATAGAATCAATTGACGACATATTTTTTTTCGTGAAGCTTATGAAATGAACTATGGAAAAAGTCAAGTTTAATTTTGATGTTTGGTTAGTCATTTTCGAGATAATGTGATGTGAAAAAAAAAGTTTCACAAAATTCCTCCAGTCTGTAAGTCCGGAACACTTCATCTCATCATACGATAGATATACTCCAAAGTTTTCTTCTGAAAAATACTCGAACATATTCCTTAACCTAAACCTTAAGATAACCGGATTTTAGGTGATGGATGGTTGATGTGAATTCATATATGATTGCTGGATAATCGATAATTGTTTATTGGTTACAATGACGGTGAAACCTTCTATATTTGACTTAGAAGTTCAGAAGTATTAAATGGAAAGTGATTTTGAGACTACTGGCTATTATTTCGAGAACAAGTTCTGAATGAGTGCTCTGTTTGACGATTGAGGAGTAAGTGAAGTGTTGGCTACTGTCTGAGAGCCGATTGATTAGGTCATTCTATTGTCCCTTCGTTTCCCGGGTGGGCGTGAGCGCGTTGTAACGGAGTTATGTCAGAGTTCAACTCCGCACCCTACGGCGTTCCTTTATAAAATTGCTAATTAATCAAACCTAAAATTTTGTTGGGCGCCAGACACGTTAGTGTCGTTTCTGAGATATCAAATAAATCGTCAATCAAAAAAAAGGGTCGGAACGACGGCCTTGAAGCGACAGCTAGCTCAAATGTACTAAGGTAGTGGTAGAGTGGGTGGATTCACCTTCTTATGGAATTAAGCGAATAAAATATAGAACACCAGATATAAGATCCTTCAATGAAATCTTTGATTTCTTATATTGTTCGGTAACTTTGCGGTAACAGATTCAGCGGTATACAAGATCTTAGATATTAAATTATACAGAGGTAGTTATCGAATTAACAATGCAGAATCATAAGCCAAAAATGACGGTTGGAATAATACTTAATAATACTGCTTAATACAGAAAAGAATATTACATTATTGAGCCTTATTGCGACGCAGCAGTATAAAAAAAACGTAAACACGCCGGTTAGCTAGCGAGCGCCGTAGAAGCGATATAATGCAAGCTAGACTATTTTCCAGGCTGCGTATCACCGAGCGATACGATACTCTATAGCAAATTTTCTAATGCGGCACGCTAGCGATATTCATCAATTATTTGCGATATAAGAACTCAATAAATAATTTCGACTGAATCTAAGAGAAGCGACAACTAAATTATGAATCAAATTACATAGGCAAGAGTAATCAAACAGAACAAATATAATCAGCGGAAATCAAAGATAATCAAATAAAGCAACAAACAAATAGAACGAATAGAACAACTTAGAACTATGACTACTACGTTCAGCCAACCCTCGGGGAGTTGGATATTAAGCGACACACCATGCGATATTATTCTAATAAATTGACTACAGGCGACTAAATCAAAGATAGCGATAGATCAAAGATTTCAGATATTCTCAAAGCGAGAATTTAAGCAATACAAACTGTCAAATAACTTAGCGAATCATAAGCGGCGATAGCATAAAAATCAGACTAATAAGCGGAAAAATATATCAGGCAAAACTCCAATTACCAAGCAAAGATACTCAAAATAACTACAGTCAACCATGAAGCGCTTTTCGCTGGATTTCGTTACTTAAAACTATCAAACGGATCACGTAGCCCGTAGGCTGAACGCTACACAAAGAAGGCGTATTAACTACTAAGATACTTAACTAAATGGACCGAAACAACGGACCCCAAATCAAAGTGCTGAGATAACTAATCCTACTTGAAATCCAGCGGTAGCCTGTGGTTTTTTACTGGCGAAATAACTCATAGAGACCTTACCTTAAATTGGTTGTGAAGTTACACACACTAACTGAATTTACTTTAACTGTACTTTACTTTACTGTATTTTATCTTAGCGAAGAGTGGCGAGAGAGGAGAATTAGGCACGTCTAATCGTGGCTAAGCGGAACGTAGAAGTGAAGATCCTCGTCGACAATTAGGCTCGTCGACGTGCGGAATCATAGGTTTTAGGGGTGGGGAACCTATCAGGACCTGGTAATTTGCCTATTGGCTCTTCGAAAAACGTTTCTCGTCCGCACAGCTCGTCAGCTGTGTGATACAAGGCGTCAACATGTTGCCTGACGTTAGGCGGTAGGTCTCCGTACTTCTTCGCGGTAGAACAACCGTTTGGCGATATTGCAGCGGCGAGATGATGGCGGGAGCGTGTGATCTTGGCTCTTACTGAGCGATTCCTTCCAAGCTATCAATCCCGAGGGGTGCAGTGCACAGTGGTCAGCCACTTTTTCATAGATGACACAACTGCGAGTGGTCCCTTGGTGATACGTTACGTCACTCGTCCTCAGGCTGGACGTTGCGTGACGTCGACTTCTAATATCTGAGTCGGGTGATTTAAGCTGGGTGGACTAAACGTGGCACCCAGAGGCTGTGTGGTAAGATGCATCTGCTGGCAGGAGGCCGTATGCGGGCCCTGTTCACTCCCTAGCGATAATCGACCAAGATCCACTACTCTCCCCGTAGATGATTCGGTACTATCCTGGTGCTGATATCGGTACCGGACTGCATACCGTCGTTGTCATCTCTGGAGCGGAAGTTCTGGTTGCGGAAGTTCGGGAATCGGCATCTTCAGTATCGTCTTTCTCTCTCTCTCTCGCGGTACATTAACAGAAAAACTCTCCAAATTAGTCTAGCTCTACTGCTTATTAACTAGGTGTGTCACTTGTATCCCGAGGGTCTAGGCGGCGGTAAAATATCTCTCTCTCTCGTGTGATACTAACTAATAAAAGAAACGCTAAAGGCATCTAAGTGACGCCTGCAAAATTGCAACGTCACAGCGTTTATGCAGGTACAGCAGTTTCATGGGTGGGTAAGGAGGGATGGAGCTCTTCAAATGTAAGGATGAAACTTCCTCTGATTAGAGGCTGTGAGACTGAATGCATGCAGGATGTTATGTCTTGTGTATTGAGAGTGAGAGTATAGGAGAGTATGGAATAGTATGGATTACGTAACACGCCCATCCCCTGGGAAAAAAAATATTTTTCCTGAGAAGCGGGAGGAAATTTTTTTTATAAAAAAAAATATAGACCGAGAATATTCGGTGAGAGTAAACGATCCGCTTCCTACGGCAAACCCAACACAGGCGCGCACGGTGTGCGTGAGGCTCGTTCGGGAGGGGATATGCGGCTAAAATTAGTTCGAAATACTAGTATTCAATTGAATAAAAGTCAACAGTTCGTGAAAAAGTTTCTAGTCTTCGTATCAACTTTAGTTTAACAATCACATATTAAAACATTTAATCAGAGTACAATGCAGAAAATGGAGTCGTCGAGGATAAGGCTGTCACCCACAGACCATGTCCTTGGGTCTGAAACAAAAAGGTCAAATTTATCAACGATTATCGAATAATTGAGGGATCAATTGCTGTTAAATTATAGTCTACGCACAAACTTACCAGAGATTGAATCCTAGGGGGGAAATATTGTTCAAGAAGGGTTACCGATGAGCCGCTGTCGAAGGCAGTGTCTGAGAAGAATAAACTCATACTAGTTGAAGAAGATGTTGCCATCCCAGGAGTACTGCGTTCGACAGTGGCTCATCGGTAGTCTTTCTTCGATTCCCAAGCATTCAATCTCTGATAAGCTTGTGCGTACACCATAATTCAACAGCAATGGATCGCTCGATTAACCAATAAACGTTGACAAATTTCATTTTTCTGTTTCGAATCTAAGGACGTGGCCTGTGGGTGATAGCCTTATCCTCGATGACTCCATTCTCTGCATTGTAATCTGATCAAATGATTTATTATGGTATTATTAAACTCAATTTGACACAAACAATAAAAACTTTCTCACGAATTCTTGGTTTTCATTAGATTGAATACTAGTATTTCGAACAGATATTTTGAATACAATCGA
Source organism: Tenthredo scrophulariae (assembly GCA_963978835.1). Lineage (NCBI taxonomy): Eukaryota > Metazoa > Arthropoda > Insecta > Hymenoptera > Tenthredinidae > Tenthredo > Tenthredo scrophulariae. The sequence continues at coordinate 8,052,862 of OZ022235.1, read as the reverse complement.
GTTCCAGAAAATGAATGTACAAATAAATAAATCAATAAATAAACTAATGTCTGACGATGTTGTCTTCAATAATTTATTCTCCACAAACCCGCTTCACTTTGTCTCAAATATCACTCATAAACACTAATAATTAATAATTATATCGAATTAATAGATATTTAGTTGTAATTCGTTGATAAATTTTGAAAATGAATGTTCACATCAGGCGAATTTATTTTATTCGCGTTCATTCTTTGCCGTGTTCAGTGTGATGATTGCTTTTCAAGTTAATGTATTCCTCGACTTAGCGCGGATGGGCTATACGGATCCGGCCTAGCGCGGAAGATTCGGTGGACGCACCACTGGCCGCCTATCCCCTCCCGAACGAGCTTCACGCACGCGGTGCGCGCCTGTATTGGTTTTTGCCGTAGGAAGAGGATCGTTGACTCTCACCGAATATTCTCGGTATATACTGTGATAATCAGGTGAAACCGAATAGTCCATCCGTTTAGACGCCGAATATTTCGTATTTCTACGGGGATAACCACTCGTTGCGCTGAAAAATTCCTAGGGTGATTTTGGCGCGCGGTCGATGCAACTCGGCAGCCATTGTTGATAGAAGCCGGCTGACTGTCAATACATCGCGGAAGGTAGACATATGTTCGTTTATTTTAAGTAAATGATAAATAGGGTGAATAAAAACTACGTGAATAAACTATAAATATTTAGCAAAAATCTATCAATTAGTTTTGAATGATATCTTAATACAATCAACGAATTAACCTAGGCTATAACTAGGAATTAATTAGAGTCAAAAAGTTCATCGAGAACAACCAATTTGAACGAGATTATTAATTGTATTCTAGGGTTGAGGCCTCAATAAATTGAACTAGGTGAGTGAGAAAAACTTTATTAAAGCTTACTAAAAGTTCATCCAATGCATAACAAGGATAATTGTCATGTTGTAACGAATTAGTCCTCGTTGCAGTCAGCAGCGCAATTTAAACCGCCAAGTCTTAGAGTCTTCGAGAAATGCACGAAGCCTAGACTGGACATAATACCTGCACCTGTAATTTCAAGGTAAGAATTATCACACAGTGAAACCATATGGTCCACTCGCCCATGCGTCAAATGATCCTTATTTTCATGGGGATAGCCACTCGTTGCGTCGAAAATCCCTATGCTGCCGAGTCCCATAGACCGCGCGCCAAAACGACCCTAAAGATTTTTCAGCGCAACGAGTGGTTATCCTCATGAAGATAAGAATTATTGGACGCCTGGGCGGGTGGACCATATGGTTTCACCTGGTCCTCACGTTACATATACGATGTATATTGTAACGTAATGTCAGAGCTCCACTCCGCACCCTACGGTGTTCCTCATAGAAAATACTAATTAATCGAAATCTACGATATTCTTGGGCGCCAGACACGTAAGTGTCTTTTACAGATAGCAAATAAAACTACAGCGGTATTCAGCGATACTAGACCGTCGGAACGACGGCCTTAAAGCTCACGGCTTGCTCAGATGCACTACAAGAATAGCAGAGTGGATGAATTCACCTTACTGAATTAATAAATTATGCAACACTAGAGATAAAATCCTTCATTGAAATCAAAGATTTCGTATAGTGTTCTGTTTAATGTTCGGTAGCAGATTATGCGATATCGAATTACACAAAATTAGCCAAAATAATAATGCGATATAATATTTTCAGAACAAAAGTATGGGACAATATTGGTTACAAAGGAGGAGAATATAATTTAGAGAGCCGTAGAAGCGATATAACACAAGCTAAACTACGTTTCAGGCTACGAATCACCGAGCGATACGATACTCGTTAGCAAATTTTCTAGTAGCGGCACGCTAGCGGTATTAATAACTACAAGGCGATATAAGAACTCAATAAATAATTCTGAGGAATTCAGGCAAAGCGGTGAAATAATTTACAAAAGGTCCGTACGGATGTTTCAAAGATAACTGATTATTCAATAAATCGACCTATCAACTAGATTCGAATTATTCTAAAGCATTTCTTAGAAATAACAAGTTAGCGTTATAGGTCGCTTATCGGCGGGATGCGAATCGAATCAAAGATATTACTTTTTCCATACAATTCGTTCGTGCCTGACCTAGCTTCACGTGATACCGAAGTCTCAGTGGAACTTGGTGGCTGTGATTCGAACTGCAGATATTTCTTAGATAGCGGAAAGTTAAGCGAAATATTAGGCCAATTAAATATAGCACAATTATTAAGACAAGATAGCGAATAAATTAGATATCAGATTGAATAGAAAAATAGACAAATAGAACAGGTTTGCGATTCTGTACTTCTCCGCTAACTCCGCTAACTCCGCTAACTCAGCAGAGACCGTTGGTTGGCTGAGAAACGTCCAATCGGAGATCGTTTCGGATCGATGGTCGTACGGTGGCGCCGTGGGCTTCGCCCGGCCGCTAGTCACAACAAACGCGAGGCCCTAGTTACACTTGATTTACATGCATGGCACAAGTGTACTATAAGGATAAACCGAGAAGATGAGAAGAAAGAAAGAGAACGAATAAATGAATAAAAATATCGGACTGCATTTATTCATTGACTTATTCGTTCTCTTCCTTTCTTTTCATCTCCTAGGTTTAGGTTCATCTTTGTGGTACATATGCATGTATATCAAGTGTAGGTGGGCCTCGCGTTTATTGCGACTAACGGCCGGGCCAAGCCCACGGCGCCATCGTACGATCTGCGATTGGACGCTGCTCAGCCAACCAACGGTCTCCGCTGAGTTAGCGGAGTTAGCGGAGAAGTACAGAATCGCAACCCAGAACAACTTAAAACTATGACTACTACGTTCAGCCAACCCTCGGGGACTCGGATGTTGAGCGACACATCATGCGATATTATACTAATTAATTATAGACAAGTTACTTAATCCAAGATAGCGGTAGACAAAGAAATAGATATTCTCAAAGCGAAAATTTAAGCAAGAACAAGGCTATCGAATAGTATCATCAAATCATGAGCAGCGACGTCATAGAAATCAGACTAATATTGCGAAAAATATCAAGCGAAAAATAGACTACAAGACAAAGGTACTCAAAATGGCCTCAGCCAGTCACGAAGTGCTTTCACTGAATTTCTTCAACTAATATAACACTAATCACGTGGCCCGTGGGCTACACGCTACACAAATAGGATAAACTACGATGAATAATCTATTAGAAGTCCAGATCTAGTTTCGTGGCTTTACTAGCAATTTTAGATCATAGCGACCGTACCTTAGCGAAGAGCTGCTCGTAGCACAGACTTTATCTTTATCTTTAACAACTTCAACCAATGAGAAAAAGGCGGAACAACTTAACTTCACCAAAACCGAAAACAGTAATAATGAGGCTCATTCAGTGAAAGAGATGCAGAAGGCACAATTACTCTTTACTAAACCGAACGTAGAAGTGACGTGTTCAGCGGTAATTCGGCAGCGTTCTTCGACAATCCTTAGCCCAAGGGTGGGGACCCTATCAGCTATTGCTAATTAGCCTATTGACTCTTCTAGCAACGTTTTCCGTCCGCACGACTCGTCAGCCGTGCGGTACTAGGTGTCATCTTGTTGCCTGACGTAAAACGGTATTTCCTCGCGCTTCTTAGCGATAGAACAGCCGTTCTGCGATACTTAGCGGCAGAATAACGTTGGAGAAGGTGTGACTTTGGTCATTATGAAGCTGTACCGTCCATGCGATATCAATCCCCCCGGGATGCACTCTACAGCGGTAGTCTCACACTAAGCCGACCTCGCCGTATTCTTCGTCGGGGATCTAGATGTCCCTATCCGAAGCAAGTGGGACGCTATCTTCGTCCATTCTCACGCGGATCATCCTTTTGGCGATAACGTTACGTCACGAGTCTCCTTTGGACCAAGTGTGACGTCGGTAATGATATCTGGAGCGTTAGATGGAAGCTGCTGCGGTAACGGGAGGTTGTCACGATCGTACAACCCTAACCCCCCACGCAAAAAATTTATAAATTGGGATATAACAAAATTTATACCAAAATATGTATACAAATATACGAAAAATGTTTATACCATTGTTACGTCCTACTAGACGTTCCTCTCGCCAACCCTGCTATCATATCTCCTTACATCCTGTCTTCCTAACCCGCTATCTTTCTCACGCTGAACTGCTGCATGAGGCACTGACAAATGCATCGGTCAGCAATCCTCTAATCCCCACCTTTACCTCAAGTCCCCACAACTAACGAATTACGATTACAATAACTCACTTCCAAGTCAACTCTCCAACTATCTACTTCTTTCCTAACACCTTCCTTCACTCTTACCTCTTCGTCATGTATCGCGCTCTTCGTATCCAAACCACACCTCTCACCAAGTCTCATTTTCACCTATAAATACGAATAAACTATCAAATCGATCTACATTATATCTGTTATTCGTCCACGTCTACCTCGTCACAACCTTTCCCTTAGTAGCGTTTTAGCCCCGACACAACACCATATATAAATTTTATACATTCAGTTTGGCCCGGTGTATATATACTGAAATTTATAAATTGAATATTATAAAAAGTATATAATTATAAAGGTATTGTTGTAAACCCAATAGCCTTCGCAATGCAGCGGAATTTGCAAGTTCAACTCAGCAGGTTAATGAACCGTGCGTTGCGCTATGCTAGAGGATTCGCGGACGCAGCTCCTAAAGTTCATTAAGGACAAAAAGACAAAACGCTTCGAGTCAGAACCTCGAGACCGGTAGCCAGTTACAGTATATTAGAAATCAGTTAGAATATTCAGAAACCTTTGTGAAGACTTTAATTGTTATTTAACCCTAGCATGCCACACTTATTTTTTTGGGACATACTTGCCACACTCGGGTTTGTGGGACCCCATTCAGATTTTCAACCATAACTCCAAGAAAAATAGTCGTATTTCGATAGCTTTTTTTTCAATCGATAGCCAATTAGTCCAGGAATCTGTGTACGCATTGACCGAATCGTAAAAGTTGATACCTTCTGAGATATACTCGTTTAAAAAATATTTTTTCTCGAGAAAAGCGAAAAAATTTTGATTTTACGTTTTTTTTTTTCAAAAATTCATATCTTCTTTCCTAATCAACCGAATTCTAAAATTCTTGATAATTTTGAAAGAACACATTCGAAATCATGAGACAAAAATTTGGCGATGAAATATTCGAAAGTTATCAACAAAACTGCACAGGGTAAAAATGACGAATTTTTAATTTTTCATTGTCCTTGTGTTTTGCGGAATGGTATGAAATATTAAACATTCGCGCTTAGAATTTCTTTTTCGATCAATTTTTTCCACTTTCTGGTTGGACTCTTGACACATTAGACATAAAACAGCACAAGTATGTATAACAAACATTGAATAATTCACATAACTATTGGAATGCGCATAGGAAGGAAGAGAGTTGATTATGTCAGACGATATGTGGAGCATACCTTTGTATTACCTTTTTGACAATTTTTTTTTTCCGAAAATAGTCAATATTTACAATAATTTAATTTATTGGCTCATATATTTATTTATTTACCCCTTTACATGTTTTGTTTATTCATCTATTTGGACGAATTATTGAATTTACGACGCAATATTGGATTCTGAAAAAAAATCAGAAATTCATGTTTTCAAAGGTTTTTGCTGTCGAAAAGCATACAAAATAGATCAGAAAATTATCCAAGTATCAGTGCAAATATATATTCAACATTCAAACTGAAAATCGGGTAAATCATGAGATGTACTTACGTCGAAAAAAGTTACACGGACCCCAACCTCACTTTCGCTGGGCACTGTTCAATAATTAAGCAACAATTTGCGCACATCTGGGTCGCTACCGCTAGAGGAGACTCCGAAGTTTTTTTACGCACAGGTCTCATCCCCCTACTTGCCAAATTCTACCTACGCGAGAGTGAGAAAGTTTTGTTCGGGTTTCTCAGACCCCAGTGTGGCATATCAACCCTCGTTCACTCAATCGTACGACTGAGTCCTAACTCTCCATTCAACAAACGAACGTCCCGAATGAATGAATCGTAGTTGTCTGAAGGATCTCAGGATCCCGATTGCAACAATATATAAAATAAATAAACTGGAATATATAAACATAAATATATAAATATTGTAGGATATCAATGTATATAAATAAAATTTTATAATTTCTTTATATACAAAAGAATGTATACATTAAAGAATGTAAAAAATACATGAATGAGAGGTTATAAAACTTTGATGTTTAGTATCTTCAAATGTAACCATTCAGAAGTGAAAATATTCCACAAATGAGGCTCAACTGGGCCACTTTTACAGTTGGATTTTTTTAATCGTACGCTAACTTTTTGGTGTCTTCAGGGGTCCCAAAACACATGTTTGGAGCACTCGTCAAAGTCCAAAGGAAAAATGTCATAAAGCTACGTATTATCTTAGAAATGATTGATTTTCACCGATTCGGATGTTCGAATAATTGTGTCGCACTAGAAAGGAAAAAATCCAACTATTTGACACGTGTTTTCGAAAAGACTTTCCCCGCTCTTTCACGTAAAAATATTCAATTCATTCGGAACAGAGCCAATGACCGCCAAAATACGTTTTAAAATTGCAATTACAATTTTTTCAAATTTGGGCCGGCTTGAAAAATTTTGAAAAATTCCTAAAAATTAGTTTGATTCTTAATCTTCAACCCACATTCAAGGAAATTATGGGATGGAGATGGGTTCTACGTTGAAACCTCCTTCTTATCTCGACATATGTTAGAAAAAAGTCCCCTGATTTTTATTTTATTATCTGGGAACTAGAAAAATGAATTTCTTTATCAAATGTCATATATCTCGGTCAATATTGCTTTGTGAAATTCTTTTTCAACATTCTGTGTATAAAATATTGTAATACCATGCGGGGGTTCCATTTAGTTATTATTTTTTATTATGTTACAGTTTTTCTGCGTGAATTTTTTTTCCGATTTTCAAATCCCTTTTATATAGTATTTTGGAAATTTCCGGGTCTCTGTTATTTTTAATTTTTTTTCCAAAAATATTTTTTTGAAGTATTCTAACTGAATCGTTTCAATGAAAAGTGATTATTGCCACGGCACATGGCATTGAGCCATCTGATGGCAATTATAGGGGTAATCCTCAAAGACTTGCAGCGCGAGCTAGTCTTCAACGCGATTCATCCCATGAAATTCTAACAACTGAAAATTTGTATTGTAACGCAGTTTTTTATTCAGGAGAGGAAAACCTTTTGCTTCGTCACAATTCGGCGCTTTTCCGTGATAATTACGATACTGAACTACTTAATGTTGGGCGCCAGACGCTACTGCGTCGTTGCCTTACTAAATTACGATACCATACCACAAATTACGATAAACCAAAAATTCACGGAAATGCGACGAGCGACAACTCGACTTGCTCAGATACAAAAGCCTTAGATAGAGGGGCAGGGTACACCAGATAAAACGATATTAGTTCTTTGAAAATAATGAGGTCACATCAATCAATGATTTATTACGAAATTGAACAAATTAGACAGAATCGGTACAGAATTGGCGAGATTTTACTTAGTTTGTTACGAGAGATTACCTAACTGTTCAGGACAGAATTTACTCTTTTACGATACAATTTAATCAAAGGCGTGTGTCAGAGTTGACTCGATATAAAACGATTTATTTAGACTCCAGACTTAGTATCACAAAGCGATACTTCGTACCCAAATGCAAAGTTATTCCATAACACAGCCTAAGATCAATGTATTACTCCAAGATATTATACAATGAAACCAGTAACAAACGATACAGGTTCCCTACTAATTAATTAGTCACGTTGGCCATACGATTAACGATATTTCGAGATCTACTGTTAAATAGAGACCACACGGTCATTCGAAAAACGCGAATCACAGGTTCGACGATACCAAATTAATTTAGAACAATAGATTGATATTTAACCAAATTCTGAACGATACGATATCGATATACGATAGTTGCGATACTAAATTATCCAAAAGCGGTACTAGATTTCACAGAACCTTACTGAATTTTACAAACGAAAATAAATTATACCAAATTGGACCATACTCGACTAAATTATAACAAAACTAACTGTAACGCGAGGCTTAAGCCTTCGCGGCTATCTTCGCTCAGGGTACTCCAGGAAAAGGATTTTCTACAGTATTTCATGCATAAGATAACTTTGCCATACTAAATAAGAAAAAAAAGCCACATTAGAAGCATGAGGCGATAAATTATAGCCAAATAGTACATTATGCAACTAGGGAATAAAGTCAAACATTATTCCCGAGGGTGAGTTTACTGCCCGAACGAAATTCCCGAGGGTGGGTTTACTGCCTGAGCGAAGCGAGGGCAGTAATCACCCGAGGGAATTTCCGCGAGGGCAGTAAGCCCGAGGGAATGATGGACTTCATTCCAGTGTTCCATACGATGTTTTATTTACGACTCGTTAACTGTGGCCACTTAATAAATTCTTAGAAATCATTGAATAGTACAGCAGTTCGTATTATGAAGGTACCTGTCCACATGAGCGTAAAATTCTCGAGAGTCGCTCCCAAGAGCAGCACTCGTCAGTGGACACGGCTTCTCAGGAGCGTGTCCACTGGCGAGTACTGCTCTCGAAAGCAACTTCCGAGAGTTTTACTCCCATGTGGACATGCACCTTAATGGAGCAGTCCAAAAATTCCAAAAAGACGTAAACGGGCGGGGGGGTCCAGGGGCGCAGCCCCTGGTAGGGGTGCAGGGGGCGAAGCCCCCCCCCCCCCCACAAAAAAAAACTTGAAATTTTTTCAGGAAAACAAAAATAAAGGAACAACTTCGAATAATTCAGGCGTAGACCCCCCCCCTCTGCCCGGCGCTAGTCCCCCACCCGCTCGTTAAAACTTCATTGACTTTAGAATTTTTCTCTTGTGTTTAAGTGTGATTATTTTTATAAGTTTGGCAACTAATATTCATATAAAATTCATATTAATATATAGAAGGAAAGCGTTCAAAAAACAAAAAATGGAGAAAACAAAAAATTTGGAAACTTTAGGAAAAAAATTCAGAAAAAAAAAAATTATTGAAAAAAAAATTAAAATTTTTTTTTTTCTGAAAAACATTTAAAAAAAAAATTATAATAATAATAAATCCATTAAAATTTTGCGGGAAATAATGTACATTATTCCCGCAAATCTGGATTTTGCGGGAAATAAAGTACTTTACTTCCTGCAAATCTGAATTCGCGGGAATAATGTACATTATTTCCCGCAAATGGGGAAAAAAAAAAAAAAATTGCGGGGAAAAAATTATGAGAGGGAATAATATGCTACTTTATGCCCGCTTTTGAAGTCAATAAAGTGGCGATTACAGTTGAGGAGTGAATGAACAATAAAATGTGTACGTAACTCAGCCAGACTCGAGGTTGTTCGATAAATTATCCATAAGCCAAAGACCAAAAACGAGTTTCTTAGCTCAAAAACCAAATTAACAAACCAGACTTTTATCCGAACTACCTCGTGTCTTTACAGAAAGAATCAAGACCTTACCTTAAGTTGCTTCAGACGATAACACAACACTATTTTAATTATACTCGGTACTATACGATATTGTGCGATAGCGATACACGATGCGATACACGATGAGATACTCAATGCGATACTCGATGCGATACACGATGAGGATGCGTAGCGTAGACTGGAGCGAAGAATAGGCCGAACGGCCAGTGTGTCCTGCTTATATAGTATTTGTTTCCTTCCAACAGCTCATTATTCAGATTAGCGTAGATCACGTGACATATCGGTACTCTAATTGGTCGCTAAACGATAAGTTTTTGACGAACGTATGATAGGAGAGATCTATCCTACCCCTGCCGCTGCTAATACCTCTCCTATTACCGCCTTCCTTTGGAACCCCCTGACGCTGGACTCACATTGAAGTCTCGCTCGCCAGAACTATGCGATATTTCTCCTGGGGCCTTACATAATTCGTCAATCCACCAGAAGGGTAGGCCGTAGTCTCGCGCTGAGCACACAAGGGCTTAGCTCACGACAAGATTCCGCAGGTTGGAACGCTGATCTGGGGATTTTCTTGACCAACCACGACCGCGATAACAAATTCAGAGAAAGTAGTTCGATAGGTACCCTGACTGATGACTCATTGGGTGGGAGGATGCACCTGCACATCACCCTGTACGCCACCCTCACATCGGTACAGTGTAGTTTCTTGTAGGCGATAGCTTCTTCGGATGACGGGAGGATTGCTTGTGCTTCTCGCACATCCCTGTGCGCCGCCAGTCCGATAGTTGGAGGTGGTAGATCTTCCACTTGAGAGGAGGTGCTGACCCTGGGGTTTTCTGGACCAACCATGGTTTGCGGGCCGACAGTGTCGTCCTTGACGATATTGGAAGTTCTTTTACGTTCGGTAGAGCCATATTTTGCATCGGTAGTTCCCACGATGATAGACATCTCGTGGTTTCCATACTCGAGATTACACAATTACAAAAATAAAACAGCGTTAGTTAATCCTAATTATATTCCCTAAGTTTTTCCTTTTTTCTGGAGACCCTGTCTACGCTACGTATCGTCGCATTTTCGATAGAATCGCCTTGTGGCGGGAAATTTCAAAATACCACGTCACAGTATGCTGGGGCAAAAGAAACTTTGAAGAGTATGACAATTCTATTCAGCTCTGAAGAGAGTCATGAACGTTTTCAAACTTCTTTGAATTCTAGATTTGTGTCAACTAAAACTATTCCGGGAACATTAGGTTACCACTCATTTGTTCCTCTAAGCTATGATCAACTTTCATTAAAACGATTCAGTTGGGATACTTGAGGAAAAAATTTTCCGAAAGAATTTAAAAATAACAGAGACCTGGAAATTTCAAAATACTAAATAAAAAGGATTTGACAAGCGGAAAAAAAATTCACGCAGAAATACTATAATTTAATGAAAAATAATGACTCAATGAAACCTCCGCACGATATTACAATATTTTATCCACAGAATGTTGAAAAAGAATTCCATACAGCAAAATAGATCGAGATAAATGACATTTGATAAAGCAATTCATTTTTCTAGTTCTCAGACAATAGAATAAGAATCAGGGGACTTTTTTCTAACATTTGTGGAGATAAGAAGGAGATTTCAACGTAGAACCCATCGCCGTCCCATAATTTCCTTGTACGGGGGTTGAAGATGAAGGATCAAACTAATTTTTAGGAATTTTTCAAAATTTTTAAACCCGGCCTAAATTTGAAAAAAATTTCATTGAAATTTTGAAAACGTGTTTTCGCGGTCATTGGCTCTGTTCCGAATGAAATGGATATTTATACGTAAAAGAGCGGGAAAAATACTTTCGAAAACATGTGTCAAATAATTTGATTTTCTCCTTTCTAGTGCGATAGAATTATTTGAAAGTAGGTACAATTCGGCGAAAATCAATCATTTCTGAAATAATAATTACCTTTATGACATTTTTTTACTTTGGACTTTGCCAAGTGCTCCAAGCATGTTTTTCGGGACCCCTGGAGATACCAAAACATTAGCGTACGATTAAAAAAATCCAACTGAAAAAGTGACCCTGTTGACGACCGGAATTTAAGTTTAGAGATAAAAAAATTAAAAATTATTATTGGCAGTTTGGTTAATATTTCGTTTATAAAATGGTTATGTTCAGTTACAAAATCTTGTTTTCAATTCAAATTACATTACCTATGAACGAAAAAGGTAAGAGAAGAATACCTGAGGGAGCAAGAATTCGTAAATACTTGCTTAAGATTCATATACTATATGTATTGTCAGAGGTATTGTATTGATAAGACAAAGCCAAGTAATCTCGAAAGCAAAATAAAAGAAGAAAGATAAATCGGTGCGTACGCTGAGATCAGCTGTAGTCAGCTGCGACCAAGCTGAGATCAAGGGTTAACAAGCTACACTGGATCAGTATCAAATCTGCCTCAGTAAAAACCAGACGTAAGTGAGTTTACTTAACGCGCTATATACGCAAGTGATACATATGGTGTAGTGGGCGTGAATGTTATCTATCAATTTGTCAGATAGATGACTTACTGTACCGAAAATAGTAGTTGATTAACTTGGACGCATTGAGGGTGGAACTGAATAGGGTACGGGGGGTTCACAGACTGGCCTTCCCCGGGGTCTCACGAAAGTGAGGCTGGCCGGAATGGTTGACACGCTGGGAAACCAGCGTGGATATTACAACCCGTGGACCAACGATGGCACGGAAACGCGTGAACTGGCCTTCCCCGGGGTCTCATGATGGTGAGACTGGCCGGGATGATTGACACGCGGGAAAACCAGCGTGGTATTAGAGTTCACGGGTTACCGATCGTACCGAGAAAACCGGTTATCACACGGGTTGGCCGCCTCGGGGTAGTCTCGGATTTTGATGAGATCTCTCGGGCGGTTGACTCACTGGGGATCAGTATGGATATACAGCCCGTGTGATGGTTGTCGAAACAGAAAATTCGTTGATTGCGTGGGCTGACCTTCCGGGATGTCAAGGCACTCCCGGGTGGTTGGCACGCTGGGAAACCAGCGTGATACTAAGCCCGCGGAATCGTACTTAGGTGCTCACCCCTAGAAGTCGGTGAAAGAATCCTATGTAATCGTTTACCCGTGATCAGCTTTGGTTCTACTCGCGTATATAGATTCGGGACTGAAATCGAGTAGCTTAGATTGCCCACATTGACACTACCCAGTAAACCAAAAGAAATTAAAAAAAAATAGATATTTGTAATTCCTACGAATTCTGTTTTTGTATTCCAGTTTTGAAATTGTTACGAATAGAGTATTATCAAAGTCTATTCTTTCGAATGCCAAATATAGCATAGACAAGATGTAACCTATTTCCGGAATTGTTCCGGATTGAACCAAGGCCCAATAAATGTGGATTGACACGAATTAAAAAGAATCGAGCGATTCAATTCGATTGAATCCCTACTTACATTAGGATACAATTCGGAGTTCTGAAGTAAGGATTGGATCGGAAAAAAGTGGTGTCTGTTAGACATCTAAGGTGGTACGTATTTTATTTCACCAACAAAGAAAAATTGAAACAAAATGATATGATTGATTATGAACAGCAGAAACACTCACAGTTTACAGAAGGAACATAATACTAGACAATTTATATCCACGCGCAATTTACTTTAATAACTGCAATAACTGCATTCGTATTATGCATATCACCGAACCCAAGTTATACAAAATCTTTAGTACTTCAAACCTTCATCGTTAACTTTATATCACTTCCACTGCTAAAATAAACTCATGTGAACCTTTTGGTCCAGTGAGTTTCGGTTTCGACTAGCTTCAAATTGAGCGGAACCATGCTCAATATTCTAACAGGTAATATACTTATATTTGTATTTATTCCTATAGAAAACTAAAAAGAATGATTCATGCTTTATCAGATAGATAAGTAGTACGTATTCAAAACTGTTACCTATCATGGAAAACTAATAACTATCATAGAATAAGTCTTTTTATATCTGGTTTGATGACTATTGATTGCCAATCATTACAGTCATGCTATCGAAATCTTTCTGCGAAAACTCAGTATCGACTTCAATACCTGCCTGGCCTAACCCCGGGTCAGGAAATTCCTATTCACTTAGTGACTCAGCAAAAATATCTTCCTGACTTTCTCTTGAATTGAACATATCTTGTTCACTTTCACCTGAGCTATCACCTCGTTGATTAATCTCTTCTAAGCCGTCAACTTTTTGCTCAATCCCTTCGGAGCTGCCAACATCCTCTGCGCTTTGTTCCGACGCATCATCTTGCGTATCGTTATATGCTGCTTCAGCATCAATGTTTTCATTCTCTACTTTATCTGCGTCTTCATTGTCAGTTGATGATTTATTCCGTGGACGGTCGTTTGATTGAGATTCTGAATATCCAATGCATCATAATTTTGTCTGAATCTTCTTACTCGTTTTAGTTGTGACACGATATCAATTCAACATTAAAACGTGTTCAGCCTATAGGCAAAATAGGCTGACCATACGTCACATCAAATACGCTAGCGCACACTGGTATTGTACCACGTGATACAATACCAGCTCACTCAAGCATCGGTGTGCTAGCATAAGGAGTATATAAGACGGACGAGCTAAGCCTCTCCAGCGGACTTGTGCCAAAGCGGCCGACCGACTCATTACCAATTTATTAATTTTCTTTCTTCCAAAACTCTATCGTAGAGCGTATTCGTGCCAAAGCGGCCGTGCGACTCACTTACTAAAATCTCAGAGCGTACTCGTGCCAAAGCGGCCAAGCGACTCACACGTAAAATTCTTCTTTTTCAAATCTAAACTCTCTTCTAGAAAATTGTCTTGGCCAAAGCGGCATTTCAATAAAATCATAAAATACAGAGAATTGTCTCAGCCAAAGCGGCATTTCAATAAAATCACAAAAATTCAGAGAATTATCTTAGCCAAAGCGGTATTTCAATAAAATCATAAAAATACAGAGAATTGTCTTAGCCAAAGTGGTATTTCGATAAAATCATAAAAATTCAGAGAATTGACTCAGCCAAATGGGCATTTCAGTAAAAATTTTAGAAAACAAGAAGAATCAAAAAACACAAAGTCCGGCCATTGAGGCAGGGCTAGAAATAAGTTAGAATAAGAATCATTCACAAAATCATTCATCTTTTCATTCATTCTTTTACTTTATGTTTCTCTATTCTTATTATAATTTTGTAAATAGGTACTTAGCGAAAGCAGCTCAAATAGATAATAAATAGAAGATAATCTACCAAATATCAGGAATCTGATTCTTGTCTTCTATTTTTCTTTGATAACATAACCTCATTTTTCTATTCTTTCAGATAAGCACTTGGCTTCACTTGGACATAAAATTAAATTCATTGTTTAGCTAAGAAGCAGCTTCGGTGAGTGTGTTGGACAGCTACGATATAGTTATAATTGGTATCCTAGTCTGAGAACACACATATCCCAAGTCTGTAATAGGCAGCTTCGGTGAGCTAGACTCAGGACAGCTACGGTAGAGCGATAATTGCTATCCTAGTCTGGTGAGTCTAGCATATCCCAAGTCTGTAGGGAGGCAGCAGGGAGGAGTAAAATCTATCCGAGTCTATATCAGGGTAAATTGAGGGTTTTTTCAACTTTTCCCAGAGGAGTTCCAAATATTCATAAAATAACCCGTGACAAAGAACACACGCAAACTAGTATAATTTCAAGAGCCTTCAGCTCGTGGAACAGTTACAATAAGTTACAATATATTATAGGCATAAATAATGTATTGCAAGTTGGTATATGTGATTCTGTGTCACAAATATACCTATAAAAGAGTGGTTTAACAAATGTAACTATTTGACGGAGTTTACAAAATTAGAGTCTAGAATCAAATATCTAATGGCCACGACTGGGTACAAGTAGTACCATCTGGGAGGTATTGGTGTTATTTTGTAAGTACATGTACAGTTGGGCAATAAAGTTCTTGTAGGGTCGAAATTTAGGCTTTTGCGTTTGAGCGTCTACGCTGTTGAGCAGACCCTTCTCACCGCATACCCCGCTCCTATCGATGCGTTACGGCCTATAGGTCTAGCTATGGATATTCCGGAAGTATTTCTTACTTTACTTTGAGTAGGTAATCTGCCTGATTTGCCTTCTCGCTTACCGACTCGTCGAACGTCGTCGACAAATACGTATGTCGTATAGAATATATCGTCACCTGGTTTCAAACTTCTTTATTTCACTGAAAAAAAAATTGGACGTACAGAAGTAACTTATGTAATAATCAGAAATACAATCGATTCTACTACCGAAACTTTTATTGATTGATATTTTTTTTTTTTTTTTTTTACTTTTATTTTTCATTAGATTTTTTTTTTAATCACATTTTCTGTATACTATTTCTTACAAATTTTCAATTTTCGAAAGTGAAATCAATCATATCTCTGATGGTTACGATCCATTATCCTAAAGATACAATTCATCTGCATTGAAAACATTCTGAGAGCCATTATCCACCACGTTTACGAAATAATTTTTTCTTGAATCAGCAAAATAAATGTAAGGAAAATAGTTTCCACTTTTGAACAGGGGTCCAAATGATCGTCTTCGGACACAGAATTTTTAAGATGTTTTTCAGAAAAATTAAAAGTTTCTTTCTGTTGGAAGTTTCGAAAATCATGGATGAATAACATTTCGGGAGAAAAATCTGAAAAAATGTATGACTAGGTGTTAAAGTTGGGGTTATCGTTTGAAAAATTATGAATCAAATAAAAAATGGTGAGGAAAAATCATTGGTCGAGTTGGAATACCTCATATTTATCGCACGATTTATAAATAATATGAACTACTATTTAATATTGTGTCTTATTGCCGTTACTGGTTATTACTTTTTGCACTCGCCGAGGCATCGAGATTCGAGGTAACTAATCTTTGGCGAATTCCCGGCTAATTACGCAAACTGTCCCAAACTTGCAAATATGCATATGATGTTATTCATGGTTTTTATGGCTTTCGCATTATATGGAGTGGATAATTATACTTCTATAAATCTGTAAGTTTTCATATTATTATATTTAAGTATGTTACAAATCATCTCTATCGTAATTTATTTATATTTCATTGATGCTGTGTTGTTATTATTTACTATTGAGTTCCAATTTCGGATTTTGGTTTTTTTTATTTAATAAGAATATACTGTTACGTCCGGGTATCGCTACCCATACGTTCGCCCCTCACTTACCTCAGTCCTCTAACTTTTCACACATTTTTCATTTTTTTTTCTATAACGTAAATACACATTTAACAGAAAACTTACATAGAATAATACCTGCAAGAAATTAAGAAATTGCTGTAATCGAAAATTGAGTAGATCACTGCTGCATCTGAATTGCGAATTTCGATAAGTTAGCAATTATATTCTGAGATAACATTCTTCTAAACTCATTACATAAACTTACTTCTGTATGATATCAAAATCGAGTTCGAATTTAACATTTTTTTCAGTAAAATACAGAAGTTGAAATCAGGTGACGATATATTCTATACGACATACGTATTTGTCGACGACGTTCAACGAGTCGGTAGGCGAGAAGGCAAATCAGGCAGATTACCTACTCAAAGTAAAGTAAGAAATACTTCCGAAATATCCATAGCTAGACCGATAGGCCGTAACGCATCGATGAACCCGGTGAGCGGGGTATGCGGTGTGAAAGGTCTGCTCAACAGCGTAGACCAGTGGTCGGCACGGCCTGGCGCTCGGCGCCAGCCTGACTCTAAGTGGCAATTACTAGGACCGTAAAGTCCCTCGGCCTACCTGAAAACGGTCACTTGTCCTTACCGGAAAGTTCGATAGTAGGGGCAGCGTTCTGGGGAAATAGAAGGAAATAAGGGGTGTACGGTCTATTTCGGACGGCAAAAACTGCGACCACCGTCCGGGTCTTTTCATACCTGCATATCCCCACCCATGCCTGCCAAAATCCAAGAAATGGCGTTAAATGGATTAGTACCGGTAAAATGGTTAAGTGGATTTACAGTGCTGACTCCTTGGCCTAATGAGTGTGCCGGCCCTTGGCGTAGACGCTAAAACGCATAAGCCTAAATTTCGACGTCTACAAGAATTGTATTGCCCAACTGTACATTACATGTCTATAACTATCCTACTTGATATCTAACCACAACCTGGTTAATACTTGACAATAATAAGACTGATCTTTTTCCAAAAGACACAAAATTTTATGTATACAGGAAAGTGCTGAACAATACTCACGACTTTTCAAATCAGCTATCTTCCTACTAATGTACTTCCTAGTTTTTTCAACCTCGATGTCCGCATCTACTTCTGACATCTTCTGTTCCTTCAACATCCAGTGTCGAAAAATATCCGCAAAGACGTAGCTCTTACAATATCATCAACAATTGTAATCATGTCTCCTAACCTGACACGACCACTTGAGCATAATCCATTTGGACCCGTACTAAAATTTAGTGCTCTTTTGTTGCTAATTAGTTACTGCAATCCCGATTTTGTTGCTCCAGGCGTTTATCCGCAATCACAAGCGATGCTAAGTATAGATAAAGCTGGCACAGCCACTAGAATGCAACGTTGAAAATTGTATTCCAAGACGCCATATTTTGTTGCTAATTGGTTGCTATTGAATAATGTTAATCTGGAACGATAAAAACCAACACAACCCCTATTTTAAGCGACTAATCCCGATTCTCAAGTGGTATGAGTGTTTTCAACGCAGTATCGACCCAAGGGTCAACCATAACGCGGATATTCGACTTGATTCCGAAGCAACGAATTAGTTTCACCAAGAAAAAGGATGGGTTGATTTTGTTGCTCACACCCCAACCGCGAAAAACCAACCCCTAGCTGTTTTAACGCAGTACCGACTCAACGGTCGAGCATAACGCGGATATTCGTCTTGATTCCGAGGCTACGAATTAATTGCTCCGAGAAAAAGTATGGGTTGATTTTGTTGCTCACACCCCAACGGCGAAAAACCAACCCCTAGCTGTTTTTAACGCAGTACCGACTCAACGGTCGAGCATAACGCGGATATTCGTCTTGATTCCGAAGCTACGAATTAATTGCTCCGAGAAAAAGTATGGGTTGATTTTGTTGCTTACACCCCAACGGCGAAAAACCAACCCCTAGCTGTTTTTAACGCAGTACCGACTCAACGGTCGAGCATAACGCGGATATTCGTCTCGATTCCGAAGCTACGAATTAATTGCTCCGAGAAAAAGTATGGGTTGATTTTGTTGCTCACACCCCAACCGCGAAAAACCAACCCCTAGCTGTTTTAACGCAGTACCGACTCAACGGTCGAGCATAACGCAGATATTCGTCTCGATTCCGAAGCTACGAATTAATTGCTCCAAGAAAAAGTATGGGTTGATTTTGTTGCTCACACCCCAGCCGCGAAAAACCAACCCCTAGCTGTTTTTAACGCAGTACCGACTCAACGGTCGAGCATAACGCGGATATTCGTCTCGATCCACGCAATCCAGGACCTTCTTACCTTTTCTAAGAATTGCCAACTTCCGATCTTGAAAATTGGCACTTTAATGCAGCTGCGTTCAATTGAGGTTGGAGACATCAACGTCTGTCTAATCTACACATGTGCGTTTGACAGTCTAGTTCAGTTGATGTTAGCTGCTACTTGCGATTGGCCAGCTCTACGACAAAGCGTACGTATATGACAGTCAATAATTTTTTCTAATGTGACGGAAGGAGCAATAGACTCTTCTTCCAGTCTACATATTTTTTGTTGTATTTATAGGGGGGTGCTGTATTTTTGGATTAAAGGATAACATCAGATCTTAGTGACCAGTTCAATCATGTATAGCGTGTGATTCGTTAAATTACAGGTAGAAACATTTCAATGTCAGAACCGTTTGTTCGCAATCACAGTCGACGTGCTAGAAAAGGGTTTGAGATCTTATACCTATAAATTGCGAGCTGAAATACTTTCCGAATTCGTTGAGCCGAAGGAAATTAATAAATCAGGATGCGCAATACTAGATTGCGATACAAATATTGGATCTCTTGCTCCGATACTTATGCAAGAAACGCCAAGCTATGTCGAAACTTCGACTTGCTGTAAAGGATGCCCGCCCAGAGACAAACCGCTGAAAGTGTTGAATCTGGAGCGTGCCATATTGAAAAAGCCTGCGGAATTTGAAGGGATAATACAAAATAAGATGAGCCTGTCGAAGTTCAGTAAGTGCTGCACGAAAAATTGTACTGGGTTGGAACAGACTACGATTTCCTCAATAGGTAGATACGAATGATAACTGTATTACGAATAACGATCTTAACCGTTAAAATGAATATTCATATCCATGCTTCAATGTCCAGCCAGATAGTAATTTAGAGGGTCTGGTAGTGTGGAATAGTGGAATAAATTATAAACATTTCTGAGCAGAGCAGGTTTGATGTTTCCATTTTCTTCAGCTGACATCGTAATGTTCGACGTTTTCGGGGTTGAAGATGACAACTTTCCGATACAATTGTGCAAATTGCCGACACAATTCAGCAACCCGATGGATTTTGATTCAAAATATGAGTTACTGGGACTTGTGAATTACACGGGACCTGCTTTACGAACTAGACTATCCGACAACAGTCCCGCACATTACACTGCAATATCTAAGAGAATTGACGGAAAATGGATAGAATACGACGATCTGAAGGAACATGGGATACCGTTGAATGGGTCTTTCAGAGCCAACCAGAAATTACTTTTATACACAAGACGGTAGTGAGAGAAAAATAAAGATGAACAAATATGATGATGGGAAAGGTGAAGCAGGATGGATATTTTCACGAGATGTAGCATTTAGAACGGGTGAAATGAAGTTTAATGTGAAGTGAGACGAAGTTCGCTTCAAAACGTTTTTTTTTTTTTATATCAAACCAAATTTCGAAAGCGGTTCACCTTGCCCCACTTCACCCAACAGTTCATATATGATTTTCAGAATAAGAGTTGATATAATTCCTATACTCCAACCTGCAAATCAAAATCAATATCCACGTTATGCTCGACCGTTGAGTTAATACTGCGTTAAAAACAGCTAGGGGTTGGTTTTTCGCGGTTGGGGTGTGAGCAACAAAATCAACCCATACTTTTTCTCGGAGCAACTAATTCGTAGCTTCGGAATCAAGACGAATACCCGCGTTATGCTCGACCGTTGAGTCGGTACTGCGTTAAAAACAGCTTGGGGTTGGTTTTTCGCGGTTAGGGTGTGAGCAACAAAATCAACCCATACTTTTTCTCGGATCAATTAATTTGTAGCCTCGGAATCAAGACGAATATCCGCGTTATGCTCGACCGTTGAGTCGGTACTGCGTTAAAAACAGCTAGGGGTTGGTTTTTCGCGGTTGGGGTGTGAGCAACAAAATCAACCCATCCTTTTTCTTGGTGAAACTAATTCGTTGCTTCGGAATCAAGTCGAATATCCGCGTTATGGTTGACCCTTGGGTCGATACTGCGTTGAAAACACTCATACCACTTGAGAATCGGGATTAGTCGCTTAAAATAGGGGTTGTGTTGGTTTTTATCGTTCCAGATTAACATTATTCAATAGCAACTAATTAGCAACAAAATATGGCGTCTTGGAATACAATTTCCAACGTTGCATTCTAGTGGCTGTGCCAGCTTTATCTATACTTAGCATCGCTTGTGATTGCGGATAAACGGCTGGAGCAACAAAATCGGGATTGCAGTAACTAATTAGCAACAAAAGAGCACTAAATTTTAGTACGGGTCCAAATGGATTATGCTCAAGTGGTCGTGTCAGGTTAGGAGACATATTGTAAACGATTCGGGCAAGGTAGGATATCTCAATATAAGAAACTAAAAATTCCACGATTCAGAAAATTTACTATGTCAAGAATTAAGGGAGCTTTCCAGTGTGACAGCCCGAAAAATCGCTGTTTTTCGCGATTTTTTTTTTTTAAAGAAAAAATAATCTAATCGGTCTGGTTTTTTTTTTTGTATATTAATTGGGTATTGAAGAATACAAAACAATTTTTTTAAAGATCGATTTATTTATTAATTAATATCTATAACAATGATGAAACAATTGTTGCAGAAAATGCGCTTGGATGTGGTGTCCACGTTGGGGGTCACAATTTTGATCTGAAACAAAAAACACAAAAAGATTATTGATCGGTATATAATTGGCTTTCGTGCTATGGAGGCTTTTTTTTTTTTTTTTTTTTGCAAAAATGGCGCCGGTTTGAACAAAAAGTATCGATTTTAGCATTTTTTTTGGCAGTTTTTTTTATAAAAAAATAGGAAGATGTCAAAAAAAAAAAAAAGCTTCCATAGCACGATAAACAATGACGTTAAGAATATTGTGTAAAAAATTCAACTCGATAGCTTTAAAACTCTGCCCTCTAAGTTGGACACCGTTTTGAAAAATGCTGTTTCGAGAAAAACGCGTTCAAAGTTTCAAGTGAGGAAATTTTAGGTAAATCGTTTACTTACGGTCAATCAGCGATGCCAGGTCCATACAATATCCCTTCTGCTCCTTCGAAAAGATCGTGCTCAATGGACACAAACACTGAACACAAATTTTAAAGCCCAATCCGCGAATCGATTTTTTAAAAAACTTTACGTCGCTATTACACTTTTTGCACTTCAACAGTTCCTGAAGAGTGCCGAAAACCAAAAAGAACTCCAAAATCACATAGCTAAATGTTTGATCGATTCGGACTTCAAACTCTGGACTCTTTTTCGAGATTTTTGCTGCCGAAGTGCTCGCAAACGTTAGATCCGTTTCGATATCGTGTCGATTTGTTCCCTTGAAACCCGCGGATCTTTTTCGTTCATTTCGCGGATGTCCGCTTCTCGAGCCTTTTCTATCCTGCCACGCACATTTCTCTTTCGTAGATCTATCCATTTTGAATGTCGAAACCGAACTGAAAGACGAACCGGACTCACGTTGGAAGGTACACGAGCAGGTAGGAACGAGACAATAGAAATAACGGTCGCACGGGCAGACGGCCGACGCGGCAGCTGTAGCGCTCCGTTGCCTTCTTCCAAGAAATGCTATACAGTAACCGAAATAATCTGAATTTCGGCATGAAAATTGCAGGGAATATTCGGAAGAGTGTATACTATTCGATAAAGCAAAAAAAAAAAAAAAATCAATTATTTGAAAATTTCACACTGGAAAGTTCCCTTAAAAAACGTCATTGTTACCAATAAGAACCGGAACAACCATGTGGATGAAGTCCATAACAATCAGTGTTAAGAGAATGAGTAATACATCAAAAGAAAAAGGTTACTCTACTGTCATTGCTTATTTGAAAGACGAAAGTGGATCAAATGATCAACTCGTTAAATTCCGATTTTACTTTGTGGTAAATGTACACTACTCCACGTACAACAAGTGTTCAGACCTTTCAAAGCCATTATTTGTATTGGATTCAGCTTGTCTCCTGGCACCTGTGTCTTTCGGTTTCTGTTACTGCCTGCTCCTCATATGGTACCCTTTAGTAGACGGTCGAACCCAAAAACTGCAACTGTGATATTTCTGACAAACATGCTGGGAGTTTTAGCGTTTATAGCAGCCCTTGCATAACTTTCTGTTGGCATTCATTGACCACGACCTAGGTGGATCTGTTAGAACAGTTTCATTATGAATACAATGAAATATAAGCGCACCAAATGTGGGTAATAGGTTGTTGGATTATACCATTTTATCATCCTTGCGTATGTAACCAACAGGGGGTTTACAATCAGTGAGAGATATTTTACCTGTAGATTTCATTTCTGTTATGGATGCTGTGAAGCGATAAGGGAAACGTATTGTATGGGAATGTTGGAATATTATTATTCAATTATGAGTAAATCCAAGTACTAACCATTAATCTGATCAAAATGGTTTATCGCAGATTCTTGCAATTCCATATTGAGTCGTCGCAACTTTTGCAATTCAGTTTCTTTAGCCCTCATGTGCTCGGGAATACCCTTGTCTCTCTTTCGCAATGATTCTCGCTTTTGACACCATTCTCTGTTTTGTACTGAATGTTCATCAGATTTCTGTTGCATTCGTTCCTGTAGAGATCGTATTTGCAGTTCTAAGTTGCTGCATTTTTTTTGCAAAGATGTCATTTTCTGATTGCATGCCTGATGCCATTCCTACAAAAGTGAAAAAATTCAGCAATAGTATTGTAAAGTCAACTAATGTAATATTATAGTGTTTGCTCAAGTGTTATCAGGATAAGGTGATCCTGCATCGATATTTATTTTCTCAGTGTGTGTTGAATGTAATGCAATGAGATTCAATAACAAGGTAATTTATTAAACTCTGTTAACATTACAAATAATGATAATATATCAATGTGGAATTCTTAGAAGTGAAAGATTTGAATAACTGATTAAAAAAGTATAAGTATAAGGTAAAGTAATGAAAGAATATATGTGTATTCAGTGAATCGCGTCGTTGCTCCGGGGGTGTAAGTGCACCGCAGCGGAGAAATGTATTGCTAGTGGAATACTCGACGAAGACTGACTTCGCTCTTTTTACTTAAGCTACATTAGCTTATGCGTTTGGGCCTGAACCCAAGAGGGTGGGAGGCAATGCCAGGTACCTCCATGCGTGGTCCGGTAGGGGTTGGAAAACCCAAAGACGCCTACGTCACGTTGACGAGGCCCTTGGCGTGGGACCCTTAGCTGGCGACCGAGGGACCGCCGCGTCTGGCGACCACTTGCGAGCCATAAACTTGTGAAAGTTTGAAAGTCCCAGCCTCATAGACAATCAAGAGTCGCAGAACGTGTTCGGGCCTTTGTCTTTCTTTCTATCTTCCCAGGCATGGTTATTTTTACGAAGAATGTATGTGCACCCTTTATGGCACTGGAAATACCCAAGAGTCAGACCTAGCCTGGGATTACCTCCCCTCATGGGATGGAAAATCCCATGAGTCAGTCCGATGTTTATTTACAACTATTTTCTAATTATTCCATATTCATGAACTAAGTATACATGGGACTGAACAGCCCGCCCGCCTTGAAAGAACGTGCTTTCAACGCGGCTTGATATATCGAATAATTATAACTCGTCTATAGAATAATGATATAAGTCTTATAATTAGGTGCTCAAGACTGATCGTACTCCTCTGAGGAAAGTACGCACACTTTGGCTAGGGCTCGTTTGATAATGCCGTTACGTGTCTTGACACTAACTACCCTAACATGTCAATCTCTACCTGGATGAGTTTCTACTATTCTGCCCATGCGCCATTGCATAGGTGGAATGTTGTCGTCTTTCAGAATAACCATCGCTTCCAGTAAGTTGATAGATTTTTGTGTTTGCGTCCATTTGGGGCGCTGTTGTAAATTAGATGAATACTCCCGACTCCATTGCGACCAAAAGTGTTGTTTTAATAACGAGATACGTTGATACCTGGTCAGACGGTTTTGGGGTACATTGAGTAAGTCCGGTTGAGGTAGCATTGTAAGCGGCTCCCCAATTAAAAAGTGTCCCGGAGTTAACGGCGTTAGATCGTTCGGATCATTTGATATCGGCGATAACGGTCTTGAATTTAAACACGCCTCGATCAATCTAAACGTCGTATATAGTTCTTCAAAGGTGAGTACCGCGTTACCGATTATTTTTCTCAGGTGGGTTTTCACCGATTTTACACCGGCTTCCCATATACCTCCAAAGTGGGGTGAATTAGGCGGATTAAAATGCCAATCTATTGCTTGTCCCGTGAAGTACTTCGCTGTCGTTGAGCGATGCTGCTCGTCGTTTAGGAGAGTGTTGAGTTCCTTTATTCCGTTGTTGGCACCGACAAAATTGGTACCATTGTCCGAATACATATCGGATGGCTTACCGCGACGGGCTAGGAACCGTTTAAAGGCGTTAAGAAACCCTGTGGTTGAAAGGTGGATTGCTACCTCTAGGTGAATGGCCTTCGTTGTTAGGCACACGAAAAGACACAGGTAGGCCTTTCCTGTTGTGTTACGTGAGATTTTTATTGTAACTGGACCCGCGTAATCTACGCCACATTTTAAGAGCAGGCGTTACTCGAGCGGCAGGTAGGTTACCCATTAATGGATTCAAAGTGTTAGGGCGGGTTTTGAAGCACACTATGCAATGACGCAGGACACTTCGTATAGTGTTTCCACCTGATAGCGGCCAGTATTGCGTACGTAGCGACGCAAGTAAAGCTTGTGCTCCCGCGTGCAATAGGCGATAATGCTCATCACAAACGACGAGTCGCGTTAGATGATGTTTGACTGGCAATACAATTGCGTGTTTTTGAGTTTCAGGTAAGCTAGAATTTTCTAATCGACCTCCTACTCGTATTCTTCCGTCATTATCTAAGAACGGATTTAAATACAACAATTTGCTGGTACTATTCAACCTTTGCTTGAGTCTGAGTGACTTGAGCTCGTCCGGAAATTCTTGCTCTTGCATAAGTTTAATTAGTAGGCTGAAGGCCGTTTCGATTTCCTTGACCATTAACGGTCCGTATACTGGGCTATCGCGATTCAAAGTGTTGTGCTTAAACCTTGAACAATGAGCAACTACGCGTTTTAACCTAATTAATGATGAAAATCGATTGAAAAGTTCATGAGAGTCTTTACTTATATTTACAAATACCACACTTTGTTGTTTCGTTTCGGGGATATCCGTGGGTTGAGACTGCTGGGATCGCGGCCAGTATTCTGCCCCTTGAGAAAGCCAGGTAGGCCCTTGCCACCAGATTGTAGTCCCTTCCAGAAACTGAGGGTCAATGCCCCGTGAGATGACGTCAGCAGGGTTGTCCTCGGATTTGACGTGTCGCCAGGTATTCGGATCTGTCCGTTCTTGGATCTCTGATACGCGGTTGGCGACAAATGTCTTCCATTGACACGGTTCGCCGCTGATCCAAGCCAGAGTGATCGTTGAATCACTCTAGAAATGCACTTGGTTGATGTACATTCTTAGCGCTCATGTGACCTTATAACTCAGCTGTGCCAGCAGAAGTGCGCTGCAGGGCTGGAGTCGTGGAAGACTTACGTTCTTGAGGGGTGCTACCTTTAATTTGGCGCACAGCAGCCTTGAAGTCTCTAGGTGCCATTTTGTGTGGATGATCGAACGTATAAACAGGCTCCATACGCGGCTTCGGATGCGTCGCAGAATCCGTGTAGTTCAATCTTGTCCGGGTTGGTAGTTTTCACTAGCCGCGGAATCTGTATTGTTTGCAGGCTCTGTAGATGCCCGACATATTGAGTCCACATCGTGTGGATGTCTAGCGTAATCGCTTCATCCCAACCAATTTTTGATAACCACAGGCGTTGCAGTATGATTTTTGCCCTTATGGTCGTCGGCCCGATCAATCCAAGTGGATCGAAGATTTGAGCTATCGTCACGAGGATCGTCCTCTGGGTAACCCTTGTTGAGGTGTCTGGGACTTCCACGTGGTATTGTAGCTCGCCCCGTGAGGGATTCCAGTGTAGACCCAGTGTTTTCACATCATCTCCGATGCTGCGGGTAGCCAAGGTTGTATCGTCATCTGCATTACTGCGCAACGTTTCTTCGTTTGCTGCCCACTTGTATAACCTGAACCTTTTCAATTGAAAAATCTTCGTAACCTCGGTTCGAATACGCTTTACTTCTTCTAGTGTGTCTGCACCGGTTATCAAGTTGTCCACATAGAAGTCTTCGTCAATTATGCGACTAGCATCGGGAAAACGGTTTCGATTCTTCCGTGCCAGCTGGTGTAAGCATCGGATCGCCAGAAAGGGCGATGACGCAAGGCCGTAGGTCACCGTGATTAATTGGTATGTCCGCAAGGGTTCTTCGGGGGAGCGTCTCCAGACTATGCGCTGAAGATCTCGTTGATCTTGGTGAACGAGTATTGGGCGGTACATTTTCTCAATATCCGCTGTAACTACGTAAGTGTGTTGTCGGAATCGCAGAACGATCGAAAAGAGATCTTGCTGGATCGCTGATCCAACTGGTAATATATCGTTAAGGGATGTGCCAGACGTTGTTTTACAGGATCCATCAAACACCACTCTTAACTTGGTTGTCAGGCTGTCTTCCTTTAGAACTGCGTGATGCGGTATGTAGTAAGCTTGCCTGGCTGCAGGAAGATCATCGTTGATTTCCTTCATATGGTTCAATGACTCGTACTCGTCCATGAAGTTAATATATTGTTGCAAAATGTGGTTTGCCATATATAAAAAGTTATTTATAGTGGGTTCCTGAGAGAAATATAGTGAATCAAGTGGAATTGAACGAATTGGGTGAAAGTTATAAAGTTCAACCGGACCGTCGTTTTCGACATCACGATCAACCGGGCCGACATTTTTTAAGTGCAGGTCGACCGGACTGCTGTTTTTAGCGTCCAGGTCTGCCGGACCGTCGTTTTTGACGTGCAGGTCGACCAGGCTGTTGTTTTTAGCATCTAGGAAATCGAATGTCATTCTGAACTACGATATAAAACGTACAAGTCTACTGAAACATTGTCTTTACCTTCGGTAGACCTGGACGTAGAAAACAAGGGTTCGATCGACCTGCACGCCAAAAACGACGGTCCGGTCGACCTGGACGTTGAAAACAAGGGTTTGGTCGACCTGCACGCCAAAAACGACGGTCCGGTCGACCTAGACGTTAAAAACAACAGCCCGGTCGACCTGCACGTCCAAAACGATGGTCCGGTCGACCTGGACGTTCAAGACAAGGGTTCGGTCGACCTGCGATGAAAAAATGTCAGCCCGGTAAACCTAGCCACGAATAGAAACGCCGAACCAACAAAGTACGGGCTCCAAAGTACCGGCACGGCACTGAACCTTTAAACTTAAACCTGCTCTATCTGGGAAACTATGATAGCCTGGAAGTTTTCGTTAAGGAAATTTAATTTTCACTTTTCGTAAGAAATCCGACTGTGCAAGGACGGACGGTTGATCCGAATCACCCTGTATATTCTGCAATATAGGTTTGTACTAGTAGTGAGCTAGAAACAGACTGATTTGTTTTACAATAATGTTTGTTGACTCAGCAACCGAGGTTCTTATATTTTGAAAGATATCTTTTATCATATAGGCCAGTGGTCGGCACGGCCTGGCGCTCGGCGCCAGCCTGACTGTAAGTGGCAATTACTACGACCGTAAAGTCCCTCGGCCTACCTGAAAACGGTCACTTGTCCTTACCGGAAAGTTCGATGGTAGGAGCAGCGTTCGGGGGAAATAAGGGGTGTGCGCTCTATTTGGAACGGCAAAAATTGCGTCCACCGTCCGGGACTTTTCATACATGCATATCCCCACCTATGCCTGCCAAAATCCAAGAAATGGCGTTAAAAGGATTAGTACTGGTAAAACGGTTGAGTGGATTTACAGTGTTGGCGCCTTGGCCTAATGAGTGTGCCGGCCCTTGATATAGGCTACTAGATGTTGATCGCATATAGAACTAATGACGTAAGGGTGATTTTACCAAATGTAACAATATTGAGCCTTAAGGTCAGGCTGCCGTGATAATTTGCGTTCGACTGCGTGAAATCGCTTTATCGCGGTTTGTTTTGAGTCTCCTAAGTGAGAGACATCGTCACGTAAGGGTAATTGTACGACAAATTTACCGTCATCATCTTCACGGGAGTGAGTCGGGTCGAAACGTTTTTCACATGCGCTTTCTTCGTGTGTGAAATGAGGTTTCTCTGTGCATGCTTCTAATTTCCAGAAACGGTCCAACTGGTCGTGTGCCTGTTCGTCGGTAATGAACCCGCAGAATTGTTCCATTCGGTTCTTGTGCTGTTGTCTGACGGCAACTTCTCCAGAGATGATCCAGCCCAGCTGAGTTTTCTGCATTATGGGTTGTCCATGTAGAGCCAATTTTATTTGACCTACGCAGATCAGTTCCCAGAGAATTGATGCGCCGATAAGAAGCTCGATTTTGCTTGGGCGATCGGAAGTCGGATCGGCCAGTGTCAGGTTGTTAGGTATACGCAATTGTTCAGCGTCGATCCACGTACCCGGATGCTGCGTTACAATTTCGTCAATGACGAGGACCGTTAACGTATTCTTGTAGCCATGCTGTCGCGATCGTATAGTTAAATGTAATCGTTCGCGTACGCTCGTGAACGTGTTATTGATACTGCCCAGCGGCATGTTGAATCTCTCCTTACGCAGGGACAGACGTTCGCTGAGTTCTCTAGTCATGAGGTTTGACTGCGATCCGGAATCGAGAAGTGCTCGACATTCATGCGTTTTTCCATTTCTCTCTTCCACGAGAATCAGTGCGGTTGACAACAGTACCTCAGTACCTGAGACTTCGTGGTTCCAATTACTCCGGTGAACGCGACCGTTGCTCGGGACGTGGTAGCTCCTTCGGAAGGGCCTGCCGGTTGGATGTTATTCGCAGATAGCTGCGTTTGCTCTGGGCCTGGCGTAAGTGCGCTAGATTCCCTCGCATTCGATGTGGTCTGATTAGAATCCACATGTAGTAGAGAATTGTGGAATTTCGGCATCAACCGAATGAGCACTTTCCACTATGTAATCTCAAACAGTTTAGACAAACTGTATGTTTTTTCACTTCGATTGTCCGCGCCGCGACCGATAAGGTTTGAAACACTGGGCACCTGAACACTTCGTGTGAGTTTTCACATACTTTACGCACCGGAGAGTCTGTGGATACACCTGTGAAGCTGTGATTACCCCGGTTGGAGTGTGACTGTCGAGAATCGGTTGATGAATTCGACTTGTTACCAGTTTTGGTAACCACGTCCGTATCTACTATCGAACATCGTTCTTCTAGAAATTCTATTAGCTTTGCTTCCGTCGGCATATCGAGGTCTTTCGTGTAATCTTTCCACTAGCGCTTAGTTGTACTATCCATGTTAACGAAGATATGATGCGTAAATAATGTGTCCCATGTGTTTGCCTTCAAAATCTTCAAGGCCCGCAAGAGTCTCTGGACGTGGTCGAGCATCTGTTGTAGAGCTGTACCAGTTTCCCTTTGCATTGAAGGAGTGTCAATTAGTGCTTGCAAATTCCGACTGATCATAAGTTTGTTGTTATCGAACCGTTTCGTCAGCAACTGCCATGCGGTTTTGTAGTTATCTGCAGACGCTGGCAACAAGTCGATCACTTCAGCTGCGGTTTCCTTAAGTGAGGATCGCAGGTAGTAGAATTTTTGAATATCTGCTATCGTGGTATTTTCATGAATCAACGCCTTGAATGTGTCACGAAAATTGATCATGACTTTCATAGAGACACTCTGGTCAAAGACCTCGACCAGATACAATGAATAAAATTAGCGAAGTCAACCCTCAAGGAGTCCCGTCGCATTATATAAAATCTCGTCACATTAAAACACTTATTATCGTTAAATATTATCGTCGATTAGTAAAGTTAAGTGTTATAAACATTGTGAATCGTAAAATTACAAGGGATTACCTAATTATTGGATATAGACGTCCAGAGGCAACCGTTACGCTTTGTAATAATTTTGTCAACAAACGCAAGTCTTGAATAAATTCATATATCCCTATCTTGAGCTATTCTTTATCTTGTTTCCTTTGTGCATGATCTATTAGCTTTGCAAATAATTACCTGGTCCACCAACTGTACCTACCCTGATTTAATTGTCTTAATTAAGTTAATTATAAATCTATCTTGGTAGTCCGTCGGACTAGCTGGCGCCCAACTTTATAAAATAAAATACACATAGGCTAGAGCCCTAGCAGTCGCTAGGACCACGACCGCGCTAGGTGAGGAAAATATTTCCGTCTTAACGGTGATCAGGGGAGACCGACCGTAGACTTATTAGGCGAATTACGAGCAGCACTTACGGTCCAACTGGCTAAAGACAGCGGGGTCGGCGGGCGATAAGCTAGACCAGACTTGACCATCTTGCACATCTGAAGCGAAGTCCTTCGCTGTAATGGTATGAAACGTGAATGATAAGAGGTAAGGAAACCCTTATAGAGCTTATAAAAAAAAAAAAAACAGTTGCATAATAACTTCAATATACAAGTCCACGAGATTCACTCACTTTCTGCAGAACTAAAGACGACGGAATCGGCCGATGACACCTCCGACACGATTTCGTCGAGATCCAGGCTCTGTGAATGCACCGTTCCGCTCCCCGACTCTGCTATCGGAGAATCCTCCACTTCGATTATGCAGACCTGGGAGAGGCGCTCGATCGTTTCGCTTACTACCTCGCCGCTCTGCAGGATTTCACTCTGGGAAGCTGAGCGAGGTAGCAGAACACGCTCGCCAGATACCGCTCGAGTCACTGACGTATCCCCTACGCAATCACTAGCAGCCATCTTCGCGTTCGCTGCAATATTATTATTTTCTCATCATACACAGCTCTGAGACAAGAACACAAAGAATTTTCAGCGCAAAAGAGCTACTTACAGAAGGAAGCATCACCACTGGTACGCTTTGCCGACCCGCAGACCTCTGACAGCTTATACGCCTCGGCCACCTCGAGAATTATCTCAGCATCAACAGCCCCCTGCGGGAACATAGCTAGCTCTGGAAATAACAGATCTAGATAAGATACGATTATCGTATCTACGTATTACGTGTGGTGTAATATGAAAATCAACTAGTTGTTTTTTTCACTTACCGGGAACAGTAGAATGAGTGGCCTGTAGAGCTCTGACGCTTTGGAGAAATGGTCGAATTACCCGGTTCTTTTCCTTTCTTGATATATAATATCTGGGTTGCGATTCTGTACTTCTCCGCTAACTCCGCTAACCCCGCTAACTCAGCAGGGACCGTTAGTCGGCTGAGGAACGTCCATTCGGAGATCGTTTCGGATCGGTGGTCATACGGTGGCGCCGTGGGCTTTGCCCGGCCGCAAGTCACAACAAACGCGAGGCCCTAGTTACACTTGATCTACATGCATTTCACAAGTGTACCATAAGGATAAACCGAGGAGATGAAAAGAAAGAAAGAGAACGAATAAATGTATCAAAATATCGGACCGCATTTATTCATTGATTTATTCGTTCTCTTTCTTTCTTTTCATCTCGTAGGTTTATCTTTGTGGTACATATGCATGTATATCAAGTGTAGGTGGGCCTCGCGTTTATCGCCACCAACGGCCGGGTCAAGCCCACGGCGCCACCGTATGACTGTACTGACCGATCCGAAACGATCTGCGATTGGACGCTGCTCAGCCAACCAACGGCCCCTGCTGAGTTAGCTAAGTTAGCGGAGTTAGCGGAGT
The DNA here is from genome assembly GCA_963978835.1 of Tenthredo scrophulariae. Classification (NCBI taxonomy): domain Eukaryota; kingdom Metazoa; phylum Arthropoda; class Insecta; order Hymenoptera; family Tenthredinidae; genus Tenthredo; species Tenthredo scrophulariae. The sequence continues at coordinate 8,020,180 of OZ022235.1, read as the reverse complement.
GAGCGGAGAAGTACAGAATCGCAACCCTGGTTGTGTTTTTGATTGGTTTATGCAGTTCGTTAGAGCATTCTTTTAATTTAAATATCAATTTTCAATTACTGTCATGGTCATCTTCTTGATTAACCACCTCCGGTTGCTTCAGTAAATTCAGAACATCTATTGATATAGACCCACTCTTGCTGCGAGGCGTTCGTCTCAGAGATGTGATGTACGGATCAGACGAAGCGAGTAATCTATTAAATAAATCTTCATTCGTTGCCACTCGCGAACATTTTCTCGTGTTGTGTTCTCTGAAGTATCGGCAATCTTTATTTCAAGCTTCTTGAGCTGCTTCAGAGAGCATCTCAAGTGGGAGAATGGCTGTGGATACTATCATCCCACCATGATCCAATAGCTCATGTACAGTTGGAGGCATTGGGTACCAATTGTAAACCTTTCTGTACAGATCTGCAGTTTTTCTGCAATATTTGCCGAATTTACTGCAATCGATTTCGAAACCGGAGTTAATGGTTTTCAATAGAGTAGAAAATCGAACGATCAGACCTTCGTCAATACCGGTGATTTGACTGGTAACTGCTGGATTTTCGAAAAATCTATGAGCTGTGTTGCCGTCATTCGTGTTCCCACTTCCTTGCTTTGGCATATCCACAATTAGTCCCAGTCGCTCTCGGAGTTGGTCTTGAATGATTTTTTTTGCTTCGCTAATTCAATTTTATCGTTACCCGTAATCCGCCATTTTTTCAGCGTGCTTCTGTACGCAAGATGAATCATGCATTCGAAACGTCGTATCGAGCAATGAAGTGGGGAGATACCAAATAACAGCGCAGAATCATTCACGTGATGTTTGAATGGGTCAAGCTGTTTCAGATCCTTAGGTGTTGCTTTGCAAATGAAACACGTCATGCTGGAGGTGCCCTTCAACGCGCTCCATACCTCTCCATCAGCCATGGTTAATACCATCTGGAAATTTACCGTGATATCGAATGGTTCTTTTAATTTCAGTGGAGACAATTGACTTATCTGCGAAGTTACACACTCGTATTCAGTTTTGATGACGGCCACAGTTTCTTTTATAAACTGAAAACGCAAAGGCCTACAATATCTTACCGAAGACGGCCGAGGATTACTCCATAACGGGGATATGTTTCCATTTGAAGACGAATTCCCCAGTTGTAATGGAACGAGCCATGTCGCGAAAAGATCCTGATCTGATACTTCTAGACCAGAAGATCCGTTTTACTTATATTGGGATTGTTCAGACGAACCATCGAAGCCCCATTTCACAATTAGTTCCACTGTCCTTACGGCTGTACCCGATGCAATTAAAACGGCCTCGCATGCTTGAAGCAGACGAGAAGCTGTGTGGTTCAGAAGAGACTGTAGAGATACTTCTGCGGAATTGTCAGTAATTTTGATTCCTTCAGGATAGCACTGCTTCTTTGCGTGTAAGAGCCGTCTGTAGCTTGGATACATGATTCCTGGCTCTTTTACTTCCTCACGAATTAAATTATATTGGGACGTCGTCAATTTTTTTTCGATTAAGAACGATAACGCTCGATCTTCCGAAAATTGACGTTTTCCGGGTTGTTTTGGAATGCATTTAGTCGAAGTAAAGTCTGCTATGAAACGCGCCACCTGCTTTCCACCACTTTTTTGTAAAGCTGCAGCTGTGGTTGATGCGATTTCTTGGAGGAAATGAGATGACAACAATTCCGAACATCTTCGTCTTTTTCGTTCTATCACTAGCATCTTCGAACGAAACTTCTGGACGTCCGCCCTTACTGGCTGCAGCAGATTCCCTAATCTCAGTTTTATTCACACAGAGAGAAAGTAATGAGTCTGGTATGATGAATTTCTTGTCTAGCCATGACATCGTTTTTTTAACGAAATCACGCGAATTTTCTCGTAATTTCGATTTCCTTTGAGAGATTTTATTAAGAAAAAGATGAATACAATTATTCAAATCTCTTTCAATATGAGGTGCACATTTCGGAATATCCAGTTTATCTCAAATTATATTTCTCAAAAAGGCGACACGGAAAGCCGGATCAACACCCGCCATTGCCCTATGCAGTTGAAGCCGCGTGAGAAAAATCATTCTTGATGACTTGAAATCTATATCGGTTGATGTATTTTAGGGACATAACTCCAAAATAGGAATAACAAAAAACAGAATTCAGAATGTCATGGAAAGTTCTTCTCCACTGTTGTTCGGTCGAGATAAGAGTCGCCGCGTGCGCTAGCACCCGTGCCCGTACAGCGCCATACATCGTAACACTAAATCTGCTGTATGTTCAAAAGCGCTGGGTTTCGCGCGGTCTTATTTCATACGTCGATTTTCATGGGTATGTTACAACATATACGAGCAACTCCAGCACGTCTAGCAAGTCTATGGAAGTTTTCTATGACAACATGATACGTGATCTGTTTTCTAAGTTCAGTTAGTAGTCGTAAAATTTGAAATACCGAGCAGTCTACGTTGCTTCAATAATGATATGGACGGTTCTTCCGGGGCTTATTACTTAGTAGAACATACTAAAAAAACATTTCATTGATCAGTTCGATTCTTATTTTGAGTAATCGTTACCTATTCCAACTATATATTTGAGTTGCTGTAGAAATACTGTATGATGAACTGAGTTAACGTAGTTATTATCACTGTCTAACAATGGAATATTTCATCAAATTTTGTATTCTTGTATGCAATGACCTGTTAGGAAACAAGAAGAATAAATGTTTGATAAAAATTGAAGATTTCATTTTTATCACTTTTGGCCGGCTAAAATCGATTTGGCAATACTGTGCGTCGTTTAGTAGGTAATCCTTTACGACCTATTTTCTTTTTGAATACGTGGAAAAGGTGTTAATTAGCAAGCCTCGTACGCTTCAGTACCACGGCCCGCAGGTAATCCCTATTGTTCATAGTGCGAAATAGCTCTGTGCCGCATGAGTAAGGGTATACCTCTACCGCGTGACACACTCGCTGTACGGATGCGATTCCCAGGTAAACGACGATTCATTGAACAGCGCGGTTACCCGGAGCCGGGCGTATGAAACTCTAGCCAAACCATTGCAGGATAGCTATCAACTAAATCCTTCTTCACACTTAGCGCCTTGTCTATGCACAGTCATTAAACACGACGAGATTTGCAAGCTGAAACCTTATCGTTTATAACGGCGAGTTTCTTCTTCGACACGATAGAGGGTTAGCTGTACGCTAGAGCCTTTTTTCAATTAGTCGAAATTTTGAAAAAGCCATAAACAGGCGTGGGTTATTCAAAGCCTAATTGCATATCATTTTCTAAAAACGATGACACTCAGTTCACACTGTTTTGTACAACACAATGTCTAGGAGCAGCTCGGGACATTTTTTTTATGTCCGGAATGAGATTGCTGAAATATAGTAACACGGGTAGTTTTTCGACCGGACAGGACTTGTCGCCGTACTTTTCCAGGTTTGTTCCCCGGTATGATAGGGATCAGTCCCGCGTTGAACCTTTTTTTTTTTACCCGGCCAGGATTGTGGAAATCCCTCAAATAGACGGAGTATTCAGGGGTAATTGCGTTCCATTGACTCAGAAGGGAACCACTCCGCTCTCACTATTTTGCAAGGTACATATTTTACGACCGGCTCAAAACCCTGCTTTCTATATCTGAGATGGTATTGTCGGGACAAGAGTTCTCTGGGGTGTCTCGAGCAGGATAGGACTTGTCCCAATAGGGATTATGGCGCAAGCAAGTGCGAGCACTGAACCACGATCCCTTGCCTAAGAAGCCAAAACCAACATCATCTTCCTTTAACGTGATGCAGCAGACGACGTTAGCGTTGCACCCTGCATTTCCGAGTATTAGACCAACCTCTCGAATCGCTCTTCAACGAATCTCTGTAAAAACGAGTTGGTTAAAGAACTCGCCACGCTAGCAAACTCCCTCGATCTCTTGGATGCACCGTTCGAAAAGTACACGGATCTGGTGTCGAGGAAATTCGACGAGACTCAACTATTCATCAAGAATACCATCAAACCAAGTTTCGTGAAAAACTATTTCAAATTGACAATACTCGGAATGAAAGCCTGGTTTACCAGTGCAGTTGCCGAGGAGATTCAAACTGTTTTAGAGTGTACCAGGGCTTTGAAAAAGTAGAATTCATATATCTATTTCCTGTTCACTAGTAATAATCCGATTTCATTATTTTACGATATTCAATTAGCGATATGTGCCTCGTTATAGTTGGATTTAAATCTATGATGTGAGATGGATTGAAGAGCTATGATAGAATTAGAACTCAGGCTAGAATCGATAGAATTCGCTTCGGCTAGAATCCTTGAAACTTATTGAGGTCAGAATCCATAGGTTGTGCTAGGTTTGGAAAAAAAAGAGCGGCGGAAAAAAATGGCGACGCCCCCCCCCCCCCCCCCCCCCTTCCCCAACCCGTCCCTCAGCGGAGGGCTGTTTGATAGGAGGCAATAAAATAGGAGCCATACTGCACCCTCTCTACTCACGTGTCTGATAGACTAATTATCCCGGCGGAGTAGGAAAATAGAAATAGAAAATAGTTTCTTTATTATTACAATTACAATATTTGTAAACAGAGTGAGCAGAGAGTAAGCAGTTGTGGCAGTTAGATATAGAAACACCCGCATTCACACGAGGGACGAGGGAAAACTGCCGAAAAACCTTGTCCAAGTGCGGCTGGACCAAGCTCCATTCCTCAGCCTGCCAATTCAGCGCCTGGACGGCGTGGCCCGTCTTACGAATTTTGTGGGCTGCCGCTCAGGTCGTCCTCGACAGACCGGGGATTCGAACCCACGTCCTTCCGCTCCGCAGTCTCGAGTGCTAGCACTACGCTACTACGGTCGGTAGCACCTATTCTATGCGACCGCGGCCTCTTGGCTGCATCTAAACTTAAAACAATGTCTTTCGTCTGAAAAGTTGCACAGTGCACGGACGTGTCCCGAGATTTGATAATTGAGAAATAGTTGGTGTTTGAAAATCTCATTTAGTGACAACTCTAAAGGACTCCGAGAATCTCGTTAAACATAATATCTAATAGCGCAAGCTAATCTTTGTGCATGGACATATTAACTATTACCCAAATACAAACTTGAATTCGATTCTTAATAGTTCTGAATAATTTCGATTTAAAATAAGAGTTCAGTTTCACCTATTGACATTTTAATCGAACTTCCACTATTTGAGTATCTTCATAATCAGTAGCATCAGTTTATAATCTTTATTTGGAGACCAAGTGATTGGTTTTGGTGTTGTGAACGTGGACGTGCTACCAATGAGAGAGAGAGAGAGAGAGAGACATTTATTAGGTGCTCTGGGATAGTATCCCCTCAAGCGCAGTAGCATAGTTTACAATATAACAAGAGAAGTAAAGACATATGGACAAAGGTAGCAGTCAGTAATTGCATAGAAGTTATAAATGTAAGATTAACAATAATTATCAAACAGAAAAGAAAAGTGAAACAGAAGATAGATAGAGTAAATAATGAGATTCACAAGTATAAAGGTTGAACTCGAATTTTAAGCTTCACGTGAAGAGAGAACGTTGCGGCTGCAGCCGACTTAGTGCATGTACCTCCATTCGGTTAAATGGCATGAGGGAAACTGCAGAAAACCTACGCCAGGTACGCAGATAGATAGATAGAAAAGTCAAGGTGGGGGATCAATAGAGAGTGGATGATCGAGTAGCATTTTCTTGAAGATGCCAATACTGGAAGAAGTACGGATATCCAACGGTAGACTATTCCAGAAACGAGGAGCAGCAGTCATGAAAAAGTTCATGAGCAATTCGGTCCTGCAGGAAGGCACGTAGAGAAGATCCAACGGGGCCCTCGTAGTACGACTTGATGCCGGTCTTCGATCAAGATTGACGGACATGTGAGATGGTATGCCGGTCTGAATGACATTGTATAACAGACACCCAAGGAAGTATTTTCGTCTCGCAGCAACTTTAAGCCATTTAAGTTTGCTATAGTATGGCGTGATATGCCTATCCTTCCTGATGTCGAATATCAATCGTACGCAGGAGTTAAGCGCTCTCTGGAGCTGCAAGTCAAGTCCGTCGGTCAAATCCAGATATATCGTGCAGCAGTAGTCAATGTGCGGGAAGATCAAGGTGGAAATCAGACGCTCCCGCAAGGCTCGAGGAAGCAGATCACGGCAAAGTTTTAGCTGGTACAATGTTCCGTTGATTTTCTTGGTAACGTCCGCCACATGAGCACCCCAGGATATAGTGTTGGAGATAGTGACTCCCAGGTGACGCACCTGATCCGAGTAAGGCACGGGATCCGCTCCAACCAATATAGCAGGTAGAGAAGAGAAATCAATGGCCTTGATGTAACGACGTGTACCCAGTACCATCGCTTTGGTTTTGGCTCCATTCAGCAGCAGTCCATTGCGTGTGGCCCAGTCGGAGATACGAACCACGTCCTCATTGACCTCAGCGATGCCTTGAGAGAGCTGATGTGGGTGGCAATGATGGTAGATCACCAAGTCATCCGCGTAGATATTCCTGCTAGAGTACCTAAGACAGTCTTTAAGGTCAAGCATGTACAGTGTAAAAAGTAATGGACCGAGGACTGAGCCTTGTGGGACACCATTGATGACAGGTCGCCACGAAGTGATAGAACCATCACCAGGTCTCAGGGCCTGCTTACGACAGTCGAGATAGGCACAGAACCAACGTAGTGCGTTGTTAGAAAATCCAAGGAGCCTGAGCTTATCAACTAGCAAGCCATGACGGACACGATCGAAGGCCTTAGAAAAGTCAAAGAAAACCATAATTGTCACCATGCGAGTATCCATGGCCTGTCTGACATCATCGATGACACGGATGAGCGCCGTGTGGGTACTATGTCCTCTCCTATATGCAGACTGGTGAGGGTCCAGAAGATTCCGTTTTTGAAGGAAGCCCATGGCCTGGTCAGCGACGATTCTCTCTAAAGACTCAGATAGCGAACACAGGATAGAGATAGGGCGATAATCATTGAAGTTCATAGGTGACTTGATTTTGGGGAGAGGGCAAACAAGAGCAGACTTCCACAGCTCAGGGAAGGAACCAGAAGTAAGGGAGAAAGAAAAAAGATGAAGAATATGCGGCAACATCGAGGGTAGGGCAAGTCCGATAAGTTCCGAAGAGAGACCATCCGCACCCGCAGATCTCGATTTGGTATAGAGCAAGGATTTAACCAAGATATCAATGGAGATATTTTCGAAGTAGAACTTCGAGTCATCGTAGCTTACTTCGCCTAGAAACCAGCGCTCCGAAGAAGAGGAAGAAGAGACATCGTGATCGTCACCAGCGCTCGCAAAGTGTGCATTCAGAGCCTCAGCAGGGACCACCAGTTGGCGATCGGAAGTGCGCGATCGAACAAGTCCTAAGCGACGTAGTTCCTTCCAGACCGTAATATGATCTCTAAGACCTCCCAGTTTTAAAAGATAGTAAGCTTTCTTGGCTGCTCTAACCTCAGTCTGCACTTCGTTGCGCAGGGACTTGAACCTATCATACAATGAAGCTAATCTATTTCTTCGCCATTTTCTGCGAGCTCTGTTTCGCTGCGTCATTAAAAGCTTGATTTCAGGCGTGAGCCAGGGTGCAGGAAGCGTACGCGGGCAAACTAGATGTAAGGGCGCAAGACGGTCAAAGCAATCAAGCATGGCTAAATTCAGAAACTCAACTTTCTCATCGATGGATTGTACTTGGTAGAAAGGACTCCAATCTATCGCTTCCAGACACTGAAGTAATCTATGTTTATCGAACGTACGAAAGTCCCGACAGGTAAAGGCTCGAGGCTGGCGACGCTGTACCCTGACATTATATGAGACAAAAATCAAATCATGCGCCGACAGGAATGGGACATCATGCTGACCATGATCGATCACTTTGTCAGAATCATCAACTATACAGAGATCCAACCAAGTAGAGGAATCGCGAAGGATATGCGTAGGCTGATAGGGAAGTAGGAAGAAGTTAGATGAATCAACAAAGCCTCGCAGGTGGTTACTATCAAAGGTGTTACCTGTCATATCAGTGTTAAAATCACCCATTATTACAAAATTGGAGTAAGATGAAGAATGGACCAATAGACAGCTCATAAATTCGTCAAGGTAACCTATATGTGGTGGACGGTAGACAGAAGCGAGTAGAAGCTTCGACGAGCTTACCGGCGATACCTCCACTAGGATGTACTCAGGTTTATGCAAGTAGATGCCACCAGAAGAATCCAGGACACGGGCTTGGAGTAAGTTATGGACGAAGATGCCTACTCCGCCGCCACGACGCCCAGTTCTATCACACCGAAACAGTTGGTAGCCAGGAAGTCGAACCAAGTCGTCAGAGATAGCAGGTTTCAGCCAGGTTTCAAACATGCAAATGACATGATAGTTAGAATTATTGAAGAAAGCACGAAATTCGTCCAAGTGAGCAACAAGAGACTGACAGTTTACGTGACATATTGTGAGATTGTCATGCGAAGTAGGTGTTGTTCTATCTATAATTAATATTACGAACCTTATCTGTTAAACGCCTACTGAGTATAGAGCATTTTTTACCGTCCAAGGCAGAGTGCGATGTATCTTGCACCTTAGCAGCTTTACAATTAAAGCAGCAAGGCGCATCACCTCTTTTCTGGCAGTCCTTAAACTCATGCGATCCTGAGCAGTGACCACAACGAGGGGAATTTTTACAGTCCTTGGCTAGGTGTCCAAAAGCAAGACATTTGTAACATTGCCGGACAACAACATGATCATCAAAACGGCAGGCTGAAAATCGGAGGTAAATGCGGGAATTAGAGGTATCTCGCAGGCTCTTACGTACCAGGGGAGGCACCTCGATAACACAACTCGTGCGGGTACGACCTTCTTTCACAGGGAAGCGATAGACTACCTTAACTTCGGGATTATCTATGCCGCCAAGGTTCAACGCTACAAAGTCGGACCTAATTTCATCTTTGCTCATGTCAGACGGAACTCCATGGACCACCAAACGAGGATTCAATTTCGAATCCGCCCTGACCTCTAGTCCAGCCTTAGCAAGAGCAGGAAGAGCACGCACCCGATCCATGTTAACCGAGCTAGCCTCAATACGAATGGCATTATTCCGAGCTCCCGAGACCCGTTCAACTTTCATCGCGAGCGAGGCAGGATTCACAGCCTTGAACAGGGCATTTTTCGTGGCAACAGATGATGAAAAGTTGTTAACCGATGCAGCCATAGGGGCTATGACAAAACTAGTAGTTTTAGGGACCTCAACCGTAGGCCCTCTAGGAACGCGAATTTTAGAAGACGCACGATTTGCCACGGCAGCATAAGATGCGGGACTACTACTACTAGCAGCAGCAGAGATAGTTTCTTTGACGCCATCACTACAAGCCTTCTTTGCGCTAGCAGTGCACACACGAAGAATTTCGGAACATGATTCGTTGACAGCTTTTGCACACGCGCGCGAGCTGTCAGATTTTCCGTCGAGTCGGGAGTAAGCCATGGCCAATGAGTTGAATGCAGCCTGATAACTAAGAAAGACCTCTTGCAGCACTGTCTTTTTTTCTACAGCCTCACGCGGTGATCTAATATATTTGAAAAATTGGCTATCAAGATTAGACAATTTAGCTCTCATAGCATCTAAGTCGAAATTAGCTGATGAGGTAAATGACAGGTGGTTAAAAGGAGACAAACTGTCTACGGGCACAGCACTGGCTTCCTCATCGTCCGACATGGCAGAAATGTAAACAGAGCAACGTGAATATAGGAATGTATGTATGTATGTACGTAATGAACGAAAACAAAAATAGAGTTAGGCGCACGCATCCGTGCGTGCGCACAGAGACAGACGTCAAGGAAATAGCCAGGCAATAATGAGCCGTTAGATGACTTAGAAAATACGAAATAAGTGAAAAACCAAAAGTCAAAAACGCCTACCGTAATATTCTGCGTCAAGGAGAACAACACACCCACCACTGGAATACGGCCAGAAGAATTCAGCCACAGTGATGCAGTGTAAAAAGGAGAAATACACAGAGCGACAAACTGCGTGACTGACAGCGACTCTTCTCGGAAAGAGGAGAATGAGGTGAGATCCGCTCTGGTTATTTATCAGCACACAAATCCTATTCTATCCGACGAGACCCCACCTTAGGACAGTCAGACAGGAACGCTAAGTTTTTCCTCATTGAATCCAAATTTTTTACCAATTACCATAGTGATCAGAAGACAGATTTTAATGTAAGTCTTTCATGTCTTAATCTGTCTTACTAGGAATATCACCAAAGAGGGATCATAAGGCTGATTTGCACATAAGTCATTCATGTACACAAATCAGTTTTGCCTAGAGTATCACGACGCTATTATTTTCTTATACTTACTCTACTTTATTACTATACGAGCACAATATAGAGAGAGAGAGAGAGTGTTGCACCCCTACAAACCGACCATATTGTTACATTTGGTAAAATCACCCTTATACCATTAATTCTATATGTGATTAACATCTAGTAGTCTATATGATAAAAGATATCTTTTAAAATATAAGAACCTCGGTTGCAGAGTCAACAAACATTATTGTAAAACAAATCAGTCTGTTTCTAGCTCACAACTAGTACAGACCTATATTGCAGAATATATAACCCTTTTTCCCAATTTATTTAATTCCACTTGATTCACTTTATTTCTCTCGGGAACCCACTATAAATAACTTTTTACTTATCGCAAACCACATTTTGCAACATTGGTGTCAGAATCGGGATCTTTCCGAGATCGATAAGGTGAATATTTTGTGGAATCAAAGATAATTATTGAAAGAAAAGAAAAGAAATGTCTCGACGACGGGCTACCACACCTATTCAACCAGCTGGTAACCAGCTAATACCACCACCCCAAGTCGACATGATGGAGCGACTGTTTGAAGCCTTGGCCGCACAACAGCAAGCCAATTTAACTGCTCAGCAAGCACGCGAAGAGCGAGAAGCTCAACGACAGCGTGATCGTGAAGAACGAGAAGCTCTTAGACAACGCGAACGCGAGGAGCGCGAAACTCTTCGGCTGAGAGAAGTAAGAGAAACTGCCTTAACAGCTCAGCGCGAAGAACGCGAGGAAAGACGAGCTGAACGAGAGGCAAACCAGGCAGCTCAACAAGCCACCCTATCGCTCCTCATGAGATGCCTGGAACCTCAACAGACGATCTCCCAAACCTCCACTCCCAGACGATCCCCAGTGAGGATCGAGGAGATAGTAGAGGAGACTAATATTCGGTCTGTACAAAACTATGGGGAAGAAGAACCTTCCCCAACTTTACGTAGACCTCGTACGGGTGGAGCGGCGACTTTCACGCCGCACACTCGTACAATTCCTCAGAGTGACCGAATTGAAAATTCAATTCGGGACACACGAGCGATACACCATGAAACCCTCATCGCTGGTGATCAGAATATAAATAATACGATTAATAACATCCCTATTAATATATCTCGCGCCGGGAGTAGTCGCGAAAAACAATACGAGACCCAGACTGTAGTAAACACATACCCAGAAGTACGTACTGAGAATGTCCAAAAAACATGTACTAATCTCAAAGTAAATTTCTTTGACGGTTCTACACCGTGGGCGGAATATGAACGCCAATTTCAGATAATAGCAAAAGTCAATTCATGGTCTTCCACCACCAAAGCCGGACAACTTGCCGGTAGTCTTAGAGGCCCTGCTTTATCTGTACTGACAGCTCTGGCTGATTCAGACATACAGGACTTTGACAAGCTCAGTGCGGCCTTAAGACTCAGATTTGGAAATCAACATTTATCGAAACTTTCATTAACACAACTAGGGATTAGAAAGCAAGCCAAAGATGAAGGTCTTGCCTCCCTAGGTTTAGAAATAGAAAGACTTGCTCGAGTAGCTTTACCCCTTTGCGACGAATCTACTAGAGATTTGCTAGCATGTGATAAATTTATAAATGCCATTACAGATCCTGAGCTTAAACATGCTCTTAGTTTGGCAGGACCTTCTTCTTTGCAAGAAGCAGTAATCAAAGGTTTAGAAATTGACGCACTGAACAAACAATATTTAGGAGTAGGAAAACTACGACAAATTAAAACAGACAATACCGTTACTCCCACTAAGACTGACGAAAATAAGAAAACTACTCCCTGGCAGCAAACTAAAAATAATAATAACAATAAAAATAATAATAATAATGATAGGAAACCCTATTCTCGAAATTTCGGAGACAGACCCCCGTTGAAATGTAGATTTTGTGGAAAATTGGGCCATGATGCAAATCATTGTTTCGCGTTAGAACGAAGAAACCAAACAGGTAACGGGAATTCTTCGAATTCCCGAACTTCATGGAGAAAGGAGAATGATTTCAATAAAGAAATTTTTAAAAAGACTACAGAAATTCCACCAGGTTCTTCTAACCAAAAAAACTAATCATCGATGATTTTGAGGGGCAGAAGTCATCATGTATTCGACCCAACAGTAGCCCTATTTTAACACAATTTTTAATTCGAAGTCTAAGACAAACAGGCTTATATGCGCGAGGGACTGTCAACGGGATTAACTGCCTCTGGGTCATAGACACTGGGGCAGAAGTTACAGTGGTCCGTTCAGATCTCTTAAAATTTATTAATCCAATCCAGCCTTCTTCTTCCCTACGTACTGCTACAGGAGAAATAACTCCAGTTTTAAAAGAAGTTTTAGTTGAGATTAGTGTGTCAGGGTGTATTGATTCTTCGCACAATGTTTATGTGGCAGACATAGAGGATGAAGGGATTTTAGGAATTGATTTTCTTACCGCGCATAATTGTGTAATTTCAACTGAAGGGAATTTATTAATTTCGGGTCGACACAAGGTAACTCTTTTAACAACAAGAAGTAAAACTTCTAGTATTCCCCACGTGCGAACAGTAGATCTTTCTGAAGAAGAGTTAGATTCATTTCCTGGTCATTTACAGAATTTATATGAAAACTCGTCGACTTGTTTAGATTCTTCTCAGAAAGAAAAATTTAGAACTTTGGTTAAAGATTTTCAAGACACCTTTGCGAAGAACAGTAACGACAAAGGAAGAAGTACATTGACAACTCATACAATCGACGTAGGAGAACATGCACCTATCAAACAAGCAGCCAGGAGATTACCATTAAATGGAAGAGAAGAAGTGGACAAATTGGTTAAGGAAATGCTCGCCATCGATGTAATAGAACCATCCTCCAGTCCCTGGGCATCGCCTATTGTTTTAGTAACAAAGAAAGATGGGACAAAAAGATTTTGTGTCGATTACAGGAGGTTAAATGATATAACCAAAAAAGATTCCTATCCCTTGCCAAGGATTGAAGAAACCCTCGATTTAATAGCTGGAGCAGAATGGTTCAGTACTATAGATTTACAGAGTGGTTATTGGCAAGTTGAAATGCATGAAAAGGATAAAGAGAAGACCGCTTTTGTCACTGGTCTAGGAGGATTATGGCATTTCAAAGTGATGCCTTTTGGGTTATGTAACGCTCCTGCGACTTTTGAAAGAACGATGGAAACCATTCTACGAGGGATTACAGATAAGAAATGCCTGGTATATTTGGACGATATAATTGTTTTTGGAAAGACTTTCGAACAACAGATAGAAAATCTAAAAGAGGTCTTTTCTCGTTTGAGACAAGCAGGACTCAAAATGAGTCCGAAGAAATGTCATCTTTTTCAACGAGAAGTTCACTTTCTTGGACATGTAGTCTCCGCAGAAGGAGTGAAGACGGATCCTGCGAAGATAGAAAAAGTGTCAAATTGGCCCCGTCCCGTAGATAGAGAAGGGATTCAAAGTTTTATAGGACTCTGCACTTACTATCGTCGTTTTGTTAAAGGGTTTGCAACCGTAGCTAGACCTCTTCATCATTTAACTGGAAGTAAGGTTCCTTTTGATTGGTCCAAAGAATGCGAAGAAGCTTTTGTCAGATTAAAAACTTATTTAACCTCTTCGCCTATTCTAGCTTATCCTCAGGTGGAAAATCCTTTTATTTTAGATTCTGATGCTTCACTCTCAGGAATAGGTGGAGTTTTATCTCAAATCCAGGAAGGAAGTGAAAGAGTTGTTAGTTATTATAGTCGAGTACTTAGTAAGACGGAAAGAAATTATTGTGTAACCCGTAGGGAACTTTTAGCTGTCGTAAAAACAGTAACTCACTTTCATCATTATTTATATGGGAGGAAGTTTTTGATTAGAACAGATCATGCTTCCCTCAAGTGGTTACTTTCTTTCAAATCTCCGGAAGGACAGGTAGCTAGATGGATAGAGAGGCTGGGCCAATATGATTTTGATATTCAACATCGTGCTGGACTTCAACATGGAAACGCAGATGCCCTCTCCAGGAGACCTTGCGAAGGACCTAAGGAATGTAAACAATGTATAAGATTGGCAAAACAACAAGACGAACCCTATAAGATCCGATCGATCACTTTTGAAGGAAACTTGAAAGAATGGAAAAAGGCTCAACAAGAGGATGAAGTTCTAATTCAAATCAAGACTTGGAAAGAATCAAAGATACGCCCTGAATGGCAAGATGTTTCTGTCAAGAGCCAAGATTTAAAAATTTATTGGGCTCAATGGGATTCCCTGTTTTTAATACGAGATTTGTTATACCGAAAATGGGAATCTACAGATTTAAAAGAAATAAGATGGCAGCTTCTAGTACCAAAAAAGAAGATAGAAGAAATCTTAAAGGAATACCATGATTCTCCTTCAAGTGGACACTTCGCCTCCAACAAAACTTTAGGTCGGATTAGGGAAAGATTTTTCTGGGCACGTTGTAGGATGGATGTTGATGATTGGTGTAGGTTCTGCAAAGTTTGTAATGCAAAGAAAGGTCCACGTGGCAAGGGAAGAAGTTCTTTCCAGGTATATAATGTCGGAGCACCCTTTGAGAGAGTGGCTATGGATGTTCTCGGACCACTTCCTCTTTCAAGATCTGGAAACAGATACGCTTTGGTAATGGCTGATTATTTTACTAAATGGCCCGAGGTCATTCCTATCCCTAATCAGGAAGCGAAGACAGTTGCTCAGGTTTTTGTTCAGAACTTTGTTTGTAGATATGGGACTCCTCTTGAACTACATACAGATCAAGGTCGTAATTTTGAATCCATTTTGATGGAAGAAATATATAAGGTTTTAGGGATAAGGAAGACTCGAACAACTCCCCTTCATCCTCAGTCTGATGGTATGGTAGAGCGATTAAATAGGACTCTGTTGAGTTATTTATCTTCTTTTATAGACAAAAGTCAACGAGATTGGGACGAATGGATTCCCCTTTTTCTTCTTTCTTATAGATCAGCCATTCATGAAACAACAAAACAGTCTCCAGCTTCAATGCTTATGGGAAGAGATCTTCGTTTACCCTCAGATTTAGTTAAGGGACCAGTTCCAATTCAAGATTCTCTTCAAACACATTTTGTCTCAGACCTGAGGGAAAAATTAGAACAAATTCATAATTTTGCTAGGGGAAGAATCCAACTTGTATCAGACCGCACGAAGGCTCATTATGATGTGAGAGCTAGAGACCTCAAATTTAAAACAGGAGATTTAGTTTGGTTATTTCAACCTAGAAGAGAAAAGGGTCGTTGTCCAAAATTGCAAACTAACTGGGAAGGTCCTTATACAGTCATTGATAGAATAAACGACGTAGTATATAGAATTCTTCGCTCTGCTCGTTCAAAACCTAGGGTTGTTCATTTGGACCGCCTGGCTCCTTATGAAACTAATGAACTTACCCAAAATAATAAAATCAAAAACCTTCGTTCTTTGAATATGGTAGAAAATCATTCTATAGAAAATAATTTCTCTCTACAGAGAGATGACGAAATTTTTGTTTTAAATTCTTCCAGGTGGTCCGGGGAGCTGCCTTATGGAATAAAACGAAAAGATTATAGACCTCTTACTATCCTTGTTGAAGGTAATATTGGATGTGGTAAAACAACTTTTGTTAAAAGATTTTTACAGGATAAAGACATCCTTACTTTATTAGAACCACTAGAAGAATATCAGAACGTGGCTGGGGAAAACCTTTTAGAGAAAATGTATAAAGATCCTCATAAATACGCTTATCATTTCCAGCATCACGCGGCAATGACAATGCGAAATAAACATTTAGTTTTGACCGCGCTTCCGAATAAAATCATGGAACGGTCAATTTATAGTTGTAATTGTTTCATAGAAGCTCGTAGGAGGTTAGGAGATTTTGAAAACCTTGAGGCTCATCTTCTGTTCGAAAATGTTAGGACCTTAATCAACGAGTCCGCTGCTTTTGAGGTAGACATGATTGTATATTTGAGGTTATCTCCAGAAGAGTCGTTTTCACGAGTAAATTCACGCGCTCGTTCCGAAGAAGACAATATTCCTTTATCTTACTTAAAAGCTTTTCACGAAGTTCATGAGGATTGGTTAATAAAAAAGAATTTTGCGACTCTTCCAGCACCAGTTTTAATTCTAGACGCTGAAGCTTCGGCAGACGATGTATATATGAATTTTTGTGAGGTTATGAAGTCGTAAGAGTTTTAGCTCAGACTCGGAAACGATTCGGAACTACTCGGACACTGATCGGAACGATTCGGAATTAATCGACGAAGATACAGATCGAATCGGCCACAACGAAATAAATGGAAGAAAAGAAAATAAAATGAGTGGCAAGACTCAATATTGAAGAAATAAACAATTTTATAAAATTATTGGGTTAAGAAATAAAATTTTCAATATTTTATTTAAAAAAAGTGTAAAAATTAAAAACGATTTGAAACAATTTTTTCAATAACGTGTTTAAACAAAGTTTTATATTTGTCACATTTGTCGCATGGGGAAGAATCTTCGACTGGCTTCAATAGGGGAGTTTTACATAAGTAGCATGAGGTGAAACCTCCCCGTGTGATCAATTCTCCAGTGTAAGTTCGATGTAATTGAACGATTCCCAGAGCTTCTTCCATTGGAATGCTATAATTAATCATGGATAAAAGAATATAGGATGGAATTAAATATTCAATTACTCACTCAAGCGAAAAACAACTATTAATTTACCTCGTTAAATAACAATTTACACATGAGTGTAGAATTGAACTTCGGAGTTTTACACCGCTACCCTTAGCACACCTAACTCGGGCCCATTCCACTTCAAACCAGGCCCGTGTGTCCGGGACGTTTCTTTCCGCAACCCCCTCCAAATTAAATTGAGAAAGTAGAATTCCGAAGCGGACAGCTTCATCGTTGAGAGGCTCCATTTTCACGAATGACGCTAACAAGAGCTTCTTCTTCGTTGCATTTATTTATCATCATTTGTTTAACAAACACAGTTTTCTTAGAAGAGTTTCTATTGGAGTTCGGAAGAATCGTCATTTATTTAACAAAGGTCGTTTTTAATACAGAATTCTGATAGGCTCTCTGATAGATCTTCATTTGTTTAACGAAAGTTATTATAAACAATAGAATTCGTATATGCTCTTTTAATTCGACTCCCGCTAAAATTCGATTTCAAATCGATTCCCGCTAAAATTCGATTTCAAATCGATTCCCGCTAGAAATCTTATTGAAAACAACGCTAGATGTCGTTGTAGTTTACATAAAATATAGCCATTTTATCAGAAGATCTGAACGGATTGTATTTATAGGTTATATTTTAGTTTATAAAAGATTAATCCAAGTTTTTCAGCCCCTGAGATTCAAAAATTTTCTTAAGAGGAATACTGAAAAATATTCTGAGACGAGAAGACGGAAGCCTAATCCATCCCATCTTGACCTAACAATCCCGGTTTTCCCACTTCTCTTCAGATAAGATCGTTCTAATTTATATTTATAACATTCGCAATAACATAATAAGTTATCTATTGATTATATTTGAAAATTATTTATTCATTATTACAGTTCAATTAATTATCTGAATTATTAAAAAAAAAAAAAAAAAAAAAAAAAAAATATTCAAATATATAAATATATTTAAGACAAGAATTTATAATTTTAACGAGTTTTGATAAAACTCCTAAATACGACATTATTATTTCAAGAGAATAATATTTGTCCTCCCGTCTAGGTCGTTATTTGATTTATTCGAAGATGTTGGAAGTTAGACCACTCGAGGCTTAGAATTAAATCTTCAAGGAATTTTGAATCTCAGCCTTCGGTCCTCCTATCTCTCCAACCACTTCATCCTAGTTTCCTGGTTCCTGTTTCCTGGTTCCTGGTTCCTGTTTCCAGTTCACTGATTCCTACTGCCTCTTCCTGCTCATCTTCCTGAACCAGCTCAACGACTCAGGATCCAAAGAACACTTGACAACACTTATACACTTTGACTTGATGAGACTCAACTATCTTTCTAAGGTTTTCTGTGGTTTACCTTGGGAGTGAAGACAAATGTCGGATAGTGTTTGGAGAAAGCTTTAAATTCTTGAGCCACAGCTCCAATTCTTCCAAACAGAGCACACATAAAACTGTTAATCCTTCTGATGATTTTACACAAATACCATCTTAATTGTACTCACCTCAAGAGTCGGGTCGACTCTTTTACTATGGGGGGGGGGGTAGTGTTACATTTGGTAAAATCACCCTTATACCATTAATTCTATATGTGATTAACATCTAGTAGTCTATATGATAAAAGATATCTTTTAAAATATAAGAACCTCGGTTGCAGAGTCAACAAACATTATTGTAAAACAAATCAGTCTGTTTCTAGCTCACAACTAGTACAGACCTATATTGCAGAATATATAACCCTTTTTCCCAATTTATTTAATTCCACTTGATTCACTTTATTTCTCTCGGGAACCCACTATAAATAACTTTTTACTTATCGCAAACCACATTTTGCAACAATATTATAATAAATTTGAAGGTATTAATAACCTCACTAATCAATCCTAAACATAAATTTATATTTACTCGTATTTTTCTCAGCAATTTCATTGAATAAAGGATGTTCTGCTAGTACATTCGGCATCGAAACAATCAGACAGACGAAAACCGAATTTGATAATTTTGGATGATGTTAATGCGAAAAATGATTGAATAATATAGAGGAGCAGATATCCCCACAACCTCAGGAAATAAAAAAACTCTCAATTTAGTGACAGAATTTCGAAAATACCAACAATCATGAAAAGTTGTAAAGACATTTTACAAGTATGTGCTGAGAATGGTTAAAATTGTTCATTTTTGATCCGATTTCAAAATTTCACGGTTTCTTATACTCAGCGATAAAATCTCTACGAACTCACTGAAAAAAGTTTTGTATAAAGCACTCATATTTGAGTAAGAATTCAGTTGTTCACAATCCGAATGCATTCTGAGATTCGTATGATATATATACGCTGTTACATTTTTTACTTGAAGATGAGCGTTTATGCAAAAAAATTTTCAGTGAGTTCGTAGAGATTTTATCACTGACTTTAACAAACCCTGAAGTTTCGAGATCGGATCAAAAATGAACAATTTTAACCATTTTCAGCACATACTTGTAAAATGTCTCACAACTTTTCATGATTGTTGGTCTTTGCAAAATTCTGTCACTGAATTGAGAGTTTTTTTTATTCTCTGAGGTTGTGGGAATATCCGCTCCTCTATATTATTCAATCATTTTTCGCATTAACATCATCCAAAATTATCAAATTCGGTTTTTGTCTGTCTTATTGTTTTGATGCCGAATGTACCATCAGAACATCCTTATTAAATCGTTCGTAGAATATACTCTGCCTTTCACCAGTTAAATTATCATTTTCATTCAATACCTCATCCTAGGAATTGGCCTCATGAATATCGTATTCAACTAAACGTACGGTTCTGTATAGAGCTAGGTCAGTAAGATCCCATATACCGACTTATCGGTGAAGAAGTCAAACATCGCAGTCTAACGGACTTATTGATGTAGTGCACTTGTCATTAGAAGTAATATTGACTATAGAAATATTCTAAGGTGAGCGAATTTACTTCGCGAAAATTCAAGGATGAATTATTTTCAAATGAGAATTGCCATGGCATTTCGTTGAATTTTGATCTGAAATTTTTACCACACGTTTGCCGGGTGATGAAGTGACTGATTAGCCATACAATTTCGATAAGTAATATTATATAGTGAACTAAGAGGATGTGTTTCAATTGAGTCTGTGTTTCATCCGATTCAAGTCTCCCCTACATAAGGTTGGATATGAGGATGTATGTGTGTGGGCGGGTGGGTGTAGAGGTAGTAATTCTTACGATTGGTCGAATGGTACTGACCTGGTTGATCAGTTGTGGGTAGTACAGAAAGGTTTCTCGTTCGCACTGTATTATTTTTGCACATGGCAACGTGATCACGTCTGAGTTTTGAGTGCCGGTCAGCGCACGTTGCCCATCGGCCTTGACGAATTCGAATTTAGTCGTTAACTCTCGCTTTTCCCTCCGGGTTTGGGGGTTAGTGACTCACATAGTCACAATATTTACATCTATATGTATAATCACAGCTCATGTACATTTCTTCATTGCTTGCAGCATATTGTATGCTGATATCGTGAACTTCACTCCGCTGTCTGAGAAGTTATCCGCCTCCGACCTGGTAAAAACCTTGAACGAGCTCTTCGGAAGATTTGACCAAATAGCGCAGGTAAGAATCCTCCGTACTTTTTTTTTTTTGTATGGCGTGAGCACTTCTTCATAGATAGACTTTTGATCTAATACTACGAAGTTGACAATGGGTGAATTATCATTCAACCGTGATAAACTCGGTTAACAAAATCCATACTCCAAAATGTTTCATATAAAAGTTACTTTGTTTGAAGGGGTAAATCAAGAGTCGCAGGAACATCTCGAGGACCTTCTATGTCCTGACTTTGGAGCTATCCGGAACGTCGCACGAACATCTCACTAAATGCTCGGTGGAGCTTTCAGAGACCTTACGGTGCCGTTCGAATTTTTTGTTCGTGACAATGATGTATAGGATAATCGCTTATAGAATCGAAGTGCAATAAGCGGGTACCGATCCTCGATCTTTTGGCGTTACTCAGCGCCTTGATTTTAGTCGACCCCGCAGATGGTTAGCGCGATTGGACGATAACGCAGGCGTTACGTGCGTATGTTGACGCCCCAAACGCTAGCTTTTTATTGTTTCGAATAAAAATCGAACGGCGTTCAACAACCCTGTCTCTTGGAGCAATGAAAACACTGTATGTTTTTACCAGCTTTCGAGTATACATTGGTAGTCTTGCAGTATTTGCGTATTCTATAGTGACTGTTGTACTTTTCGAACGTGTTTTCGGAGAATTATTAACTTTGCCGCTCCATGCGCAATGGCCGTTCCCAGCCGTTGACAATCGCGAAAATTTCGAAAAAATCGTAGAATACAATTGGACGCTTCATCGTTATCGAAAACGAAGATGTGTTTGGATGATTATCTTCGGAATCCCATACAGAATAGGGCTCAGGAAGCCGATTTTGCATTTTTGATGCGTAGACTTTGATACAAGTCGAAATAAATGGTACAAACCACACTTTTCGATTAAAAAAAAAATCTGATTTCATTCAATCATACGTACCAGTTCCAATGCATTACTCGTCAAATATCGGCTGCCAAGAGGATAATTCGATTAATTGCCCCGTCGGAGAAATTTGAGGAAATAGGCAGGCCGGTAAAAATCTGGTAGACCCCCCCCCCCCCCCCCCCCCCCTTAAGGTTGAGTTTAGCCAACGATTTCTACGAGAGAATGGCGATGAGGGAATGACAAAACGCAATATTATTGCATAAAAGTAGGAAACATAAGCCCACTTATCAAACACAATACGATATTTTATCACCACTAGAAACATACACAAATACTATATGATAAATTGTCCATCAAAAAGCGCTTGCCTTTTTATAACATGGTGTGAGGGAATGACAGTACAAAATGTGGATTTGACAAAATTTCATCTCAAAATAGTTTCAAGGAAAAATCTCATCATCCACAGCCCAACCTGGCATATGTTTTCAATATCGATGTTGCCAACTTCTGAAAACAATACGGCTGACTTCGAAACAATTTTAAATTATGCTCTCCAATTCCAATGTTACACAACTGTGAAGAAATTATACGTTTTTTAGGGACGAGTTTAAAACTACATTTTGTGTTTTCAAACTATATACACGTTTATTCAAGACATTCGTCAGTCGATGCAAAATTCATGACGTGTATACATCTAGCGACCGGAAACATAGTACTTTGACATCAGCCGCCAAGTACCGATACAAGTAACTGTCCACAGAAAAACTGTAAGACAAACAGCCAAACACGAAATGAAACCGCAAGAAGTCGCGTCCTATCAATCGATGTATTTTGATGCCACATTTGATGAATAAACAATATGGAAAACAGTGGGAAAAAAATTGTTCGCAAAATACGATGAAGTACTATCAATCCAAAGCGAAAACAACAAACACTAAGAAGAAAAACCGAATGTGCCCGCCAAATACGTAGCTCTTGGAATGATGTTTCGATATCCTCACACGAAACTCTGACTTCACGACGTAGACTTTAGTTTACGTACGCTTAATGGAATTGATTCTGAGTCGGATGTGTTCGACAAATGTATCAACAGCCAATCGACGCACTAGATTACGATAATTCAGAGCACCGATGGGCTGTTTCTAGAATTTTTTGAGGAAGGTCTCAGTCAATTGAGTCCAGTCAATTATTCATTTGTAGTTGTTTGCCTGACATTTCGGCAGATGTGTGCTGCCCTCATCAGAGGCTGTTTATTGGAATTTACAAGAAATCAATAATCTGACTAGCGTATACATAAAAAATATAAAAATCAACAAAAACTAAAGGAAAAAGTTCAGTCAAAATTAAGTTAAAACAGAAGTTACAGTCAAAAATTGAGTTAAACTTTGAAGCTAAGACAAATATACTGAAAGTCAAAATTATATACATGGTAAACAAGTGAAAGACAAGGTTCTTAAACGTGAGTTCAAGTACAGTCTTAAAGCAATAGTAGGCTGATGTTCAGTTCTGAAATACTGGCCATTCTGAGCCTACGTGCGTGTCTGTGGCCGTGTGATAATTCCAGTAAAGGACGATTGACCGGGTTCAGGTACGGTGAGGAGCTGAATGTGCCAGAGAGTGACGCATCGATCTCTAGATCAATTAAGATTGTGATCTTTGCAGGCTCATCTGTAATCCTAAAATATTGGCTCTTACGATGCGTCTCGCCGGCAAATTCTTAAGATACACGAAATTAATAGTAGTTGTTCCATTTGATTATTTGTTCTCATTTGTTATATTTGTGTTGCCTAATTGATCTTGCATATTTGATCCGATCTGTTTGTTAATTATATGTTGTATCAGAATATTTACCGCTCGACGGGTAATGTAAACCCAGTAGTTGGAGAGTATAGCGCGTTCATCAGATAATTCTGTATCTTAATACGACTCCATTGTTAATTCAGTTTGTTACTTTGCTTAAAGTCTTCAGAAACATTTATTGAGCTCTTGTATGGTGTAAGAATTGTTCATAACGCTAGCGTGCCGCTATTAGGAAAATTTTCTGAAGAGTATCGTATCGCTCGGTGATATGCAGCCTGGAAAGTAGTTTAGTTTGCATTATATCGCCTCTAGGGCGCTCGCTAGCTAACCGGCGTGTTTACGTTTTCTCTCTACCGCTGCGGCGCGTATTAAGGCTCTTTGAATTGTATTCTTTTCCTATGTAACCATTATTCTTCCAAATCAATGAATTCACTCTATTATTGTGATACATTATTTCGCTGCTTATCTAATGTAACGTAGAATCTGTCCTGGCTTAAAAGTTGTTATCGCTACCAATAATAACGAACAATATACGAAATCGCCGATTTCACTGTAGGAATTTATATCTGGTGTTTTATATTTTATTTATCAAATAAGAAGGTGAACTCACCCACTCCATCACTACCTTAGTAAATCTGAGCTAACCGCCGCTTTAAGGCCGTCGCTCTGCCAAATATCGTCAGAAATTTGAGTAGTTATCTGTGAAACGACACGAATGCGTGTCTGGCGCCCAACACTATCTTAGATTCGATGAATTAGTATTTTATCAAGGAACGCCGTAGGGTGCGAAGTTAGAGCTCTGGAAAACTCCGTTACAACACAGAACATACGTCCTTACGCATCTGGGAACATGGCATAGAAGGGATAGATCCACTCAAAAGTTGTACAGAGTGGCGTACAAGTACAAGTGTCACGACGTAGTCAGCGCTGGTATCGCAGACTGAAACCGTCTGCAACACTAGCAGACGCGTGTTTTCATTTCATGTTCTTGAATCCAAATGAAGAAAATGAAAGAATATAAGTACGAGCAGTGCTCAATACAAAATTTCAAGGTAGAAAGACAAGTGAATACCCACCAAAAGCCCCTCAGGTGCCAAAAGCTTACGCCAAGTACATTAATGTGATAGTCACCAACAAAAATGTTTCGATAGGTTAATCTTAAATCCTACGATCTCGAGCTTTTGAGATTATGTGAATCGACTGACGTGTGAAATTCATGGTGATGAATAAAATAACAATTGTGAACGGATAATTTCACGATTAGATTTGGTTTACCTTGCATGACACAAGGTTGTCAGATGACTATTAACTGACTATGACCTTTTAATTTTATTTACCTTTACATTGTAGATTTGACTGATTTTCATTTATGCATGCAATCATCGGAAGAAACCGTTTTTTGGGTTCAATTATTTAGCAAGTTACCGCCTGAGGATATGACAAGAGAAAATCAAGAGAAAATGTTGAAGTTGAAAAATATGAGGACAGCATGATTTGATGTAAGGAACGGCACGGAGCCAGACCAATAAAGCCGAGTTCAAGCGTTGAATTGCAACGAATTTCAATCCAAGCTCTATGTTAAGCTCATCTCCGAAGGCTCGTCTGCTCAGACTCAAATTGTGAGTCAACGTTATGCGTAGGCTTCCGACGAGTTTTATAATCTAACTCTGTATCATCTAGTCAAATCGAGACTGTCAGTCGACGTTGTGTGTTGGACTCCGATATGCTTTATTATACACTTCACGTCAACGTAGTGCCTTGACCTTTGATGGTGATAATTTTTCAATCCATGTATAATGAAAATACACGATGATTGACCTTAAAAAATAACCTCACAAAATGTTGGCCAGAACTTAATTGCTCATTGAAGTCCAAATATGATGATATGCGAATTTTTAAATTTGAAATACTGTTATGATGAGTAACGTATAACCCTGCGTGCAAGTAACTCCGCCATTGCCGGTCTCGAGCCCGCATGATAGAGGAGGAGGGCTGCACGCAGGGTTAGATGTCGTAGGTATAAAGAATTATTGTAATTGAACAATTTGTAAGCGCAATGAAAGTACATCACGCGTCAGTCTACAAATTTGAGACTTAGGGAAAATTATGAGCACACGCGTGCTCGTTGCTGTTGACGTTCCTGCTTATCGAGCGACTTCGGGCGGTAAAAAATAGTATAAAACAACCGAGCGAGCGTAGCGAGCGAGCACAATTATTAGGTGGTCAAGCAAAATTTCACAAATAGTAGTGAAATCAACCCAAAAAAGCACCTTCGGTGCAAAAACCTTTCGCCAAGTCTTTCAATGTGTATATCACTCGACCAAAAAATAATCAAAGGTTGTGCTTGTTCGCTTGCTGCGCTCGCTCACTCGATTGGTTGATGATTATCAACACACAAAAGCATTGGAAACAAATATAACTGCCAAGTACCTGTAGAATAATAGAAGTTCGGGATTGAAAAATTTGTTCAAACTGAATAACGTTGTACTCGTTCGCCCACTGCGCTCGCTCACTCGATTGACTTATAATTATTGGTTGAAAAAACAATTCGGATGAAGAAATTGAAGATATCAACATTTATCAAAAAATATTCATAACGAAAAAATAATATAAAAAAAATTGGAAAAGAAAATTTGGACTTAGTGGTACTTGGGGGGGGGGGCCTTCTACAGAAAAAGAAATATTAATATCATCTGATAGCCATTCAAACATTGGCCCGCCAACGTACCACGGACTCCAAGGTTTTTGCACCGAAAGTGCTTTTTGGGGTTTGACCACATACACATCAGTTCTTGTTTTATCGAAAATTGGCTCTTTTTGTATTTACTTCGAAATATTGCTGACGAAAAGATCATAAATCTACGGATTTCATTCAATTGATTCCCTTTGTGAAAACACGATTTCGAAAAAAAAAGAAAAGTGGATGGTCAATAGTTATAAAGTCACAGCCAACTTGGCATACTCCAGGTTTTTCGTTTGTTTATTGCAGGCTGACCATCCACTTTTCCTTTTTTTTCGAAATGATGTCTTCACAAAGAAAATCATTAAGATGAAATCCGAAGATTTATGATTTTTTTGTCAGCAATATTTCGAAGTAAATAAAAAATGAGCCAATTTTCGATAAAACAAGAACTGATGTGTAGGTGGTTATGGAATAACACGGACTAGAGTACGCCAAATGTGGATATTATAATAGACAATATCAAAGAGATATACAACTATAATGATAGTTAAATCACGGAAATTCGGCAAAAATTGACTTAAACTTTTATGTCGCTATATTCACTAAAATGGAATTCCGCCAACCGAACGAAAGAAAACTTCAAAACGAAATTCAAAGCGTTTGCAGAAAATAGATTCAACGTCGAATTCTTTAGTCCGATAACGGAAAGTTCTGAAATACAAGCTAGTACTACCATTGCAACATCATCGATTCGTATATCAGATGCTAGAGGTCGCCCACGTTTAATGTACGAGGAGAGTTCTGACCGCACAAAACGGAGACGCGTTGATGAAATTCGTTCGAACCATACTGCAGAGGAATTATCGAAAGCTGCTCTACCTATTCGGACAGAAGACATGAGAGTTTAAAAGTGACGAAAACAATCAGTTTCGTTTATTGACGGTGCTCTCGCCATGTACATGGATTTAGATTTGACGAAATCGAAATATGAGACACTTCGAGCATACAATCAACAATTACTGGGTGACAAATCTTACTCCCCTAACCAAGAGATTGCGACTGAGAAAGAAAACTGTTATCCGAAAAATATACACAGTAGATTGGCAAGAGGGGTTCTGGACCAAATGTAGGTCACACTGCTGGTCCAGAACCCCCCTGTGTTCTGATTGGTCGAAGCCCCCTCCCACTTGCTGTAAGGACATCCCCTAACGGTGATCTATGATTTCGCAATTCTAACGGGATCCGATTATTTTTCTGATTGGTCGAAGCCCGCTCCCACTTGCTGTAAGGACGTCCCCCTAACGGTAATCTATAAGGACATCCCCCTAACGGTAATCTATGATTTCGCAATTCTAATGGGTTCTTTCGCAATTCTAACGACCCGCAAGTACCCCGCCCGTGTCTGAATTTATGCGATCTGATTTCTGAATTTATGCGACCTGATTTCTGAATTTATGCGAGCTGATTTCTGAAATGATGCTGATCTGATTTCTGAAATGATGCAAACCCGATCGATCGATGCGAGCCCGATCGATGCCGGCTTCGTGTCTGAATCGACGCGTCGTCGTCGTCGGGACCTACTTTACCCACCCGTGAGCGCGCGCTCTTACCGACCGTTGATCGTCGGGAACATAACCTCCGTTAAATTCATATAATTCATACATAATTCATATATTCAATTTATATATAATTTCAAAATAAAAAATAACGTACATTATTTTACACAATTATATTATTGATTGATAAATTCATATATTTCTTATATAATTCATATATATAATTTCAAAATAAAAATAACGTCTATGAATTATGAACATTTTCGCTTCCTTTTCTTCTGCTGTGTGGCTACCACATTGGTCGCTGACGCAGCAGCTTCTATGAACAAAAACCAATGATAATGATTAATAAATTGAACAAAAAATACTTTTGAATTTAGTGTATACTAATTAGTTGGAAGCTTTTTACCTTGTGTCTTTTCGACATTCAATGCCATAGCCACCACTTGAGCTAAGTCAAGGGAGGATACTTCCGTTTTTTCTTCATTTTGTCGATCTGATTCACCCTCTTGCGAGTTAGGGTTAACTGTTTCCTGCGATTTTTTAATTTTACCATCCTCGTTGTAATGATGTTCTCGGTCGGCGGTAAGATACAATCTAATTGCTGCCTTACACCGATGACACTTTTCCCAGTTTATCTTAACTAAAGCTGTGCCGCAGTGTTCGCAAAAGTAAATCGCCGGCATGTGATTGCTGGGGAGCAGGTGGTGGTCTGTTTCAATGCCCCACGGTCCGAGTCGCTTTTTTACGCAACCCTCACAATACAAGCCCGAATTCGGCGCATTTTCTCGGAGGACGAGGGTTGTGTAACACCTTGCGTGGGTACGGAAGGCTCCGAGCATTGCGATCTCTCGCATGACCCAGGTTTTCTCCGGGGGCATCGCCCACCCCTCCACCAGCGTGATGATTTGTTTAACGCATGGCGTTAAAAAGATATTTGGCAGTGCTGCAATAAACCAAAAAATCAACAAATTAAACCTTAATAACGCAAAGAACTATTTTCACCAAATCACAAATTCACAATGATACTCACACATTTTTTATTGCAAAGATTTTTTTTTTTGATATGATTTTCAAAAGAATAAAAAATGAATTTTTTTATTCACACTTCTTGAGATATTCGACGACTTTTTTGTTCACACTTTTTATTCACACTTTTTGAGATATTCTATGATTTTTATACTGACAATTAGAGTAAGAGACTTTCTATTTTTCACTTCCAAACTCTGAGCCGCGAATGAACTCGGTATACGTAACCCTTCATTAGTATGCGACTTCTAAAAACAAATGTACAGCGATAAAATTCAATACCTAGAAGTGATCATTATCTTAACCCATGATGCAGGAACGAAATTGATATCCAAGCCTCAGTGTTGTTATAAACATATTAAATAGCAAAAATAGCACCTAGCTAAGCTAGCGCACTACAAAGGCTAACGAGTTAGATAAGCTACGGAAAGGAATTAAAAATGATTGTGTGTATATACCACATATAGACTGTAAAATTTACAGTGAATTCTTTTTATTATTCAAATTAGAGATCATATAAATTACAGAAAGCTTTTAAATTTATTGAATCATTTGACATTGTGAGCAGTCACTGATCATAGGAGTAGACTCATCGAATTCTCCGCTCTGCGATCCATAATGTATTCGACATCTCCGACAGCCTGCGATGTCTGCATCCTTCTTCATAGCCTCCGATAGTTTGTCCCACACCTCATCGATGATACTCCAGCCGTAAATAAGAATGAAATCTTCGGTCAAATAAGCGATGTCTTCAGCCTTCATCCGTTTCAAACCCCCTACTTCAATGGACATGATCAATGATTTACAAAGTGATGGTTTGCACTCCTTCAAATACCAAGTTTTCAATCGCTGAACGTTTTCGAAGGCGCAATGATATCTGGGAAGGTTTCCGTGCCAGTCCTCGTGCCAATGAGTCACTTCGTAATCTCGCATCGGTCGAAGACTTGGACAGTCCAATTCTTCTAAATCGATGACAGGCTTAGACTCGTCGTTGATAATTTTTTTAATCCACTCTTTTTTGTCCTTTCCCTTGACGTAGATATAACTTGCATTCTCGACAACTCTTCGTACAACTTCTTGCACCTTGTCATAAGACATAGAAGAGCTCCACATCTCGGATGCTGCAGTGATCGAAATGACTCGCGTTCTTAGCAGCATTATTTTTTCGATCTGTCTGAAAGCCTACTACAACGTATCGAGGTTTTTCCAGCTGAGTGGAGGTTTTCACGACCCAGACATGCTTCGAGGTAGCGGGTAGTAGTGGATACTCGTATAATTCCCACGAGCGGTAGCTGATAGGGATGGGTGCGTCTTTGGCAATATAGTTCAGCAACTGGATTTTTCGTTGATCGGAGACCTTGATGTACGGAATCATCCACTCGAGTTTGAGTAGTGAAATTTTAAACTGTTCCACAGTACCATCGGCGGCTGTCTGTATAATTGCATTCGTGTCGGTGTTTGTTCTTGTAAGAATCAACTCGTGCTTGGCATTGACGATTATTCGGCGATAGTCCTCAGCGAAACCCAGCAACCAACTCAGCGGTATGGAGATATCGAAGTAACCGTTCTCATCAACTATTTCATTGTCGCTGTCGATCCAACCGGCGTTCTCTCGCAGAGACCTTTGGCTAGGACTTTGTGATATGTAATTCTTCATGAGGGTTGTGATACCGACGTTCTTATTTCGATCGATCTCAAGAGCATTCAGCTCGTAGCGTATATGCTCAAACAGATGACAGATGGTATTGTTGACTAACTTTGTGGTAGTGACTGGAGTTCGTCCATCAGCCTTGGTCAATCTACCGTATACGTGCAGCGAGCTCCTACTCGGTAACAGGCATAAATCTTGATGTTGAACGGCGATCCGAATTTCATCGTTGTTTTCGAAGCTCGTTGATGCGAAGGGTTGATATGCGCATGAGTCTCATATCGCGCTACGGACTCGTCAAAGACAATTGGTCTTTGTATGGTTAGGATCTCCTCCATGGTACAAAGCAGACGATTGCGATACAGCAGAATTGTACTCTTACTTTCCGGAAAATCCTCTTCCACGAACTCTGAGTCCCAGACTCTTCAGGAACTTGATGTTTTGACGTCTGAGCTCTCCGGAAGGTGTGCGACGACTGCTCGTCCCCCGACATGCCGGTTCTATTTTATAACTCCGTCCGACTTTAGTTTCAAAAACTATACCCATCACGATTTCACGTGCAGTCTTATCGTTACCACTTCACCTTGGAAATTAACCAATCTTCCGTCTTGATCGACTAGTCTGAGCTGAAGATGATCTATTGCTTGAACGGTGATCGGAAGATAAATGACGTTCGATGGTACTTCGATGATCTTATATCCAGGTGGGACGACGGGGAAAAACTCGTGAATGGTGTGCACTTGTTGTCCGTTGAGGTATGCACCCGTAGTGATGTTGCACTCGACTCGTAGGGAGTTGACCTTGAGAATAGCCACAGGCAAGTCAGATGTATGTGTGACATCTGCGTCAAGGGTGCGTGGAGTGAAACCCAATAGTCGACCGATAGAGTCGGAGGGTTTCAAATTTATCTCACGATTGCATTTGATTTCGCTACACAGCGTATTGTTGTTTGCTCGTAGATCGATGGAGATGTCACGATCGGCTAATACTTTTTTCACGTAACTCTTTATGTCCTCAATTTCGTAGCTTCCGGTGGGTATGGTTATAACTTCAATCCCATCGATGTGAAGCTTGTTGTTGCCCTCATCGATGTTGGGAATCGAGTTGAAGGTTAGCAACTCGACAAGTCCTAACGTGTAATTTTTGAACGGTGATAGCTCGATGGGTGGGAAATAGTAGGCTTCTAGTACGGATGATGCGCCCGATAGTGTTAACGTAAAAGAATCACCCATGATGATCCGCGCTCAACTGATGTTTTGCGTAACGGAGGAAAGCGTTTTATAGCAGTCCGCTGAGGAATCTGAGGCACAGATGCTCGCACACCACCGTATCATAGTCTTGATATTTTTTATGATTATACATTACAATGCTACCACCACCGAGATATGTCATGAGATCTTTGGATGGTTGTAAATCACCAAAGCTGTCAAAGTAAATGACTTTGTTGTTCTTCTTTCTGTACGCAACCCAGTGTGTGCCAGGACCGTCTTTATTGTCAAGATTCACTATGGCAGCTTCGTACTTTCTTGGTCCACCTTTCGGCATTTCGTTTCTCATGTACACTCCGCGAAACCCCGGAATTTTCATAATCTCAGCGTACTTCAGCAGATCGAAATCGGTGAGTGCTCGGTGTGGTAGCCTTACATGTTTTTTGGATTCAACTGAAGACCTAAACCTTTTTTGTAGGGTTTCAGGTACAACCCCTTTCCCAAAGCGATCGCCTCCATTGTCTCGTTGTGACGTTGCCGCTCATGTAATTCCCGTTCTGCTGCGCTTGCCTCATTCACAGCTTTTGCAATACCAGCAGCCCCACCTGCTAGGGCTCCGGTAGCACTCAAACCGGCGAATAGGGGTATGAGAAAGGGTAGGAAACCTCCAATTTTTTTTGGTATAGGGAGAATGCGTGGAGCTTGCACCTTGCTCCTACCACCCGCATTTTTGACAGCTTCGCGTGCTCCTTTGAGAGCCGCCTTGACGGGGTTGGCACTGTTCGACCCCATAGAAGCTCTCGCCGCCTTTGCTATTTGTTTCAATGAGATTTTTTTCTTGTCACAAGATTTTTTCCTCGTGGAGCTTTTCTTCCGCATCCCCATACCTAACTTTCGTTTCACTTTCATTGCGTTGGTTACACCCCAGGCGGCTGCCTTTTCCGTAACGCTCGCGTCTTTGGCGAGCACGCGGTGCCAGGCCTTCTCTGCGAGTACTTTGTCCGCCTCGTGTCGAGCAGCTAGATTATCTCGTCCTTTCGAGTACGCGATGTCGTGTTCCTTGCACGCGGCGTCGAGAGGATTGACGCCCGGATCACCGCGCGCGAGTCTCTTTGCTAATTTGGTGCCGGGTCCGCAGTACTGGTAGCCCGGTATATGCAATTCAATGGGAAGCTTGTTGATGATTCTGTTGACGAGACCTTTTCCCCTTGGTCGCTTGCGTTCTCTGTCACGTTTGTGTACGATCATGGTTCCGGCACAACTGACTCGGATCCTATAAATAGCGAGTATTTATAGTTTTTGGAGGCAGTCAAGATACATCAGCGGAAAGCGGTCTTTGGTTGCACCCCTCGTCTTGGGTTAAGCATCATGAAGTTCAAGGAGCAAAGTACCAAGTTACCGGTGATCAATTTCGATGAACTGACACAAACGAATGTGAAGGAACGGGGTAAACGTCACGGTCCGCTACTACCGAATAGCGTGCGCGCAGTGATTTGTGGACCATCCAATTGCGGCAAGATCAATATCCTCTTATCCCTGATCACACATCCGAATGGTCTAAAATTATCTACGCTTATTCAAAATCGCTCAATCAGCCCAAGTACCAGTTCCTCAAAAGGCTCCTCGATTCGATCAAGGGTGTTGGATATTTTCCGTTCAGCGAACACGAGCAAGTGATCAGACCGGAAGACGCGCGACCGAACTCTCTCATGATTTTCGATGACGTAGCCTGCGAAAAACAGGATAACATCAGAGCCTTCTTTTGTATGGGAAGACACAACGCGGTCGACTGTTTCTATCTTTGTCAGACTTATGCTCGTATTGCCAAACACCTCGTACGTGACAATGCTAATATGCTGATACTCTTCCGACAAGATGAAATGAATTTGAAACATATATACGATGATCACGTCAATACGGACATGTCCTTTGCGCAGTTCAGGGACCTGTGCTCAGCCTGTTGGAGCGACAATAAGCATAGTTTCGTTACGATAGATAAAGATAGCGATCTCAACGGGGGTAGGTACCGCAAGGGTTTTGACTGCTTCGTAACCATAAATATGAGGCAAGCGTTGTGACGACAGCAGTCATATTTTAAACTTAGAAGCATCAACATGCAGAGTGCTGATTTGCATCAACAGAAAGATGTGCTGCATCAAATTGCGGAGGCGAGCGATGCTATTCGAAGCAAGCATAAAATGTTGAAGATGGGTCGGGATACCAACGAAAAGGCTATGATTGAAGTTTCTAAACCTATAACAAAACCTCTTCAGCAGCTGGTGAATCAGTCGCTGAATCAGGAGACCATCAAGAGCGAAATTCAAGAGACATCTACGAAACTGGAATTCCCGCAGAAAAAGACTGCGAGGGAGTCGGAAGAGTACTCTTTTGTAACGGCTGACGAAGAATCCTCCGACGAGAATGAACCTGTTACCCCCTCGAAGCATGAATCTTCTACCGTTGGCAACGATTTGTCTCAAACGTATCTCCAAATATTCGAAACAAACGCAGCGAGAGACTTGAATACTTCGTACGGTGTTCGTAGATTGAAGGGTAACGTTCTCAAGGTTGGAGACTCTAAATTGACCTTTGACAAGGATATAATTCATATTGGAAGCATGAGTTACCAATCAACACAAGGCTTACTCGAACTACTGTTCAAAAAGTCACCCAGTGACATCACAGTGAACCAGACTGATTTGGAGAATCACAATAAAATCGTGGTCAACACAAACGCGCATCGAAAGTTTTACCGAACTGATACAGCTATTCGTGCTGAGAATAGCGATAAATTCAGAAAAATTATTTCTAAAATTCCCACCTCTGTGGGACAGAAGAAGAAGAAGGGTGAAGCCTTACCGCGTCTCAAAATCGTCGGAGGCAAGAAGAGTCGAATGGATTACGTGTATTGGGACGATCCCAATGAGCTAGTCGAACGACTTCGATTGCTCTACGCATCCCAGGCGGCCGGTAACACGAGTCACTCCAATGAGATTATTTTCATCATTGAGGAGTTGCGTGAGGCTGGAATTGTATATTAGACTTCTTCAACAATTGTCAGGCTCAGTTTTAAAATGAGCGTTGACGTGTTTGGTAGGCAATTGGCGAGGATGAAGGGAGGTAGCCTGTCGGGAAACCGCGGTCCTCCCGGTTATGGATTCAAAAAGACTCTCGACGGGCAGTACGATATGGATAACAAGAGATTAAGCAACCTTGCGGATCCTGTGGAAGAAAATGATGCAGCCTCCATGAGAGTGGTGCAAAGCGCTGTACGGCAAGAAGCTCAACTCTTACACCAAGTCACATCATCTTTGCGAAACGACGTGGAAAATATCGCTAGGAGGATCGAATCTCTCGGAAACCTTACCACTCGTCATTCTGAACTCATTACACAACTGGAAGAGAAGCTGACAACATCGGAGAAAATCAACGATAGTGAAACCAATTTTATGATAAGAAGCCTGGAATCGAGCGTGAACGCAACTCTGAAACGTCTCGAAGCAGAAAACAAAAACGGACAAGATTTGGCAGTTCATAATTCTGGAATAATAGTGCAATTGGATGAGCGTTTGACCAGACTGGAGGATGGAAGACAAAAAGCTAGCGTTGGTGCAGGAACTTCATAAGCCTGCACGAAGGAATTATCCGCGTCGCCGCGTTATTATGCGAGGAATAGATGAGACCTGGCAGGCTGATCTCGTGGATATGATCGCGAAATACAACAATGGTTACAAATACCTACTGACGATCATAGATATTTTTTCGAAATTCGCCTGGGCAGTGCCGATTAAGACCAAGAATGGAAAGGATGTGACAAATGCTATGAACTCTGTTTTCAAGAAGGGTCGCGTACCAAAAAAATTGCACGTTGATCGCGGTAAAGAATTTTATAACACCGAGTTCAAGGCTCTGCTACAACAACACGGCATTACGCTATATTCAACCTTCAGCAACCTGGAAGCCTCGATCTGCGAGCGTTTCAATCGTACGCTGAAAAGTAACATGTGGAAGCGTTTTTCTCTCCGAGGAAATTACAAGTGGCTAGATATTGTACCGGATTTGATGCTGACTTACATCAACACCAAGCACCGTACAATTGGAATTAAACCGAGTGAGGTTACAGCTCAAAACGAAAAGACTATCCTGCGCAACGTATACGGGAAATTTTGAATTAATCAAACACGGAAGAAGAAGTTCAAGCTCGGTGATAAAGTTCGGGTTAGTAGGAATAAACATACGTTTGACAAAGGTTACACACCCAACTGGACAACTGAAATATTTACTATAAGTAAGATAGAGAATACTGATCCTGTCACATACAAACTCGTCGACTATCAGGATCAACCGATCGAAGGTGGCTTCTACGAGGAGGAAGTCTCCGAAGTCAAACACCCTGATGTTCACCTGGTGGAGAAAGTGCTGCGAAAGCGTGGAAGTAAACTGTTTGTAAAATGGTTAGGTTTTGATAATTCACACAACAGCTGGATAAATAAAGCGGATATGTAATTTTTATTCAATAAAGATATACATAAAAGTGTAATACATGTTTGAGTTTTTATTCATTTACAGTAACCCCATGGCACGGTATCGGTAGTGTTGGGAAGAATAACCCTTTTATCATCGCACCAACTGAGTACTATTTTCTTTTGTAATACGGTATGAACCTCATGTTTCTTACTCCTAATGGGGTATTGAGGTTTAACTAAATTCTGATGTTGCATGAGACATTTTAACCCTACTGAGCTCGATAATTACTATGTCATTATCAAATACGGTACAGCTATGAAAATTCGGTTTTGCGATGAGTGCTTTCGCTCCGTACCTCCCCTTCCACTGTGTCACTAATCTAACATCTTTTTGCTTTCTGACGTTCTCCATAGTCTTACCGAATACCGCGTTATTCATCAATTTAAAGAAATTCTTCTCAAACTCGTTATTAGACTTTTTTCTCAAATCAGTGTTCAGATCTATGTACGGTTTCAACCATGGAGATTGTTCAAATTTTAAGATTCTATGAATTTTCGTTAATTTCATTCCCAGGCTTAAATATTGTTTTAAATTCTGGTAGTGAACAACGTATTTCTTTTTCGGAAAAAGAGTAGTCATTAATTTGGAATTTTTACTGTGCGATGGTGTATAGTGTTCGGGGCAAAGAGGTAGGTCTTTGTGTGTTTCGTGAAGCTCCAAAGGATACTCCAAGTCCACCTCAAGAATGTATCCTACATGTGAATCATCGGGAATATTACAAACATTAATCGACTCGTATTCCCACTGGAAAGATCCACGAGGTAGGCGCTGACTCATCGCTCCACCGTACAGATTGTTTACATCGAAGTACATGAGGTAGGATTCCTCTTTATTGGCATCGAAGTCCTCACCCATATATCTATTGTTACTCTCAGCGTGCCGGTTTGAGCACTGAGCTACACCACCCCGAATCCCCTTTTGGATAAACAAGAGCATCTCCACATCGGTGAGGAGTTCTAGCTCAACACGCGTGGACTTGAGCATCGCGTCAAAGGCGAGTCCAGGAGCGGTGTAATAGTGCAGAGGATCCAGGCTATACGTAGAATGACAGTTACGACGAAAATTTTCAAAAATATCCGCTAGGAGTAGAACATCCGTTTTCAAATATAAATCAGATTATTCGCCCAGCGTATCAATATTAAACGTGTCCCAGACTTTTATTGCATGTTGATAATTCACTTCCGAGACGTTGGTATCGTTCAATTTTGAATAGAATTTTTCAATCGGTGGTAATTTTTTCTCATCAAGCTTTACCCAACTATCTACATATTCGTAGGAAAATACCCCCTTTCTCGTAAGCAACTCGAATTCCTCTGCGCTATTACATAACCTTCGAACAATTGTTTCATCATTATTATTTAGATATGATGCCAGTTTATCTAAACTACTTGCCATAAACCGACACGAATCAATAAATCGTAGGCTTACATTTGTATCTTGAATCTTTTTTGTAAAGGAAATATACCGTTCTTTGTTGACAGGAAGAGGACTCAATTCACCGTCGAACTGTGTAGCTAAAGCTTTGATTAAGAAGTGTGAATCATAGCCGGACAGATTGTGAAAAACTACAGGAATAATATGCGAAGATTTATAATTCAAATTACAGCTCGGATGCGCCACACCGCGGTACTTGCCTGTGAAATGACAATGATCGCGATGTTTTTTATCCGTTGGAGTGAATGGTTTCTCACAAATATGACATATTTTAGTATTATCCATATCTTGTATTTCCTCACTAGTGAGTTGGATCGGTACGTTTCTTTTCAGGTAAAAATTTGTTAATTCTGCTAATTTTTGTAATTCGCTGACGAACCATTGGATACAATCGGGATTACATTCAATTTCAAATTTTGAGAGAGAATCGTCAAAGGCACAGTGCAAATAGTACGCTGTACTATGTGGAATATGCCTTTCGTACAAGCTTTCATTCTCCGTCGGCTCGAGGATGCACTCTATATCAGCGTACACGACGAACGGTACAAACTCCTTATATCTATAGTTTCTAAAACTTAAAATCTTATCTTCTTCTTTCGGTAATATCATCTTACACTTGTTTATATTTTCACAGTCTTGTTTATGTCTTTCGTATGAGGCTTGAACTTGGAAATGACATAAGCATCTATCACACAGAAATTTCGCGGTCTTATGCTTCGACAGTTGTGAGCTTAACAATCTGGATAGATTTTTGATCCAAGCAAAGTGAAAAACGAGCTGACCATTGATTTCTACACAACTATCTATAGCAATAAGGTGGATCGTAGGTTTATCTGTCTTATTTTTACTCAAATAGAGGGGTACTATTTCACTAGGTCTTCTCGATTCGGTTTCCACACCGTAAACGTTAATTGCTAGACAATTGATTCGTTCAAATTTAGAAATATCTTTCAAAGCTATAGGAAACTTGATACCCTCACAGTTGAACATTGTGCTGGGATGAGGGTAAGAACTTGTCCGATCAACATGATGATCTGTAGGATGAAGAGCTGCAACGACGGCCCACAGAAAGCAGAATTCATCGCTGTTCTGAACGTTCACCACAGCCTTTTTCTTCTGTATATCCAGAGGTAGATGTACGTAGGTAGATAAACCTCCACGTAACGGCTCGTAGCGATTAATATCAATCATTAGATTAACAATTTCGATTAATGTCCAACCCGAGTCCTGCTCTTGAAAATCCTCGACTTTTACCAGGAGACGATCGATCAAATTCTCATCGAACCATCTCTTAATATCCGTTGTCCGAAGGATAACTTCATTCTTTGTGTTGAAAAATTTCATCTCTTCGACGGTTTCAGAGTTTTTCAGGATAGAAAACTTGCAAGCCAGTATACCGTTCACTTTCAGATTATCTCCTTGCTGTAGCGAATTCTTTAATCGTATGACAGCTAAGGTTTTCGAATCCTGCAAAAAAGATCTCAGATCTTTGTGACGTAGATTTATTATAACACCAGTACGTATTCGACCTTTAAATACAGATTCCAAGTCCTTCCACTGAACTCTGTCTTTTATCCTTCTCCTCGATGTTCCGATACCTTGACCACTTCGTTGTTTGTCTTTGAATTTCTCACCCAACGATTGAAGTATGGAAACTGTTGTGACGATTCTGTGTCTTTCTCCAACAGAAAGAGTGACTGTTCGCAAGATTTTATTCAAGAGTCTGATATTACGATTAGACAAATTTTTCCATCGCTCGATTTGATGAGGTGACGCACCGTCCAACAGTTTATAAGCACTTTCTACAATGTTAATTAACTTCAAACACGATTGAGCATCCATTTCTGAGTCTAGACCTCACTTCAAGGTAATTAAATGAAAAGTTGAGGGAGAATAACTTTTTTTGATATGCACAATGAAATTTTTTGTTTTTTAAATTTCAATATTAACCCATTGTTTGAACAGCTCGACTTTCAGGAAATCAGTATAGTAAAAATATGTAACAATAATTTTTTACAAATAAAGAAATTCACACTGGTTATATTGCCCACCGAGGTATCGTAAGCGTAGACGACTTTCTGCAGCAGCAGTTTCATGTACTTGTAACTGATCCTTGTCATCGTCGAATGCCTTTGATATTCTGCTTGGTAGAAACATCATAAAACTATCCTCGATCTCCACCATGGTTTCAGGTCCGTATTTGGCGGTAACAGATTTGAACGATGAAACTTTATAATCTTTCCCAACCTCCAGCTCTGATATTTTCTTCGTAGGTAAGAAGTCATCCATGCGGCAAACTTTGTTTATATTTTGGGAAGCCATTTTTCAGACACGAAGCTTCTCAAGAGTTTACACTTTATTGCACGACTGAAATTCGAATGACTGAAAAATCGCTATGAATACGCCGTTTTATAGGAGGCGAAATCAAATATGTATGCGTACTCTCCCATTCCTGGAAAGCTTACTATTCGAAGGACTTATTCTAAAAAGTTTCTGTTTCGCTCTACATTCGTTCTTTACGTGGTAATTAAAAAAAGGGTGATTCAGTTTCATGTAGGTTTCAATACCGTTAGTTATACAGAATATGTTTCGGTAATATTCGTATATCTCTATAGAATTTAACGTTAAGCTACTCATAAAAATCACTGTGGCTCGCTCAAGATAACGCGCACTCGTATTGTTTAGAATATTCGAATACGCTGAAGATAAGTATGCATATATTATATTCTTATTGTTGTGTATGACTTTTGGAAGTACGCGCACTAATGAAGAGTCGCATACTGACCTCATTCGCGTCTTAGATCCCGAAGAGTGCGCCCTCTTTAATTTAAAATGTGCGTATCATAAATCTTTCGGTGTTTCAGTGAGAGTGTTTCTGTGGATTACTATGATTTTTAATTCATTGGTTTCTGATTTTAGCGCTTACAAAAATCGTGACCATGGAATTCTGGGTGAAGAAAGTTCTAGATTCTTTCTTCGAACGTTTAAAAGTGAGTACTTGTTTTCGAATTTATTATAGATTGCTATTTTCCATCATTGTTCATCGTTATAGGTTTTTATTAGACAGAATGTAATTCTAATAAGAGAGAACCGGTATACATATTTCAATTAAGGTGTTTGAATCTATTTGTTATATAGGTCAGGCTTTGCGAAAAAGTGATGAATGAAATGGACGAAATGATGAATAAAATGAAAGAAAAGAGGTTCCAGCGGGCGCAACACCGGAGCTTTTTAAATTCGTGGGAGGATGAACTGGCGACAGATCATCTGTATAGTTATCATGAAGACTTCGATGTTCTAGGAATCCGCTGGATGCAGGAGGGGCGGTGGGGGGACAGTCACCCTATAGATAATTGGAATGATCCGGTTTGGCGTAGCCCGCGAGGGATGTTAAATGTCTACGACGTCTGACTGTTTTGAAACAAAAAAATTTTTACTTACAATTATTATAATAAAATTATAATTTTCATACCGTAATTTATGTGTGTTCTTTGCGACTCTCATTATTTACCTTTAGTTCTATAATTTTTAGACTGTAGAATTTTAATTCCAGGATATTCGAAAGGAGTCAATTCTAGTTCTGTAACTTCTAGTCTGTAGAATTAAAAATTTTCAGGATATTCAAACAAGCATTGTTTCAGATACACGTCATCGGGCTCGTTGGAGGTTATGTTCCCGACGATCGACGGTCGGTAAGAGCGCGCGCTCACGGGTGGGTAAAGTAGGTCCCGACGACGACGACGCGTCGATTCTGACACGAAGCCGGCATCGATCGGGCTCGCATCGATCGATCGGGTTTGCATCATTTCAGAAATCAGATCAGCATCATTTCAGAAATCAGCTCGCATAAATTCAGAAATCAGATCGCATAAATTCAGACACGGGCGGGGTACTTGCGGATCGTTAGAATTGCGAAAGAACCCATTAAAATTGCGAAATCATCGGATCCCGTTAGAATTGCGAAATCATACATCGGACATCGTTAGGGGGATGTCCTTATAGATTACCGTTAGGGGGACGTCCTTACAGCAAGTGGGAGGGGGCTTCGACCAATCAGAAAAATCATCGGATCCCGTTAGAATTGCGAAATCGTAGATCACCGTTAGGGGATGTCCTTACAGCAAGTGGGAGGGGCTTCGACCAATCAGAACACAGGGGGGTTCTGGACCAGCAGTGTGACCTACATTTGGTCCAGAACCCCCCTTGCCTATCTACTATACACTCTACAGAATGGGGGGCGAGTATTGAACTACAGTCACTACTGGGTCACACAAGTGATAGACGAATGAAATATTGAACAATCTTGAAAACAGGGAATTGGTGTTATACAGCAAGTGGGGAACGGACGGTGCATCCGGTCAACAAACTATTAAACAGAAATTGTGTACGAATAACACAACGAAGAAGTCACACCCCAACCGTGATTCCGGTAACTGCGAAGAATCTGACGAAGAGGGAATTCTAGAACCAGAAGCTGTTTTAGATGCAAAAGAAATAATAGAACAGATGCCAACAGATGAA
The DNA here is from genome assembly GCA_963978835.1 of Tenthredo scrophulariae. Classification (NCBI taxonomy): domain Eukaryota; kingdom Metazoa; phylum Arthropoda; class Insecta; order Hymenoptera; family Tenthredinidae; genus Tenthredo; species Tenthredo scrophulariae. The sequence goes on along the minus strand of OZ022235.1, from coordinate 7,978,302 downwards.
ACTGTATTCATCATATCATTTGTTCCACTTAAAATATCATCAGATCACTTTGTGCTATGGAGAAACGATCGACCATCATCCATTAGGTATTGCCGGCCAATAGAATTTGAATTCGTCGAAGAAACTTCCGTTAATACGTCAACGGAGTACAATTTTTACATTGATGCAATAAAAAAACTCCAACTGTAGTGAACAGAAATGAAAAAATATTTCAAGTTTCTCACAAGATGGAATGCACTATGATTGATGAAAAGACGTGCAACGTACGTTCTGATCAATCAGAGATCGTCTGCATCTTGCAATATTTGTGGAGCCAAGCCAAGCCAGATGAATAATCTGGAACTTGTACGGAAATTTAAATGTTCCGAAGAAAATTATAGGTTCGGCTTATCAACACTGCACTGTTGGATTAGATTCATGAAATGTCTCTTCCATATTGCCTACAACCTTGAGTTCAAAAAAGGTTTCGCTAGAGGAGAAAAAGTTTTGCAGCAGCAGAGGAAAAAAAATACGAACTTCTTTAAAATCACAACTATCTATAACTATGAATGTGGTGAAGCATGGTTACGGAACAACAAACGATGGAAATACAGCTCGACGTTTTTTCTCTGCACCCGACACAGTGGCAGACATACTTGGACTTGAACGAAATTTAATTGAACGCTTTGCAAACATTTTGCAGGTCATGACAAGTCGTTCAGAAATTGATTGCGATAGGTTCGAAAAATACGCCAATGAGACCGCTGAACTGTTTTTTGAACTGTACAATTAGTACAAGATGCCTCCCTCTCTGCACAAAGTATTGATACATGGCAGTTGTATCATGAGATCTGTAAGATTACCTATAGGGTGCTTTTCAGAGGAAGCACAGGAGGCAGGGAATAAAGTTTTCAAAACTGCACGAGAGCACCACAGTCGAATGTGTCCTCGTAAATTCATTAACGAAGATGTACTGCACCACCTTTTGATTTTATCAGATCCAGTCATCAGTAAGCTGAGACTAAAAAACGAAAAGAAAATGAAAGAACTAACAAATGGCGCTAAATATTTGTTGAAAGATACAGCCGACAGTGAATGTGAGGAAGAAAATGAGTGAGAAAGAAAAGAAGAGACAAAAACAAGACACACACGCCCACATATACACGCGTTCAGAGTTTTTTCGCAGATATTGATAATATATTTTCCGTTGAAATAGCGTTGATATGTTTCTATTTTCTGTATATAACTTGTTATAATACAAAAACCTTGATGAATTTTGGAAATTCATGTTATGACATGAGTTTTCAAGTATTTTCCGCATCCTCACATTTTTTTTACAGATCTGTAGTTTGAGAAGGGGCAAAAATTGACAGACGAATCTTTGGCCATGTTCTTCGTGACGCTTTTAAGAACATTTTCATGCATATTAGAGCCCGTCAGTCGGCGTTTGATTAGTCAAAAAATCGGGTTGAATTACTAAATTTTGGTATTCCCAACGTTTCTGGCACCATATAACATACCTGACCGTTCGAAGTTCGTGTGAATCGCTAAACTATTGGTTCATCTGGATGTTCGAACACGAATTTAGAGTTGCCAACCCTCAACTTTAGTGTACAGGGGTGTACACTAAGCTGGAGCGAAATCAGACAGCTCCTTGGTCTGGGACTGTCACATCGGGTTCGCAATTTTGGATTATGAAAATTTTACCTTCAATTCACAATCAGCGACCCCAAAAACCCTCGAATACCAAGTTGTGAAGTTGAATTCTCCACTTTTTAATTTTGTTTCGTACGTATTTTATCCGCCATTTTGAAGTTTCCGAATTTGACCCCAAATTTGGAATCCGCGACCCCAAAAACCTTCGGAAACCAAGTTTAAAAAAAATCCATACTTTGGTTCGGTTCTTATAGATTTTTGACCGCAAAAATCGATTTTCTCCAACTGTGCGGCGGCAAATTTTTTCCGAAAATCGTTATTTTCATGACCACGGCTTAAGTTCACGGATAGCGATTTGCCGCACAACAATGCGCAGCCCGAGAGTGATCCGGCACAACTTGCAGATTTCAGAAAATACAATATGGCAGTGCAAAAAATTTTCTGGAAATCGTCATTTTCATGAAAACACTCACAAAAAAAAAAATTATCGTATTTTTTTTCTAAACGGTCTAATGTAAATATGGGGCTTTCCACATCAACTGGGCCACTTTTTCAGATGGGTTTTTTTCAGTCGTACGCAATTTTTTGGTGTCTTGAGGGGTCCCAAAAAATATTTTTGGAGCACTTTTCAAAGTCCGAAGTAAGAATGTCATAAAGCTACGTATTATCTTAGAAATGATTGATTTTCACCGATTTGTATTTTCGAATAATTGTGTCGCACTAGAAAGGGAAAAATCAAATTATTTGACACATGATTTCGAAAGGATTTTGCCCGCCCTTGCACGTAAAAATATCCATTTCATTCGGAACACAGCCAATGACCGCGAAAATACGTTTTCAAAATTTCAGTGACATTTCAGTGACTCTTCAAAGTTTCTTTTGCCCAAGCATACAAATTTTCAGCTGTTAGTATTTGATGGGACGAATCGCGTTGAAGACTAGCTCGCGCTACAATAGTCCGCCGACAATGAAACCCCCGCATGGTATTACAATATTTTATACACAGAATGTTGAAAAAGAATTTCACAAAGCAATATTGACCGAGATATATGACATTTGATAAAGAAATTTATTTTTCTAGTTCCCAGATAATAGAATAAAAATCAGGGGACTTTTTTCTAACATATGTCGAGATAAGAAGGAGGTTTCAACGTAGAACCCATCTCCATCCCATAATTTCCTTGAATGTGGGTTGAAGATGAAGAATCAAACTAATTTTTAGGAATTTTTCAAAATTTTTCAAGCCGGCCCAAATTTGAAAAAATTGCAATTGCAATTTTAAAACGTATTTTGGCGGTCATTGGCTCTGTTCCGAATGAATTGGATATTTTTACGTGAAAGAGCGGGGAAAGTCTTTTCGAAAACACGTGTCAAATAGTTAGATTTTTTCCTTTCTAGTGCGACACAATTATTCGAACATCCAAATCGGTGAAAATCAATCATTTCTAAGATAATACGTAGCTTTACGAAATTTTTCCTTTGGACTTTGACAAGTGCTTCAAACATGTGTTTTGGGACCCCTGAAGACACCAAAAAATTAGCGTACGATTAAAAAAATCCAACTGTAAAAGTGGCTCAGTTGACGTGGAAAGCCTCATATTATCATCTCAAATTTGAGGGGAGCAAATCCAAGATGGTGCATATAATGTGCTATGTAGTACACATGCTATTGCTTGTATTACCGCAACGGCAATTCTATTCTATTAAATAACATAATCTAATTGTGTACGTTTTATAAGTTATGCGAATAGAGCCGCCGACATATTTCACAATACTTACCGGAAAGTAAATCGTAAAGATGACCTAATGTAAGTCGGAATCCAGTAAAAAACGTTCCAATATCTTGAATCCGTTAAGGTTTATAAGACAGTCCGCGGCGATAAAAATTATGAGAAGATTTGGGGAGATTTGACGGCAACCTGTTTCTCTGGGACGCGGTAGAGTTCATTCTTTTCCAGAAAGGGAAACTGTGCTACGCTGAGAGACAACGGTTCGCCTGAAGTATAGCGTGACAGTTATCCCCACCACTCAAGTAGAGATGTTTTCTGAAAATGGGCAAACCATCCTACCTTACCACAGAAGACAATCGATCTTTGTGAATTTGGTGCACCCAATGACCAAAATATTTCGCAAAGGAGAACGGTTCTACTGAACGGTTTTCCGTGTAGGAAAAACACGAAATTGTATTTGAATTCGCTATGTTATGTCAGGGTTATAACGCTACTAAGAAAAAGGTTGTGAGGAGGTAGACGTGAACGAATAATGTATGTATATGTATGGGGAATTTCACGTCAACTCCACAAACCAAAAACATTGACCCCCTTCGATCTTTTCAGCAATTTCTCATACGATAGCTCTCGGTTCGAAACGCTTCTGATTTTTTTCAAATTTTTTCAAATAAAAAATGAATCAACACAATTATGTTTCATCAATGAACTGATTTTCGTATCCCTTCGCTGTTTCCTGTGTGAAATAAATCATCAATCGAAGTTTTGGAAGAAAAATTGTCCGCGATGACAAAAAAAAAAAAAAAATAGAAAAAAAATAGAACCAACAGTTGTTCCACTTTTTTTCATAACCGAAAAATGTTTGTCGTTGGCCATAGTATTTCAGAGAATTTATTCAATAAAATCGATTACGGCGCTGTTTCGAGTTTTCGAAAATTCAAAACTTCAAAACGGTTGGATGAAGAAATTCGAAAAAAATCAGAGAAGCGTTTCGAACTGAGAGCTATCGTATGAAGAATTGCTGAAAAAATCGAAGAGGGTCAATGTTTTGGGTTTGTCGAATCGACGTGGAATTCCCCATATGTAGATCGATTTGATAGTTCATTCGTAGTTATAAATAAAATCTAGGGTTTGATGCAAGAGAATTCATGGGATTGACACGCGGAGTATTTGGTGTGCGTACACCGCAGGCATCTCTTGCCTGATTCCCTAGGACCTCATGGGTTTAATGCGCGACATATCCTCTTGCCTCAAATGCACCAGCCCCCATGCGGGGATCCCAAGAATCAGTTGGATTCATAGTAATGCCGCCTTGCGCTGAAACCGTAAAGTTTTCCGAGGGATATTTTCAAGAGAGGACTTTTTCCGTGAGGCTCCTTGCGATTGCCTTTCAGGCCACGCCCCCGGCAGTTCGGCGACATGACACGCGCTTATATTAAAGGCAATCGCAGGGAACCTCACGGAAAAAGTCCGTGGGCTCTCCTGGAAATATGCCTCGGCCGACCTTACGATTACAGTGCTTGCTATTAGCCCAAGTGACTATAGGGATGTATCCATATGCGCCGAGCTTATTGTCCGTGGCGTCGTTCCTTGAAATCAACGGAAGCAGCTGTGGAAATATTCCAAGAGAAATGCTTGCTATTGAAGTGTAGCTAATGTTCACGCGTTAACCGCTAGTTTTTTCTCTCCGTGATAGGTGGAACTGAGACTTGGTGAGAGGTATAGGTTAGATAGAAGGAGCGTGATAGATGACGAAGAGGTAAGAGGGAAGGAAGGGGTTAGGAAAGCAGTAGATAGTTGAAGAGTTGACTTGGAAGTGAGTTATCGTCATCGTAATTCGTTACTTGTAAGGGCTTGAGGTAAACGTGGGGATTAGAGGATTGCTGACCGATGCACTTGTGAGTACCGTGTACAGCAGGTTAGCGTGAGAAGGGTAGCGAGGTAGGAAAACAGGATGTAAGGAGATATGATAGCAGGGTTGCCGAGAGGAACGTGGAGTAGGACGTAACAGCTAAATTGTTCAGTAAATTTGAAGTATTTGTGATTTAATTTTACAAGAAATGTCTTGTAAATTCACGACTCATGTATGTGAATAAAACTTACAATATAATTCAGGAAGTTCACAAAAATTTTTTTACAGTGTACAACGTTTTCTGTTGTAGGATAATCAGTGCATGAGGATCAAAATACTAGGGGACTGCTACTACTGTGTATCCGGACTTCCAGTATCACGACCTAACCATGCATATAATTGCGTCAACATGGGCCTGGAAATGATCGAGGCAATACGGTAGATCACATTTTTATTCGTCGACCGAATCACCTGCCTAGTCAATCTAGACTTTCGATACATCGGCATATCAAAATCGAGTTCAGGGTATAAGAGTTATACCAATCGACAGCTGAAGGTCCCTTAATGAACATATTCATTTGTATCTGCTCCGTATTCACCTCCGGATTAATAATCTTGTTTGTCATCCGGATCAATAATAATGAAACACAATATCATATTTTTACCTAACCGACTTTGATCTTCCATTTCGTCGGTCTTACTCAATCAAAAAAAATTGAATTATCAATTTGAAGCGGGAGAAATTGACCATCAAATTCAATCCGGAAACTATCCCTGTTAGAAATTTATCTAGAACTGCTAGCCTACAATATAGGCCTGTTCAAATTTCTCTGGATTTGTTAGATTCGCTCGATTTTCTAGATTCGCAATACTGACCTACCTTGGTTTTTCTAGATTTGCTGGATTCGCTAGGTTTTCGAGATTTGCAATACAGACCTGCCTAGATTTTTCTAGATTTCCTAAGTTCGCTAGATTTTTTTTTTACAAAAAATGGCCGCTCGGGGCTCGACTCTCATATGCTGACCTTATTGTTGAGGTTCGCGTGGTATCCAGCACTGAAATACAGGTCTGCGTCAATTCTCTGACATCGCACGAAGCGAACGTTACGTTCATTCATGAGTATTCCGTGAAAATGAAAGCGTGAGCAGTAACCTTGCATTTCGTTGACTTCAACCGTGTCAAAGCGGTTCTTGACAGTTACGTACATGTCGAGAAGAAATCTTGATACTGCACAGTCGATGTGCCCGACTGCGCATGTGCCGAATAATTCAATTTTACTGATTGGTGAGATGGTCCCGCGATGATATTTTGAGCTGTGAGGCATGGGTGGCAACTTGCAGGAAATAAAGCAACAGCCGGCGCGTAGAGTAGACAGTTGAGGTTATCGAATTGAATTATCAAAACAAAAATAGCATGTACTAGCAAGCTTTAATAAAATAGTCCGTATCAAAAGATAATTCAATCAGCGCAATGAAGGATTTGATGGAAAAACAAAATCGATTGCTACAAGACTCATCTTGGAATTATTTATTGAAAAATTGAATCTGAACTCAAACCTGAAACTGGACAAACTGAGGCAGGTAAGTGAAAATAACGTTTATTGAAAGAATATTCTTTATTCATACGGAGTAAAAAATACATGGATTGTTGAAACTAAATAAAATTGTAAAAAAAAATTGTTGCTTTACGTTTCATGGTAATGCATTTGATCAGAAATTGATTGAATCTGAAATCATCCAGTAGCACGTCTGTTACTAACACCTTTTATTTTTGGCTAGGAAACAATAAAACAGTGAAGTAGGACTGAAGTCGTTAAACGTTCAAGTTTTCTTCTCGAAGAAGTCATCAGGGCTTGTAAGTAGATTTCTAATTCTGTGATCTCTGAGTGATACAACATTTTTGCATTCATTCAATGATGAAATTCGTTTTTTTAGGAGGCTCGAGCTTTCAACATTGGTCAGCAGTAGGAAAATCCTGTCTGATCTGATGATTAAAACGTTTTCCCAGCAATCACCATGGTTTCTTGATCGCTGCTACCATTCCAACCATTCGATCTGGTCGTCCCGTCACGTAACAGGTGTTCAAGTTATTTTGTTGGACCATCACTTTCGTCTTTACTTCATAGCGTCAAGGTATCATTTGAATACACTAATATTTTTATTTTGAAATTGGGTTTCGTTACTTTTGTCATTCGGTTCAGAAGAATAGTGTTTCAGGTCTCCAACCAACTCGAAAAATAGGTTTTGCTAGCCAAACTGATACAATCAAAATTGAGGAATGTTAAGTACTTTCAGTTGAAAATGTCTTTAAACTTAGGTTTAGTTGATAATTGCACCCGGCTAGCTAGTTACAGCTGTCTCAGCTATCGCTGTCGCTACCTCTGTACTCGTGTCTTCTTGAAAATTTATCGGCACACCTTATCGAAGGCTGAGAATGCATTTATTTGCTCATACACGTTGCATTACGAATAATCAATTAAACTAGACTTCTTAAAAAGAAAATCACAGTTTAATCACAGATGTGTTACGTCGCAACTCCTCTTCTTCCCAGCAGCTATCTGATCCACCATTTCCTATCCACTAACCTCTTGTTATCAACTTTACCTGATCCTCACTTTCCGCTAGTCGTACAAGTTGCACACGATGATGCAGAATGCGCAAATCGTCTAAAATCCCCTCCCTAAACCGAGCCTTCCTTCTTCAAATCTCTTTCCTATTCTCACTCTTCTGTCTCTCTCTCTCTTTCTTTCTACTGGTGTACTAGTTTTTGCTGGTTCTTCTTCATATAGAGTGGCACTACCTCAAGTGGTTTTTACGGAGGTCTTCGTTGATATTGAGAGATTGTGTTTTCCTCCACTCATTTGCACAAAAATCAGGTATTTTATGCACGTTCTATTCTAACCTATTTCTTGAATTGACAGTTGGACTTCCAACACGCAGCCTGGCTTGCGCATGCCAGTGCTGTCTCTGGTGTTATCTTGCGCTATCTTCCTTTGTTTACCTGGCTCTAAAGCCAAATTATCGACTGCGAATATAGTATCAACTGCGAGGAGCCGTGCGGGTAGTCAGGGGTCAGGCGCGAACACTAGTTCTGTGTCTTTTCTAGACAACTCGGTTTTTGCTGGTCCTAACGTGTCGGGAGCGGATTGTGATATCTTTCTTCCAATAGTTAATGAGGAGATAAATGAACTGCGTTCAAACCTGCTGAAGCAGGACAACATAGTCATGAAACACATTAGGGCGCGTAAAGAAACAGTTGAAAAGAAAACCACGCTTCAGGACGCATTCCTGGGTTGCGATTCTGTACTTCTCCGCTAACTCCGCTAACTCCGCTAACTCAGCAGAGACCGTTGGTTGGCTGAGGAACGTCCAATCGGAGATTGTTTCGGATCGGTGGTCGTACGGTGGTGCCGTGAGCTCAGGCCCAGCCGCTAGTCACAACAAACGCGAGGCCCTAGTTACACTTGATTTACATGCATGTCACAAGTGCACCATAAGGATAAACCGAGGAGATGAAAAGAAAGAAAGAGAACGAATAAATGAATCAAAATATTGGACTACATTTATTCATTGATTTATTCCTTCTCTTTCTTTCTTCTCAACTCCTAGGTTTATCTTTGTGGTACATATGTATGTATATCAAGTGTAAGTAGGCCTTGCGTTTATTGCGACTAACGGCCCGGCCAAGTCCACGGCGCCACCGTACGACTGTACTGACCGATCCGAAACGATCTGCGATTGGACGCTGCGCAGCCAACCAACGGTCTCCGCTGAGTTAGCGGAGTTAGCGGAGTTAGCGCAGAAGTACAGATTCGCAACCCTAGTCTTTCATTGAAATCACAGAATAGGTTTTGCTAGCCAAACTGATACAATCGAAATCCAGGAATGTTCAATACTTTTAGTTGAAAATGTCTCTAAAGTTAGTTTTAGTTTATAATTTCACCTCGCTAGCTACTTCCAGCTATCTTAGTTATCTCTGTCGCTGTGTCTGTACTTGTGTCTTCTTGAAAATACTCAGGCAAACCTCGTCAAAGGCTACAAATGCATTTATTTGCTAATACTCGTTTCATTACAAATAAGCGCTTGTTCAGAAATAATTTCAATCAATCGAAAGTTGATACATTTTTAATTTCAGTATGGGGTCCTCTCTATTTAGTAACTTGAACACTGTCGATGACTTACAGATGTACTCTGCTTATCATCAGAGAATTTCCATGATTCACAGTAATCTGCTTTGGTATGAGGAGTAAAATTGAAAGAAGTCATAACAATTTCTTCGGTCAACCGCCAAAAGTGGCGATGATCTTCGCACTTAAGATGAAATTAAATGGGAGGTATCAACGAAACGCGGAGATGTAATCATTTGGCTGTTGCAGACTCATTCTTGAATTTTCCAATCAAACAGCATTTATTCACCAACATTTCCTGTTAATCACTATCACGATTGAATAAACTGTTCCCACCTACCTGCTTCGTTTTCTCCAAGCACCTATCATTGAGACCACTAGTTTTCAATTTTTATCGAATAAACAAATCCTCTCAAAATGATCCGATACATCGAATCGAAGCAAGCAATCGGTTGTTCGGAATAAATTCCGACTGTTCTTGCAGAACAGCAAGTTTTAATCTCGAGACAATAAAAGCTTTCCGAGCCTTTCTGAATCACTACTGCAATTAATTGAAATTTTAACCTAAAAGATTCGTATCAATTACATCGCCGTCAAAAACAAAGTTTGACAGCTGAAACTCGAGGTGGCCAGCCTGCCTCAGCGGACGACGAAACTCGCGCGTGCGCAGTCACTGTATACTTTCTAGATTTTCTCTCGGTATAAATGAAATTTGGTAATAGTATGTTGTCATAAAGTCACTGAAAGAAATAGTTGTAAATAACTAATATTATTTGACAATAATTGTATTCGATGAAGGAAAACGTACTACGGCTATTGTTGTCACCATCAGTGAACGTAAATTATCATCTACTCATGTAATAACCCGCGTTTAACTGGCTGTTGCCTTAAAACAGTAACTCAAGCAATTGGGGCTCTTTGGTTGTCAAAACTGCTCGTTTTTTACTATTAATCCTGGGGTGCGATTCTGTAACTCTTGCGCTAACTTATCACGTGTGCTAACTTTTTTCTCGATTGTACGCCGATGTGCTTCCCCGCTAGCACCCGTTCACCCCCGGTAGCGCCTATATGCTCGGTTTTCGGGTGCCAACAAGCTAAGGTCGCCATGCAACTGCTCGAGAATCAACAATTGAACCCAAAGAAAACCCGGCTCTATGATGAAGCTCTCGCGTTCGAGTGCTATCTCAACGAATTTTTAACACCTGCCGTAACGACACTGTCACAGGTCTCGCTAATTGTACCGATCGCGTGTTATCTAAACGAATTTTTAGCGCCTGCCGTTGACGAGACTCTATAATATATTCCTTATTTTTTATCGAATATGTATACTATGAAAATGTTATAATTTCTTATTAAATCAATGTTTCAGCTACTTTTTCGATAACTTTTGACCCGGCAATGTAGATGAGAATCGAAATTACAAATAACGAATATCGAGCTTACATGTATCCTGTAACTCCCCACATAGATAACGTACTTTTTAAATCAATGTTTTTGTAAGTTATGAGTATACGTTTGGGGCATTCTACGCTCAATCTTCTATGGTGGTAGATATACTACCTCCGAAACAATCTCATGATTTTGATGGAGTAGTTTTTTGAACAATTTTTGCGTTATACATATTTTTCATTCGAATACCCTTTCGGTACGCGCGTCGCGCAACTAGACATGAATTGTCATTCTATATGCTGAGTGTTTTTCTCTTTGAATAATTTGGTGCACCGCTTTTGAAGATATATATTGCTGACCAGTAATGATACTAATGACTAAACCTTTTGAGGTAAGTGTCGATTTTTTATTACCTACAGATGATTTAATGGGCATTTAGTAAATAAACGTAGATTTTACGTAGAGAGGAAACCGGCCTAAAACGAGAGCCCGGTGTGAAATAAGAAATCGACTAAATAAATGCCTTTAGATGTTGAAAAACTGCTTCTATATTCAAAAAAAATAGTGTCTCATTCGGCCCCGTAGCTGCAGTTCTTAGGTGGCTCTTTTTGCCTCGATCTCCCCGACATTCAACATGTATAATCCTACTTAAATAATAACGAACTAAAACATAATCGGTATAAGGCTCAGTCCATGTCAACTCGACCAGCGATTGACCCTGCTCGCATTTTTCTTTTAGTTCAACGTTAACTGACGTATAATAGTTGCAATTGAGAAACTCAGAGTTTTGCATTTTTTTTTGATAATTTTACAGCAAATACCTACTCCAAAAGTTATGATGGTCCATAACTTAAAAAATTTCTGCCCCTTTGTAAAATCTTAAAAAATTCTAAGGGATTCTGTGTGAAATTTAGATTTTTTTTATGCAAGTCCCATGATGGGCCGATTTCTCCTTCTAGGCTTCTCGTACACTCGAAATTTCTGTGATTTAATCAAACTGTGTGGAAATCTTTGATTTGCTTTTCGATCATCGTTTATCGTTAAAAGATTGTTCCATTCGGTGAACAAAAAATGTTCGAAAATGAAATTTTCACCGATTCAAGAAAAGGGATACATCTGCAAAGATTATAACTTCATGTATCGTGGATTTCACTTTGTACTTTAAATAAAAACGGGTGGAAGAAAGGAATGAATTTCAAATATTATTAAATAGGGCATTTCTTATTACTATTTGGAGCTGATTTGACGGGCTTCAACAAGAAAACTGTCGAATACCCCATATAAGAACCAATTTAATATACGTACTAATAACGATAAAAACCGTTTAATATTCAAATAAAAATATCACAGTAAGTGAGGGTGAAATGCAAAAATTATAAAAAATTCTGCGTGAAATTTATAATATTTTTCAATTTTTTTTTTCTATCAATTCTGTGTAATTCTGTATAATTCTAATTTTGTGTTTTACCAATCTATAAGGAATGTGATAATAATAGTTCAATAAATATATTATATATTAGGTATTCCATACCAACTCGACCAATGATTTTGTTACACGCCTAGCTCCAAAAATCCTCAGGGCGCCTACCGGCAGGCAACCTAGCCATACATGGCCCCCCCGCACCGTGCAACCGCCGCAACGCTCCGAAGCCGGTAGCCACCATATCGCACGCTCCCCGCCTAGACGAGCTCGACGAGGCTCGGGTGCTTGCTGCCGCCGTGCTTACGCGCGCCGCCACAACGCGGCGCAGCACCAAACTCGGCTCTCGCGGATGAATTGCCACGACGAGAGGCATATAAACCCCAGTGTCTAGCTACTCGATACGACCATCTACAAACACACCTATCTGCCGTACAAAATGTACTAACCCTGCCTGAATAAAGATATCCGCTACGATACATTCGTACAAATCGTTTCCTTGACAAACTCCATCGACTACCTTCGTCACCCCAGAGTCTCCTGCAGAGCTAACGAAATAATCCGAGAGCCCACGACACTAGGTATACCTCGAACGGGAGGCCGTTTGAGAATAATACACCGTAATTCGGAGTGACCCGCACGACGTGAAATCGAACCTGTGCCGGGTCGAATCCTGACCCGATTACCTGTAATTAATTAAAAGTCGTGCTCTTTTTTTGGTAATGATACCACTTCAAGGCGGCCACAAAAAACCTGTTTCAGATGATTTTTAGCAACGACACTGTCGGGAATGATCACTGTGCCACCCTCGAATCAGTCGCTAACCCCGGCACAGTTAATTCGAAGGGGTGCGAAAAAAGAGTTAACTACCTCTTCACGGAGGCCAAGAAAAACCTTAACAAAAATTGAAGATTAGGATTAGCTTTCAACGAAAAGTCAACTGTGCCAGCTTTCCTCCTGACCCCAACCCCCGGCACAGCGAGGGAAACGCGCCCTTGTTTCGAAGCGTTCGCCTGCCCCACCGTTCGTGACATGGCCAATCCAACGCTGTTTTTTCAGCAAATAATTTGGTTTTCAACACAGCATTATTATTGAATGCATGTAGCACTGCCAGCAATCTCCGTAAATGAATTTCGAGCCGCCTTATTCTATAAAAAATCAATTTTTTATTTTCTTTCCTATCACTCGAAGGAGAAAAAAAATTACTTTTCACATATGAACAGGAAGAAATTATGGCCAGCAACGTTCATCAACAAATTTTGGGCCACGTGAACCCGCAACAATGGATTTGTCAATTTTTTCTTTCTTGTCCTTTTCGCGTAAACCTTTTATTTTTGTATAATCGTGATAGAAATGTTTTTTGAGTACTCCATCGTTTCCATCGTGAGTCGCCGGAAGTTCGCAAACATTGAAGGTGATAGATTGGAAATATAAAGAATCAATGAGTCAAAGATGTTTTGTTTTTTGTAGAAGTTTAAATTGTCGAAGCGTAGGTACAGAGATTATTATAAATTACAACTATTATACATACATATGTATATTACCCATACTTTATATTATAATAATTATTATTATTATTACTATTATTATCATTATCATAACCGTACAACTGAACTTAAATAATAATTTAGTTATCGATCCGCAAAACAATAATAAGGTTTTATCAATTATCATAAACATGTAACTGAACTTGAATGATAATTTAGTTATAGATTTGCAAAACAATATGAGGTTTGATTAATTATTATAAACGTATGACTGCAGAACTTGAATATCAATTTAGTTATCGATTTGCAAAACAATACGAGGTCCGATTAATACTAAAATTACTCTAAATCTAGTGTGAATCTACTCTGTATCGGAGTCTGGAGTGTAAACTTCATCATTTAAATCATCTTCGTCCTCGCTATTTTCTGACCTTTCGGGATTCGTTGCAATGATAATGTCGTCTACCATCAAGGGAGTTGGATCACCATAGAACCAACGCGGCTCTAATGTGGTTCTCATTACCCATCCGCATACTTCGGGGGAAATCAAAACACACTTTGGTTCTGTAGCGTTCTTCCACCTAGAAGTTACGTATATCGTTCTCCGAATTTTTTCTTTCAAACTTTTGAAGCGAGGGGGTATCGAAGTCGAATCAAATCCTTTGACCTTTTTTATGAGATTTTCGGTTTGTTTTTTAGACGAGTATTGTTTTTGGAAAATAATGAATCTGGCAGTATCCACATTATTGCACTTTCTGACGCTATACATCAATGATGTGAATTCCTGCAACGCGTTTATTTTCTCTTTATCATCTACGTCGAATAAATCAAGCAACGACGCGAAAACTTTTTGATACGAGACGTTCTTTTCCATGATTTGATAAGGCCGGACCTTGCCTTTGCGATAAAAGGCTGCTGTGTAGTCGCATCCAGTGTACGCATGAAAGGCAAGCAATGCACCACATAATAATGGTCTCAAATTATTCGCTAACTCCGTGCAATCGATGCACTCTTGTTCATTTTTTTTAGCCGAGGATCCTGCCATCCATACTTTCAAGTCACGGAAATTTCTCATGCGGTATAGTAAGAGGATTAATACATCCGTGTCCGAAGCTCTGACCATAATTTTACTGTCTGGTTTACTCTTTGCAATGTGGAAAATCATTCTAGTGTCCACTTCCTCATGAAAACATTGAAAATCTGTTTGTTCGGTTTTGACAACGCAATTATCGAGAACTTGGTATGAAAAGCAACGTTCTTCAACTGTCAAGAAAACTTTTTTGTTATTCAGAATGTGAACCATTGAATCATTTTCCCAAAAATCTGAAAGAAACATCACCAGAGCCTCTTTGAATTTGCTGTTCTTTAAGCTTTTAATAAAGTCGTTCGGCCTAGTTTGCTTCGGTCCAACAATGGTGTACGAAATATCAAGTTCATCTCGATTTTTACGTTCACAGTCTTTGATCGATGGTGAGAAATATCTATCAAAGACGAGGTGAATCTCAGATGCGCTCGTGTTACATATTTTGAACAAGATTGTTTCTGCGATTTTCTCAAATGTCAGCGGAAGAAATGAACCGCACAGGTGCATGAAATAAAAACCGTCAATCACATCTGCATCGACAGAATTGGGTGGAGTAGATGTTATTCTTGCTTTCAAAACCTTTCCCAGTGCTGACTTATCGGTCTTGTGCATATCGCCCCAAAAATTGACACAAAGCTGGAGGTGCAGGGGCCAATGGATACGATAGACATAATTCCATGTCGACCTTGCTCTCTAATGCAATCGCTAGCAAACGACCAAATACGTCACGTTCCATTTTAATTAGAGCTTGCTTGCTACCGTCTTCACTTTTTTGAGCTTTTTTCATGCAGTCCGAAGCAAAATTGAGGATCGCGTTACGTTTAATGGGTCTGTCAAATCGTTTTGGGTCTTCCTCGCATTCTTTTAAAAATTTAACTTTCTGGTCATTCCCGAGTTTGTTGACATTTAACAGAAATTCAGCTACATTGGAAGATACTGCCCTGCCTGTGACAAGGTGATATAATTCCGACGAATCTATCTTCGGCTCGAAGGGATTGATATTTTTTTTTATACATTCAACGAGTAGTTCCACTGCTTTTCTGTTTTTTTTTCAGTCTCGATAGTTGTAATTCGTACGAAACATCATCTCATCGTGTAATTCCGACTTCCTCGAGCACCTTTGTGATAACGGTAGTGCGCATGCTGTGACTAAGTGCCCATCTCTGCCGTGCTGATGCGGAATTTGTGAAATGGCTTATGCCTGTCAATGAATTCGCAGCATCGGCATTAATTGCTTGTTCGAGCATTAGGTCGACAGGAGCTCGTGCCAAAGTTTCCTTCGTCCTTCTAATACCGAAAGCTCCTTCACGAAATTGTCTAAGCAAATCAGAATCCGATCATTTCAAATTCAACAAATTTGGAACGTATTTCAGGGACCATCTCGCATAGTTAGTTTGATTCAAGGCGAAGAACAAGTTTGCGATTTCGAAAATGGAATCGACATACAATTCAAAGTCACTTGTTCTGATACTTCTCGAGAATCGAAAGGAGACATTGATTAGCTGTACATATTGCAAGTGAAACTTTGCCGTTCTTCCATGATCTCCAGCTAAAGTGGCCGAACCATAAGCTTGATATTTCGCTAATACAAAATTGACGCATGGAGAAATATCTAAATCTGTGTCATGTTCGATTTGCTTTGTGGCAGCCGTTTGCAAGTCGGTAATAACACCACCTTCTTCAAAGTCGAAGTTTTCCAAGAATCTTTCGAAGTGCAAGATTTGCAATGCAGCCGAAAATAAAGGATGGATTCTTTTGCATCTATTAAAATGCTTACAATCAAGAAAACAGTTCACCGAACCCGCAGCTAATACTTCGGTTTCACTTAAAACATCTGTTATTCCGGAGGCATCGATGTACTTGCCAATTGCCTTGAAAAACGCCATTTGCAAATGGAACCCACCGAGATTAATGAAAATGTTGTCAAATTCCGGGGTCTCGGAGGCTTGTATCTGCATAGCCATTTTCGCTATTGCCAGGTCGTACGTGCAAATTATTTCGGGTTGACGACATTCTTTGGCGATTGCGGAAGCTTTTACAAGAGTGGTACGAACGACTGGATATGACGTTGGGGACGAATTAATCTGAGGAAGATATTGGATGTTTTGCATTTTGCTACTATCGATCGTGGTAGAGCAATTGAATCCCACCCACATGGGAGTATTCTCAAGACGAGAGAAGCAGATTATCCAGAAAACATCTTTCAGAATTGCTCTTTCTCTTGAAGCACGGCAAAGTTCCAAAGTTCTCAGTATTTCGTCATACGGTAAAATTGAAATCGCTGCAGAAGGCTTACGATAATAAGGCTGCACTTCATGAGGTACTTCTTCGAATCTGCGCCTTTTGCGCGGAATTTTGTGATCGGAAATGTCGGGCGAGTCCACGTTCGATTCAAGTGTCAATTCTTTCTCAGACTCAATGGAAAGGACTTCTTCGGGACGAGAATCGTTTGAAGCGAATTGGTAAATGATGCCCACGGTATCATGCATAGTGTCCTTCCCGTTGACAGTATAAACGCAACGTGCGTGGATAGTCCTGGGAAAGGAAGTATACCTGTGGGGATCGTTTTTTGATCTTCATGGGCAGAAAACGTCAGTTCAGTTTCGATCTCTTCAGCAACGTGGTACCCAACCGTATGCCCGTATTTGTTTAATATTGTCAGCACTTTTCTGCTGCTGGTGAGGGACTTCATCGCTAAGTCTAGCATGATTTGTTTTGATGGCTTAACTTGACCTTTGCTCATCATGTAAATAATATCACTACACAATGACTTTATTCGCGCGTAATCATAATCTGAATGTTTTCTGCGCCAATTGGGGCCCTGAATCAAATTGCACATGAATGTAAACAGAATTTCCGGAACATCGCACTCCCCTGCAATCACGTCTTCCACCTGCAATTTCTGTGGCAGCTTCCTTGTTGCCATTGTATTCACGGAATTTCTAATCTCGAATGCTACCTGCTCTACTGTAGTCGCTCTTTCGGTCTTATTTAGTAATCTGTCGTTGACCAACCTGCTTACATCAATGTCAATTTCGAAAACCACTCTTTTTTTGTGAATCCCTTCTGAAGTTTCAATCGTAACTTCGCCGACAAATCTGTCCAAAATTTTAGTTTGCAACGCATCTATTTTGTAACTGTCAACGTGTTCCCGAACAAACTCACCGTTGCCTAATTCAACGAAAAGCGACTTATACTTAGCATGCAAATCAACTAAGTAATACATTTCTTCTTGTTCGATAATTTCATATTGGATTATTTCGCAAAGTGCTTCGAATGCAGCACTGTGGAGATGCCTTATATTGCGCCATCGTCCCGGTAAACTCTTCTTCGCAGTTTCTTTCACCTTTTTCGATTGATATCCCGAATAACATGCTTTATGGTAGTGAATCTCTTTAGAATTTTCTACAATGTTAATCAAAGATTCGTCGTGCAGACTTTCAGCGAATTCAAGGATTTTTTCACGCGTCTCCTCTGACGGACACATGATTACCTGAACTCGTCGAGCACCGATCCTCCGACAATGATTAGAACAAAAAATGCAGACAACCTGCGAAGTTCCTACCCCAGTGGATACATTCACTGAACCCGAAATTTCTGTTGATGTCGCACTTGAGTTGGATGCATTTTCAGATGACGTAAGAATTGTACCGAGCTTGAATCCTTCATATTTTTCAGGATATTTCTTGCATCATGCGTTGCAGAAGTAATATTTGGAATTGAAGTTGAAGGAAGATTTATCTGAAATACATTAAAAAAACATCTCAATGAATAAAAGTAACAAGAGGTGACACATGACAATAGAAAAGTAAAAAGTATCGAATCAGAAGCATACCAATGGAATTCCATCAATTTCGCTCGGAGCTGTACTTTTGCGTTCATGATCTCCGTGAGAAACGGAATTCAGACTCATTACCTGTTGAACGTTTTCAACGTTTTGATGCTCCTCATCAACTGCAGATTCCTTTTCCTAATAATCATAACATGGAATTTTATTTTTCAACTCAGACGTCTAACGTGCCTCAGAAGAAAAATGTTATGCTTGTAATTGTTGAGAATCAATGATTTATAAAGAAAATGAACTATAAATAGATATTTTTCTACATATAACTACATCAAATCAATTTTACTTACGGTATGTACAGAAGGAAACATAGTTTCGAATTCCTGTTTAAATTTTTGTTTCAGAACAGCGACTTTCTGATAGCACGGAACATGATATCCACTGTCGTTTTCTGATTCAGAATTGAGTTCCAAGTCACCATATTTGAATTTTTTTCTTTTCCGGAACGTGATCATATTCGAACATTTTTTAAACGTTGCGTCGGTGAAAGTAATTAAGGTAAAATGCCCGATACTTGGACAAAACGGAAATTTAGACCTGTACTTGGACACCAAAAACTGAATTATTATGGTAAATTAGAAAACATAACATCGAAAAACAAAATGGATTAGTATTGCTAAAACTATTGTCAATAACATACTAGAATTTGTGATTAATTTTTCACATAATTTAATACAAACGAATAAGTTTAAATTTTACCTCACGCCCCACAAGAGCAAGGTAATTGTTTTTCTTTTTTTATGTTTTTGATACTTGAATAAGTACAACAGCAATTAGTGCGATGGATTTATATATGTAAGTAATGGTCTTATTTTATAGTGCTTATGTGAATATACAATATTCCCAATACAATATTATGCCAATGGCATATGTTGCGTTGTTTGAATCTTGGCGTAAACTAAAAAAACTTTTTAGTGGTGAGTAAACCTCATAATAATTATACAAACATAATATACAGCTTCTATCTTCTCAAATTAATCTTTTCAATTGTTATCATAATCTCCCTTCTTCAAGGGGTTGAGATAGAAATGTGTGATGCGCCTTCAACTGAATCTACAGTGATTGACGGATTATCACTAGTTGATGAACAAATCCCACACGATAATTTGACTGAGGGAAGAACAACTGATATCGCACCTGAAATGGCTGACGATACCATGCTAGATGCTTCTGTCTGCCTTAACGACCAACTGAATTCATCTGCTATCGAAACAGTACGTGACAACTCATTTCATATGAGTTATCGTATGACTTCAAGCATTGAACAAACTATTCAACAGGGTGGCCACTAAATCGGACGAAAAAAATTCCCTGACATTTCCCTGATATTTTCAAAAATGTTCCTGACAAACTAATCAGAATAGTGAAAAAAAAGTAACTGGATGTTCGCCCATAATTTTTGATTCAGCAGTCGTTTTTTCTCGAATAGATATGATATTTCGTACTTTCCCTAGCTAATATTTAATTCTTTCACATTTCCCTGACACTTGAAAAATTCCCTGACCTTTCCGCGATTTCCAAGTTTTCCCTGACAGTGGCCACCCGGCTATTCGAGCTGGATCGCCAGCACAGGAAATTGAGTTGTACGATGAACTAGGTAATCCTATAACAGCTACACTCGTAACATTAATTGATGATGGCATGGGCAGAAGCAACCAAACCTCATCAATTAACACAATTGTACCTACTGAGGTAACAAGCAATTTAGATGCCAAAGGTTTGATCAATTTTATTTATGATAAAATCATGTCATACATCAATTAATGAGTTACTTAAACATACTAAATGTCTCTTTTCAGTCGACAGGCAGCTTGTAGTGAAGGAAAATTCAGATGACACAGATAAGACTGCCAGTGATAGGATTGTAGTTGATGTAGGCAATACAAATCCACATGAATTTAAAGATTCCAATAGTAACTCAAATAAAGAATCACGTAATTTTCATTCTTCGAGTATGTCAAACAAAGGTGTGTAAAAATTTGTGATTGCAAAAAGGTATAATATATGCACACTGCTTTATTAATAAATACTTCGTTATTTATAGAGATTAAGAAATTGACCATGACTTCAACGTATACTAACAAGTCTAATAATACTTTGAATGGGGATCAAGAAAACCCTAATGATTCTGATGAAGTTGCTGTGAGTAAGGTGACTGATACTTTAGAACAAGCAAGCCCTGTGTCTGGAATTCCTATATTGGTTCAAAACAATTCTATAAATGTGACCAAAAATGACGAAACCATCAACCTAGGCATCAATGGGGAATCTAACTCCAGTACTTGTGAGTCTTTCATCATGCGGATTCTTGTAATCGGAAATTGCGTTTGTATATATTTTTTTCTCATTCCAGGTTCAAGTGGAAATAAAACTGAACCACATACAGGGTGTTGCAAAATTCGCGCACCATCTGCATACCAGCGGATTCCTTGCGAAAAATTAGGACGAGTGGCCTTTGCAAAAATGTCCGCGGAGACTTAGTTTTTCCGTAAAAGTACTTAATAACGAACCAATCAGCGTTCGTCTTTAGAAAAGACTGTCTAAAATCCGCATCACCGTCCGCCCCACTACGGATAACAAGACAATCATATGTGGTGTGCCCCGCTCCTCCCGCCGCGCTCGCAGCCACCGTAAGCGCTTAACATTAGACAGGCGGGGCGGGGAACACCACACATTATTGTCTTTTTCTCCGTAGTGGGGCAGACGGCGATGCAGATTTTAGACAGGCTTTTCTAAAGACGAACGCTGATTGGTTCGTTGTTAAGTGCTTTCACGGGAAAGCTAAGTTCTCGCGGACATTTTTGCAAAGGCCACTCGTCTTAATTTTTCGCAAGGAATCCGCTGGTATGCAGATGGTGCGCGAATTTTGCAACACCCTGTATATCGTCCAAGTTGGTCAAATTTTTCCCTGTACCTACATTTACTGGCAAGAAAAAAAAAAAAGCTACATTTACGAATACCCCGTCTGTAGCTGTTGTTGACGACCTATTGGTAGCATTACAACAAAAGGAAGCAGAAAAAAAGGAAAAGGAGAAACAAATTTTATTAAACAAACAAGAACGTGAAAGAGCAAAAACTATGAGGGAAAAAGAAACGAGTGTTGTAAAACAATATAATGAAAGTAAGAAGAAAAAACAACAGAATAAGAAAGAACTTAACTTACAAATACAGAATTTGAAAAGGTCAACAAAATCGAAAAACAACAAAGAGAATATTGTTCCCTTAACGGAGCAGATAAACAAGTTGAATACCGACTTAGCTGAATTGGAAAATTCATTGATTGCTGAAGAAATGGACTTCTTACAAACTAAAATTAAAATGAAAAAAGAAAAGTGTGATGAAAACAGTGTAAAAAATTAATGGTATTGATATGAACTTGTTGATTTTACTTATTAGTGCATTATTTCTGTAAAAGAATAATAAAATTTGATCAAAAAAATGAAATGATCGAATTTATTACCATTTATTACTTTTATCACTCTTATTTAATCGTTACGTACTTATTATAATCATAATTAATCTAACCGAAATCGCGAATAACACTATTGTCCAAATATGAGGTTCAAACGTGTCCATGTATTACAACATTGTCCAACTTATGGTTTCAAAAGTGTCCAAGTACTGCGTCAATCGAAAATAGTTGTCCAACTACTCCCGTATATTAACATGTTTTGAAATGCAGTTTGTTTAGTGTGTAAGAGCTCGTTTTGAACCATTTTTTTTTTTTTAATAAGCTCTAAATACGCAAAATCATATGTTAGAATAACGAAAATATTAAACTAACTGCATTTTAGCTTTAGAACGTCAGCGTTACATATTGTTTCGGAAAATCTGTCCAAGTACCGGACATTTTACCTTACATTGTTATCTTCTTGGCCACACACAAAGCACCGCATCTTGAATCAAACGATATCGCAGCTAACGTATTGTGACTGCTTGCCTCGATCTTGTCTCATTGGCACATCCGCGCCGAGCCTGCTAATAATATTTTATGTTCGTGCTCGTCGTAGTAGCTTGTCCGCTATTCTCGCTGCTGCTCGCACGATTGCAGCTGTTTGGACAGCGCATATAACGAGTTAACGAACTGATCAGTCATCTGTGTATTCGGTTATGTACTTTTGTCTATTAAAATATTACATGTTTCGTATGTATGTATTAGGTGGTAAAAAAAAGAAGTTTTTTCCTTATCATCTCACAAGTTTCTTTTAGGTATAAAATAAATTTTCCTAAAAGCGCGGCTTGATATCTCAACTCTACGAGACGCTCAACGATTTTCCGCATTCCCATATAATTAACACATGAAAAATTAGATATTTCGTTTTTCTGCATAAAACTGAATTAAAATTTTATTCCAATTTTAATGCATATTATATTCTTGTAGAAAATTTAATTGAATTTTTTTTTTTTCTATTCAAAGCCTGATAACTTTTTATCTGTTAAGATTACGAGAAAAATATATCAGAGGTTTTTTGTAGTGAATTGAATTTCCTACGGAAATATGTGCATCAAAATTGAAATAAATTTTTTTTCAGAGTTTTACGTGAAAAAACAAAAAAATAATTTTTTTTCTACATGTTTATTTATATGGGAAACCGGAAAATCGATGAGCGTCTCGTAGAGTTGAGATTTCGAGCTGCGCTTTCAGGAGAATTGGTTCTATACCTGAAAGAATCTTTTGAGATGATAAGACTTGAAGAAAAAAAAAAAAAAAATTTTTTTACCACCCTAGTGTGTAGTATGTATATATTTAGCCGCAATAAAATACGTAGCTGTATAATAAAAAATGAGCCATTTCCTGAATAACGGACACTTTTCATTGCCGGACAAGATTTCCGGTCCCGAAGGTATCCGCTATTGGGAAGTTTCACTGTATAACATTTTGAGAACTTCCGAACAATTTTTGGATGCAGTGAAACGTTACACATTTTATTTTCAGGAATACGCGTAGGAATCATTTTTTCCATGAAAATTTATCGATGAAAGGTGCTGGCCACAATTTCTTCCTATTCATATGTGAAAAGTAATTTTTTTTCTCGTTTGAGTGATAGGAAAGAAAATAAAAAATTGATTTTTTATAGAATAAGGCGGCTCGAAATTCATTTAAGGAGATTGCTGGCAGTGCTACATGCATTCAATAATAATGCTGTGTTGAAAACCAAATTATTTGCTGAAAAAACAGCGTTGGATTGGCCATGTCACGAACGGTGGGGCAGGCGAACGCTTCGAAACAAGGGCGCGTTTCCCTCGCTGTGCCGGGGGTTGGGGTCAGGAGGAAAGCTGGCACAGTTGACTTTTCGTTGAAAACTAATCCTAATCTTCAATTTTTGTTAAGGTTTTTCTTGGCCTCCGTGAAGAGGTAGTTAACTCTTTTTTCGCACCCCTTCGAATTAACTGTGCCGGGGTTAGCGACTGATTCGGGGGTGGCACAGTGATCATTCCCGACAGTGTCGTTGCTAAAAATCATCTGAAACAGGTTTTTTGTGGCCGCCTTGAAGTGGTAGACATTACCAAAAAAGAGCACGACTTTTAATTAATTACAGGTAATCGGGTCAGGATTCGACCCGGCACAGGTTCGATTTCACGTCGTGCGGGTCACTCCGAATTACGGTGTATTATTCTAAAACGGCCTCCCGTTCGAGGTATACCTAGTGTCGTGGGCTCTCCTACTAAAAGCAGTACCGTCGAAAACAAAGCAACTGCTGACCCTCGTTTAGTGGCAGCTCGAGCTACTCAAGGAATAGGAGGTAATCGCCTGGCGCATAGGCCTCCCACACTTAGATCCGGTGGACCGGCCACGACAGCATCCTCGACGCGATCTAAGAGTTCATCGAGAGGGCGAGATTACTCCTGGAATCGTCATCGATCACAGCCGCACGCCCTATCCTCTCCCCAAAACTTCCCGCATCCCTAGGCCCGTGCCCGAGAAACTGCAAGCCGATCCGACTACACCGGGTGGCATACGACGATGAACGCGGCCGCAGCTAATCCAACCGTCCGGCGCCTCCACCAGGTGATCGGCACGCCGCCGAAGAAGCCACATCCTCCTCCACCTGTCCGTCCAGTAACCCAACCTCGTCCACACTCCCGCCTTCCCCTTCCGATACCAAGGAAGGCTCTCCTCACCTCTTCCACCCGTGAACCCCGGCACGCCTAAATGTCCACCTAACCCGCACACCCCGCTATTCCCCAACTACTCCCTTCCTCATCCAATTCCTACTCCTCCAAACTCCCCAACACGGCAACAAAAACCAACTTACCACCGAACACGGTGCCAGTCATTGATTCGGGAGCCCCTCCAACTAAGGCCTCTCCCCCCCACACGGAATCAATTTTCCCTCACCATTTTTGATTTGATTCGTCATTTTTTATACGGTTACCCCAACTCTGATGCCCACTCATGAATTAAAAAAAAAAAAAAATCTCGCGAACCGTTATCTATTCACGAATTTTCAAAACTTCAAACAAAGAGACACTTTTCATTTTTTTGACAAAAAACTCAAAAATTCTGTGTCCCAAGATTCCTTTACTAAATGCCCATTAAATCATTCGTAGGTAATAAAAAATCGACACTTACCCCAAAAGGTTTGGTCGTTACTTGTCAGCAATATACATCTTCAGAAGCGGTGCACCAAATTATTAAAAGAGCAAAACACTCAGCATAGAGAATGACAATTCGTGTCTAGTGGCGCGACGCGCGTACCGAAAGGGTATTCGAATAAAAAATATGTATAACGCAAAAATTGTTCAAAAAACCACTCTATCAAAATCATGAAATTGTTTTGGAGGTAGTATATCTACCACCATAGAAGATTGAGCGTAGAATGCCCCATACGTATGCTCATAATTTAGACGAACATTAATGTAAAAAGTACGTTATCAATGTGGGGAGTTACAGGATACACGTAAGCTCGATATTCGTTATTTGTAATTTCGATTCTCATCTACATTGCCGGGTAAAAAGTTATCGGTAAAGTAGTTGAAACATTGATTTAATAAGAAATTATAACATTTTCATAGTTTACATATTCGATAAAAAATAAGGAATATATTATGGAGTCTCGTTAACGGCAGGCGCTGAAGATTTGTTTAGATAACACGCGATCGGTACAGTTAACAAGGCCTGTGACAGTGTCGTTACGGCAGGTGATAAAAATTCGTTAAAATATCACTCGATCGCGAGAGCTTCATCATAGAGCCGGGTTTTCCTTGGGTTCAATTGTTGATTCTCGCACAGTTGCATGGCGACCTCAGCTTGTTGACACCCGAAAACCGAGCATAAAGGCGCTACCGGGGGTGAACGGGTGCTAGCGGGGAAGCACATTGGCGTACAATCGGGAAAAAAGTTAGCACATGCGATAAGTTAGCGCAAAAGTTACAGAATCGCACCCCTGGGGTACATAAGGAGTATTTGAACGTGAAGAATCTCATCGAAAAACAACAAGGAGATTTGCAACTGATATATCGTGAGACACATTAACAGCAATTATTGTTAGAATCACGAGCGACGCAGTACCAGTCATTGAAGAAGAAAAAAGTATACCTTAATCCGAATAGCAAAGTATCATTAAATAAATGCACTAAAAAAAAACACAGCCAACTTATTTGCGTTGTGTATGGCACAGGACTTACTACGGGACGACCATAACTCCGGGTCATGGATCTTGACCAAACTTATAGGGGTGTTCTTCCATACCAAAATATGAAGCACCTGCTAGATAACTCTCCGGAATGGGCCTTCATTCCATCAATTCATTAAAATATATAATAAAAATCAGCGTTAAATGGGTATTCCGAATTTGCCTGAAATAATCTGTTTTTGCTTGACGTATTGACTTTCTGTATTACGATGAATATTTATACATTGAATTCAGTGGTCATTGTACATCGAATCCCTGAAATTCATCATCCCAGGTATGGAAAATCACTTTATTCTGCGTCTATGAACACATTGCTTCTTGTTGTTCATCAATCGTACAGCATTCATTTGGTGAATTTGAAGACTTCTTCCCACTTGAAAAATGTTGAATATGGTCAGTTTCAATACCCCCACTGGCAGCATACAAAATCCTGTAAATCACCGTGAAGTATCAATTTCATCGCAATATTATATTTATTATTTCAATTTCAGAAAAATATATATACTTATCTCATGATACGGTATTTTGTCACGATGAGTGAGGTTAATTTCTCTGATCCAACGTTTGGTGAGTACCCGATTCAGAAACAAAGTGCTGCGAAGAAACCTCTCCTAATACAATGCGGAAATCACTTTTCAATACACAAATATTTTTTCATTTGTTTGATTCAATGATTTTCTGTATGGATTGACGTATTGGCGTCGATCGTCGCGCATACCTTACAT
The DNA here is from genome assembly GCA_963978835.1 of Tenthredo scrophulariae. Lineage (NCBI taxonomy): Eukaryota > Metazoa > Arthropoda > Insecta > Hymenoptera > Tenthredinidae > Tenthredo > Tenthredo scrophulariae. The sequence continues at coordinate 7,951,376 of OZ022235.1, read as the reverse complement.
ATGCGAAACTGCCTTCATAAAAGCGTCGTCTGCTCGAGAAGCCAAAAGTTGAGGCCATAGACATAGAGCATGGATTGCGAGAAAGAGAGAGAAACGGACGCGGCCAAATCTGTTTCTTTCTAACCAACAACGTTAAATGCATAGAAAGAGACAGACATTGGCCGCGTGTGCTTCTTTCTCTCTCACTTTTGGCGTTACCACAAGCAGTATAGAAAAAGCGCAGTCCATGCTCTATGTCTATGGTTGAGACTATTCAGATTGCGAGTGCGGTTCAATCACAACCTTCCAGAGGTTAGTATGGAGAAACAAAGTGTTTGTGATAAAACAAAGGCCTGGAGATTAGATGACGACGAACAATAGAACAAGAAGAAATGAAACGGAAGAAGAAGCTGATGATCTACGTTTTAAACAACGCTCTTACAAAAATAGAGAAAAGTCGGTAGGCAAACAAGCAACTAGAAGTTGCATTCTCAAATCGATGCGTGAATTTGTAGCACAAAACAATTTTATACGTGCTTTTAAAAGATTTTTGGTAGCTCTGAAAAGTGCTGATTATTTTTGGCGTAATATTTTTACGCCATTTATATTTATTGTTGTCATTTTTTTTGTCGTTGTTACTGTTCTTATTGTTATTCTTATTGAAATTGATATTTTCGGTTTTCAGACGTTAATGTAATACTTCGTGCATTGATGAGGATGGTACAGCTCGTAGAAGCAATGAAAGCACAAGTATTCTCTACACCACGAACATTTTATAAAAGTGGTGTACTTTCCTGTACCATCGCCTATAGCCAATGCGCACTTGCACCTACTTTTGAACGGCTTCTCTGGGAAGCACACCTCCTTGATATTCATAAAGACGTCTCGGGTCTGGATTAGCTTGGAAGCAAACCAAGCGTACTCTATCATCTCATTGAATATAGGAGCACAGAGTTGATTTGTCACGAGTGACTGTATTTTGATGGCATCTTTCCGACTGTTGATTTGCCGTTGTTCTTGCAACAAATAGGTGCTATTTTGCAGTTCTTTAATGAGGATTTTGGCTTGTCTATGGAAGTACACATCCAATGGTTTACAATATGCTGTGCAGCCAGCTGGAATCACTTGCAAATTACAAGACGATTCCCCGCAGTGATTCTCGAATTTCCTGAACAAATTTTTGTGTGATTGACCACCCCAGCTGTCTACTATCAGGCTGAAGTTATTGCCCTCTACATACGGCTGCAGAACGTTGACCGTGTAGGAGTCGAATAGAGCCGTCGTCATCTTGCCGGATTTGGAACATGTCACATGAACATTTTTGTACGCACGAGTGAGTGCCTCTACCTGTGCGCTGACTCTTGGACCAAATGTGCCTCTGGGTTCTTGAAGACAAATGAACACCTTCGGCAGTAATTTTCCAGCGGCAGTGATGGTGTATTGGACAGTATACGTGTGAGTCACTTTGTTTAGATCTCCTAAATGTACCTCAACACTTTTTTGTCCAATATGCTCCATTGTACGATGCACATCAGTACGGTATTCACAGCCCATTTGATCTGTATTCAACACATACTTGGGATCAAATCCGCAGATCGAATTAGAGCAGTCAGTTTGAAACTTCTCAGCTGATTGCAGAAAATCCTCCAATGATCTGTTCTCTGTGGATTTGACACGTCTGGTCACTTTTCGCTGGCCGATACGAAATTCTTGTTTAAATCGAGTCACCCGAGTTGTTGCAGCGGCGAAATCGAAATCTTCAGACCTATACTGCATAGAAGCCTGCAAAGCCCACTCTTGTAGGTTCCTGGTGGTTACAGGTGAATGTTTTTGACGAGCTTCACAGAATCTCTTGTAAGTCCAATTTTTTATTGCACTGCTCTCGTCAAACTTTGTTCCACCCTTTTGAATTTCCTTCTTCCATCTCCCTAGCTCATCCATTCTCGTTAGACAAGCAGCGCCTCTAGCTTTCAAGGTTTTGAAGGTCCACTTAGGATGTTCTCGAGCAAGATTTACGACTTTTATTTTCTTTTCCAGGTCAACGGTCTGAAATTTAGATTTCTTCGCTTCTGGCTCATAATCACTTGACATCGGCTGACTGATCGATGGAGATGATCCTATTGGAAAAACCAATTTATATTATTCTAGTTTTTAAGCTTTGAGAAATTAATTTTTTTGTTTACTTATTTAGCTTTAGTTAGGTTTAATCTATTCAATATTATTTTTGACTTAATTAGCGTAAGTTTATTCAATCTAATTTTCTAGTTATTTAGCTTTAGTTCGTTAGTAGTAGGGTAGGTAGTTATATAGCTTTAGTAGTTGGTAGTAGGGTCTGTTAATTCAAAATATCTTTTTTTTCTTCTTGTTTAGTTTTCGTTAAGATTCGTATTATTAATTTTGGTGTAGTTATTGTTTTTGATTACTATTGTATTCATAAAATGTATGAAATGAATTGTAAATTTTTACCTGTCAGAGATGATTCTTGGCTACATTCTTGACTTCCAACATTTTGGTGATCATCAGAGACACCTTCCGTAAATTCATCCTCCGTGAATAATTCTACTTCGACCAGCTCATGGTCTCCAACTAGTTCCAGTAATGTATCCGCCATTTCATCACCCAAAAGCCAAGCTTGCTCAGAAATTTCTGTCACCGCTTTTTCAGTGATTATTCCCTTACGCTTGAGAATTTCAACGCGAGCATATAAAATCTCACTCAGCAATTGTGCTGAAGATTCGTCAAAATCTTCATCACAGGGGTTACGAACAGAACTTGGCCCGCTAGCCATCTTTCCCCAATGTATGGAAGATTGACAATAACGACGAATAAAATAACAAGAACAGTGAACAATAACAATATTAATAACAACAACAAATTAACAATAGTAATAACAACAACAAATGAACAATATTTGTAACAATGCAACGGATAATGGAGGCGCAGTAGCAAAGACAGATGAACGAATAAATTTTTGAAAAGTTGTTATTCAAATAATAATCCATCAGATGGCGTTCTGTGACTGCCGAATGTGTTACCTTACCGACATGGCCTGTTTTCATTTATCGATCAAGATCTGTCAAACGTGTAGAGCTGTGTATGCACTATGCATGTCGGTTGTAAGCCGGGCAAAATTAATTCAAACCAGACAGTAATATGTAGCGAAAAATATTTGCCAACTCTTATTATGGAAGGCTCTGACGCAGCAGTCTGATTCTAAATACGGCAGTAGCCCGAAGATGTCTAATCGTACGAACTAACCTCACTTATCGTGACAAAATACCGTATCATGAGATAATATATATTTTTCTGAAATTGAAATAATAAATATAATATTGCGATGAAGTTGATATTTCACGGTGATTTACAGGATTTTGTATGCTGCCAGTGTGGGTATTGAAACTGACCATATTCAATATTTTTCAAGTGGGATGAAGTCTTCAAATTCACCAAATGAATGCTGTACGATTGATGAACAACAAGAAGCAATGTGTTCATAGACGCAGAATAAAGTGATTTTCCATACCTGGGATGATGAATTTCAGGGATTCGATGTACAATGACCACTGAATTCAATGTATAAATATTCATCGTAATACAGAAAGTCAATACGTCAAGCAAAAACAGATTATTTCAGGCAAATTCGGAATACCCATTTAACGCTGATTTTTATTATATATTTTAATGAATTGATGGAATGAAGGCCTATTCCGGAGAGTTATCTAGCAGGTGCTTCATATTTTGGTATGGAAGAACACCCCTATAAGTTTGTTCAAGATCCATGACCCGGAGTTATGGTCGTCCCCTAGTTAGATTGACTTTTTATTCGCGTCCCTTTAAGTCTCCCCACCATATTCTCGTTCTATTGCAATGATATTCTTGTGCACAATAGTATGAAATAAATGCGGAATAAATAACAAACAATTTCCAATTTTCAATATGTTTATTAAATTTATTTGAGCATGAATCAGACCTCAGCTAGTACGGCTGCCTTCTCTTTGACCATTCAAAACTATAAACAAAATATTTGTTCATTTCGCTATGAAAATTGAATGTTTTTCACTCAAACAATAACAATTAATATACGATGTGGTCATTAGGGTGATATGAAACCTTTCAAGGCCACGGGCGGGTGCCTTCCACCGCGGTAATGCAGAGATACTGAACGTTTGGTACCTTTGCCTACCGCTAGATGGCGCAGGTACCGACCGTTTGGTACCTCTGCCTACCGCTAGTTGGCGCAGCGCGCATCTTCCGAAAATTGCTACGCCAGTATGTACGTATACCAATGCCCACGATTATTTCGCGGCAGTGTCTATAAACACTGCAAGGCATACAAATAATTGTACTAACACTGTGTTGGACAATCGCCGCAGTATAAAGCAACAAAAGTGGCTTATTCTTGCTCTGGTGCAGAGCGATTGATAAAAGTTGAAACTAATCAACCATGATATTTCTGACGTAGAGTTAGACGTGATAAATTCAGAGGAAATCCGTGGTCAGAATTCTTATCGGTATAACGAGTAACCGTCGTTGTCCCTCGCTCTGGTGCAGAGCGATAGATATGCGTGAAAACAAATTCACTGTAATGTATTTAATACGTTAGGATTCCTTCGACAATCATTCTAGTGGCTCTCCGGTGAAGAGACACGATTAATAAATATAGAGAGAATCCTTGTTTGAAAACCCCACAGGTGTGACTTAGAAACCTTGATTGTTTCCGTCGCTCTTGTTGGGAGCGGTTGATAACAGTGAAACTAGTTCACTATAATACTTATGACATGAAATTGGACATGATTGATGTATACAGAGAAAATCCCTGTTTGAAAACCACATCGGTATGACAAGCAAACCTTGGTTGTCTCCCTCGCTCTTGGGCAGAGCGATAAATATGCGTGAAAACTAATTCATTATAATGTATTCAATCCGTCAGGATTTCTTCAATAATCAGTCGAGTCGCTCTCCGAGGGAGAGACTGGAAGAAAAACATTTCTTCATGTAGTTCCTATGACTAGATATACAGGGTGATTCAGAATGGGGTACTTTCTTTACACCGGTGGATTCCTTGTGAAAATCTAAGACCAAAATTATTCATCCTAAAATGTCGAAAGCCGAACCGTTTTCAGGTAGGAACCATTTAAAAGTAAGCCAATACGAGAGCAGATACGAGAATGGCTCACCGCTGGTATTGTTGGCCTACTGGATCTCGCGACGGCTCACCCGCTGCCGCGATCTCGCCAACTGACAAAACGACGATCAGGCGATGGAAGCAGAAGAATGCTGATTCCATATTCATGCATAAAACTGCAATATTACATTCGTTTTGTCAGTTAGCCCGATCGCGGCGGCTGGTGAGGCGTCGCGAGATCCGGTCAGCCGACAATAGCGGCGGTGAGCCATTCTCGTATCTGCTCTCGTAATGGCTTACTCCAGATGGTTCCTACCTGAAAACGGCTTGGCTTTCGACATTTTTGGATGAATAATTTTGGTCTTAGATTTTCACAAGGAATCCACCGGTGTAAGGAAAGTACCCGATTCTGAATCACCCTGTATATTCTATGAATCAATATTTTGAATCCGTTTGGATTCTATCGACAACCAGTCGAGTGGCTCTCCGGAGGAGGGACATGATTAATATATACAGAAAAAATCCCTGTTTGAAAACCCCATCGGTGTGACAAGCAACCTTAGTTTTTCCCCTCGCTCTGCTGCAGAGCGGTAGATATGGGTGAAACTAGTTCATCATGATATTTCTCACTTATAATTGGACATGATTAATAAATACAGAGAAAATCCCTGTTTGAAGGCCCTATCGGTGTGACGAGCAACCTTAGTTTTTCCTTTCACTCTGGTGTAGAGCGGTAGACATGAGTGAAAACTGAGTTTTCTGAATTATTACTGGAAGCAGATTAAAATAATAATAATTAACGAGTAAGTACAGCTAGTGCGTTGTGTCTAGTTTTACATACACCTAGTCGAGCCAACTAGCAATAAGAGTTTGAATCAAAGTTAAGAAATCAATTTGTATGTATGGGTTACTGGCACGTTGGGGTCTGGCGTAGTCATAAAAGGAAAATACTTCTGTCTTTCGTTGTACGTACCAGCACGGTGTTTGCAAACTCACTGGGACTGAATAAGTAGCACATGCTCGCGAACATTTTTTGAGGTTAGGTTGAGATCCGGGGGAATAAGTATTATCGCATGCGTGGATGAGGGCATAAATTCAGTAGAAATAGTACTGAGGTCAATTAACACATTACCCACACACTGTATTCGGAAACTTATTATTCGATCATTTTTAATCAACATCTTCCACCAACAAGCTCTGACAGATTTTCAGAGCGTCACGTGTTTTTGTATCCCCTAACGTCGGTTGGTGCGTGCGAACACGAAGGCGGTACAAATGCGTTTATGGTAATTTAAAATCTCGCTGGTCAAGAACTATTCGACCAACGACGAACACTCCTATCATGACCTTATGACCTCATGACCCCACATACGCTATTTAATTATTAATTTTCTAATTATTGTATTGTGATCAGAAGGTATTTTACGTCACAGCAAGCATTTCCAAGGCGGTAATGAAAATGAAATTTCAACATAGAATTTTGAGCTCACCCATTCAGGTAAATTGCTTCAATGTTTCTGTTGAAATAAACAAGAAGAATCTATTTATTGTTACATATTTCAATACTGTTAAGACTGAGTATTTCTCATTCTGTCTCCTTACGATCATTATTTGTAATCACGCAAGATAAGTTATACAGGATGGTGGTTCTATGATCCACATATACAAACGAGTTGTTTTCTTCATGATAGTCTATCTCTCTGAACTGGCAGGAGCAAGCAACCCTGAATGAAGGTGCCATAGTAGTTGTAACAGCTAGGGACAATTAATTTTTAGAACCTGGCCTGTTCCCTGAAATCCAATAGTTTCGATATGAAACAAATTGATCGAAATTATCGACATTATAGCATTCGACAGTTTGTTCCTACTACACAGAGGAGACAGAAGATTCGTCACAGTCCTAATGAGTTGTTATATCGTTAGCGAAATTGAGTTTCATACGTCGCAGCGTAATAATATACATTTTTCGTTGAATATGTTTACAACATTGTCAATTTTCAAGAAACGTCTAATAAACGTAGCTAGCGCAAGACGAGGAACTGAGGCTTACCGAATGATCATGTCACAAGCAACGCGCGAAAGAGATCCAGTCAAAGGCTATCGATTTTCAAATCGACGATACCTAGCTTTTACATACGTGACAATATTTTACCACGTTATTATGACTTTTAATCATGAAATAAATTAACACTTATAAACATGACAAAAAAATTAGAGAACAAACACATTTCGTAAATCGTTTGTATCCGGACGATAGTCACTATGATTTTTGAAATATACAACCAATCGAACTCTCCATAACCGCAACTCTGAGAGGAGATCCTACACGGAGAAAAATATACCCTAATGGTTACTGTTCTCACCGCAATCGGTATTATTAAAACCAAAAAAGGCACGAAACACGAATAAATGCGGAGAGAATAGGGATGCTCATGTTTCTCACAGCTTTCGTTACGGTCTTGCACAGTAACCGAAAGGACCGTAACCATTACGCTCCTGATAGCGATCATTTCGATGTGGACCGCCGGTAACGCTGCGCGCATAGTTGCCATTACGTTAGCGCCACCGTGGTCAAATAGGCAATAAACGAAACGTCATTTCATGCGCTTTGCTTGTTGATCTAAGTTGTCAAAGTTTTGTGTCATTGTTGATCAAGGTATTATAGTGAAATAGTGAATGAGCGATATCCCGTATTTGTTCAGGTAAGTTTCTAAGACCTCAATATGATTGAAAAAACATGAAGTGTACGTAGAATCAAAAGTCAAATTACACTATTACAAATTGTACCCCAACATAACCTGAAAAGTATCATTTCTGTGGATTTCTATGCGTTTCATTATCATCTTTCTATTTCATTAAATGATGGTGAACGTCCAAATGACTGTGGCCAAGATTTCTATAGCAATATTTATTAATGTTGAATAAAATTTCGATAATTGTTCGAAGGTGCATTTTTCGAAATTTCAACTCTTTCAAGTGCCAAATTAATAAAACATATTAATTTTTCTTTTGTGAATAATTCGTTTTCTTATCTTCCTCTTTCCATGGAGCTTGTATGTCTTGTAACAGCGATTTCCGCGAGCTCGGGTGTTACCCGCGGAAACTACGACCTATTATCAAATGAGACGCCAACGCTTACCTCCTCCAAACCAGCGATGTAAGGTTGGGCGCCAGGCTTCTGTCCGAAACCCTCTCTCTCTCTCTAACTCTCGCTCCGACTAGCTAGTAGGTAGAGGGATAGTTCGTGGGGGCGAGAAATAAAAATACTCAACACTAAAGAGTTATATTTTAAACGAGTTTATTTATTAAAAAGAAAAAAAGGAAAAGGTGACACTAATTTGTACAACCTGTCACCTGGCTTCGGCTTATCTCACCGCTACTCTATGTTTAAATACTACTTGACTAGAAATTAACAATAATATAATTGACTCTACTCTAAATTTACAAGACTAAACGAAAACCAATTATTTAATTAATACTAGGTACGGTTGACGTTATCACAGATAGGGGCTTCGCCCTCTCCGCTACGACCAGCTGGAGCTACAGCTGTTCAGTCTGATTTCGAGCTCTGCGCTCTAGTCTCTGGCTGACAGCTGCTCGCTCGACAGTTGGGAGGGGAAGGGGATCGGGACTCGGTACTCTGCCGCAAGAGTTCTCTGACACGCTAGCAGACAACTGCGACGCGTGACGTCAGAGGACTCGGGCAAGATGGCGTCGGCTCTGGATTCGCGAATTCTGCGCAGCGGCTACAAAAGCGGCTCGCAGTCGCGCAGACTCGACAGCCACAAAGGAGGACAACAACAGGTCAGGCTTGCCGGGACTCAACTGCCATGCGGTACTGAATTAGCTTCGGGACTGGGGACGGTACTGGGGAACGAAGAGCTTTTCCTGACTATGACTCGAGACTTTACGATTTTCGGGACTTGGGGGAAGAATTAGAGTTATACTCGTGGGAATCGATCGGATAGATGCTACCTGATCGTACGGTTCCTTGACCTCGTGGTCGGCTCGTAGTCCGTGGGCAGGCAAGGGTCGTATAATACAAACTCAGCAGTAATCCAGTCCAATAATCCAAATCGATAGTCCAAAAGAAGTAGCAGGGGGTCACAAATAAACAAAATCACCAAAAAACTCTCCGAAACTCTCTCGATTCACTTGTATATCACACGTGGTTTATTCAACGGCAGTACGACAATGAATGACTCTTCGTTTTTGGGCTGCTAATTGCCTACCCTCGCCGTTCGTCCTGTGAGCGCTAGCCGTCATCGATAGACCAATCCGATGATCTACGATCGATATGGCCGCGCTAGGACGACGGCGGCAGATATTCAAATTAGCTGACGGTACTTTTCGGGCATAAGGACTTACATACGTTCGTTTAGGCTGGTACTGAGGAGGTCCAAACGTTTGCCACGTTACAGTATACATTCAATGTTGATTGAAAATATAGTCTAGATGAAAATTATTTCTTGCTGGCAAATTTAAAAATATCAATTTCATGCATGATTTTCACTTATTCAAATAAAAAAATTATTTTCCGCAGTGATGACTTTCTCAGGCGATAACAATTATTTGTGAAAACTGACAATAAAATTAACTACTTATTGAAAAATTTACTTTTTTCAACAGTTTATTTAAATATTAATAATATAACAAGTGGAAAAAAATTGTTTGCATTTATATAATTTATTAATTATATAGTGATTTTAATACGGAAAAGATTCCTTCTAACTAAAATGAAAATTTTCCTTTTTAATTACTGGGTAATTCGAAAAACGTCATTATTTTTCTTTGAAATTGAAAATTTCTCGAAGAGAACGAATTATTGCATTATATCCTTTACTAAATTATATTAAAAAATATATTAAATATGTTGAATTTTATGTGCAAATGTATACAAATTTTTTATGTTCATTGATCAATTTGGATATATTTTTATTTTCTGTTTCTATGAAAATCTGATGTTTGTGAATCACACAATATGGGTTTGGATTTTTTTACATGAAATTATTTTATCATTTTCTTGTGTCTGCAGTCATGTCTACTGAACGTTTTAATTCGCTCTTCGTGTCTAATAATGGCAACATTGTTGAATCACCTCATATTATCAAGATCCCATTCTCACAAACATCCAACGAAGAAGTACGCTTTGTACGCCAAGATTCGTTTGAAATAATTTGCTCCAAATGCAATGCTATTGATAATATCCACAATGCGATGTTTTCACGCGATCGTGAGAATTTGAAACCATTTTTGAAGTCAAGTACTGAGGGAAAAATACTTCTTTGGCATTACGAAAAGCACAATCGTTTGCATGATGATATGATGGGACTTTTGGTGAGATTAATCGTTAACCGAGAATCGGACATAATTTTTAAGCGGGAAAACGTTTCGCTGCATGATACATTGAGAAAATTAGAGTAAGCATTATCAATTTTTCCCGTTTAACATTCATTTTATCAAAGTTTCTGTCATTTGCTCATCCATTTTTTTGTTCAAAGCATTTTTCTAAGCCTTCGTATTAACATGATCTCATGTGCATCTAGTTGGTCCTTCCCGGATAAAAATGAATAGATCTACTAAGATCTCGCAAGATCTACAGAGATCTACTGAGATCTCTCTGAACGATATATGCAGAGGTGCAAAAGAGATCTATAGAGATCTAAAAAACATCTACGGAGATCTGCTGGGATCTCTCTGAACGATATTCATGCAGAAGTGCAAGAGATCTATAGAGATCTAAAAAAATCTACGGGCAATACTCTACAATTTGACTATTTTAAGAAGTTGCTGCTGAGTTATTCAACTGCGAAAGCGAGATATATTATTTGCCAGGACAATGTGAGAAGAAGAAAAAGATAACTCATTCAGGAAAATTTGTTGCTCGCATCGATTATATGCGAAAGAGACTGATTGAATCTGGCATCATAGTTTTTCCTTCAAAAAACCTCAGCATTCATCCTAACGAAGTCGAAGTTTCAAGTATGGATTTGCTGTTCAGATTTCATAATGGGAAGAATGTCAAAATTCTGGACACTTTTTCCAAATTATTGCAACATCATGCGGGAAATTTAGTTAGTGAACTATACAATTTTCGTGACGTACCACGTAAACGTGTACATGACATTTTTACATGCTTCGAAAAGTTCTTGCAGCAACAATTTATCACTTTGTTTTTTCGTCAAATGATTGCCAGATTGCAAAATCCTGGTGAATGTGAGATAAACGTTGACGCCTATAAATCTATGATAGCTGTTTAACAAACTCCATTTTACGAATTCCGAAATGAGTATCAGAGTTTTCAGTACTTTAACTTACAGGGAACCTATATTGAGCCCGAAGAAATCAAGGCTTGCGTAAAAAGCATGCCTGCACCAGCTTGTCCCTTGTCGGTGATTTCCGAGAACACTGCGGTGATACAGTTTATACCTTTAAGAATAGTATTGAAGAAATTTTCAGAACTTCCCGGTGTATTTAGCTGTGTCATGTCCTACCTTGATGAATTGGAGGAGTACACATCCTTCTTTAGCAACATTGTACAAAGCGAAATGTGGAAATGCAAAAAAATTCTTTTCCTGATAAATTCATGCTGCCGTTACTACTCTATCAAGACGATTTCGAAAATAACAACCCGTTGGGGTCCCATAAAGGTGTTGGGAAGGTTGGGGCTGTATACATCATACCCACGAAAAACATCCAAAGATGTAAAAAGAGCCGCCAAGTACCAACACGAAAATCACAATTGCTTTATGAGCAAGAAAAAAGCCAAGTAAGGTAAAAGTCCCCATTATGAGACGATGTCCCCTATAATGATACATGACGGAAATATACGATGAATAGAAAAGAAAAACAACTTAAACTCACATACAAAAAATATAACAAATACATATTTCACTAAGTTTTTAAGGCGATTCATTAACTTTGTAATTTATTTATTAGATATTGTTAAAAAAAAAATTCACAATTGCTAGGTTCATAATCTGCATTCAAATTCACATCTAAAGAGAGCGAAACAATGACGACTATCTAACTTTTCATCCTAGTCGAAAAACATTGTTTTTACGACTTTTATACTTAAGTTATATATTAATTAAAAACTGATGAATAGTAAATTTAGTCTGTATAAACATTTTTATGTTATTTATGACGAAAGTATTTTATTTTCGAGTGTCTCATAATACCAACAGTTTTTTTCTTGCATGTACGGTTTTATGAGACACTTTATCAGGTGTATCGCGCAATACGGACATATGTTTCTATCCGTAGTACCGGTTTGACGAGACAGTGAATGTTTATAGTAATAATTGTTAGTATGTATGTATGTATGTTCTTTATTGTTCCCCTCGGGGTTACAATTATTTCCACTCTTCTCTTTACATCTCCAATACATTTCATACTTCCATTTTTCTTACATTTTTTTTTTTTCTTATGTACACATCTTACCCTATCTTGACATTATGCCCTTACCTACGTCTTACAATTGTCTTATCCCTATCTTAATTCTACATCTCTCGTTTCTTCTCCTTTACTGTCTCGCTTCCGCCTCGACTTTCTCTCTTTTGCCTATCCCTCTTATTCTTATCCTTATCCTTATCTTAGTTCTACCTTATCTAGGCTTATCCTACTTAACCTACAGTTCCCTATCGCACTTCCGTTTCCCATTCACACTACATCCTTTCCCTCCTTCCTTCATTCCCTCTCGTCCTCCCTGTCCCTCCCTTCCATTCTTCTTTTCTCTAGCCCCCTTAACCATTCTTCCCCCTCTCCACCCCCCCCCCCCAGTACCCTTACTACTGCCTCCTGCCAACTCTCTCCACCCCCATTATTCCCCGTGCATCTTTCCCACACATGCTCCCATGACTCCTCTTCGCCCTTGCACACCCTACACTTCTTACTCTCTTCATTCTCCCAGTATCGTGCCTCCCTCATCTCGTTTCCCAGCCTAAACCTGGCTACCCTTCTCCATCTGCTCTCCCCCCACCCCTTCTTCAGATACTCTGGTATTCCATCAGTCTTCACCACCCTGTACCATTTGTTGTATTTTGATCCCACCACTCGCTCCCACCGTTCCCTCTCTTGTATCTCTCTGTCCCCCTCCTCTATTTCTCCCCATCCTATTTCCCCTCTCTCCCTCCTTTCTATTACATCCCATCCCTCCATCCCCCTCTCCACGTAGAAGCTCTCCCTTTCCCTCTCCCACCTTGACCCTGTCCTCCCGTCCCTTATTCTCTCCCTCACCTCCCCCCACGCCCTTCTAGCTAGCTCGCTGCCACCCCCTTCTTCTAGTTTTCTTTCGAATTTCCACACCCTTTTCCCTGCTCTTATCCTCAGCTTGTCTCTCTGCAGCTCCTACCTTACTGCGTACCCCGGCGTTCGCCAGTCTACTCCTAGTGTCCATCTGAGGAACCTTTCCTGCATCCCCTCCATACACTCCCACTCCCTTACTCCCCATATCTCCGCTCCGTACTCCATCACCGTCCACACTAGCCTGTCGAACATCCATAGTCTTCTTTCCCAGTCCCTCCCAGACCTTCTCTTTCCTATCCCCCATACCTGCTTCATCACTACCCCTGCCTTTCTCACTCTTTCCCTTACGTGTGCCTCTTGCCCCCCATTGCTTTTCACCGTATACCCTAGGTAGCAAAACTCCCCCACCTCCTCTATTCTTTTCCCTTTCCATCTCCAGTCTGTTTTCTTCTTCCTCCCCCCCCCCCCCCCCCCCCTTTCCTGAATCTCATCACCTTCGTTTTCCCTACATTTATTACTAGCCTCTTCCTGTCCATATACCTTTCCAGCCTTCTAATCATCGCCTCCATGTCCTCCTCTTTTTCCGCTAGTACTACTATGTCGTCCGCGTATGCTAACGTTCTTACCCTGCCTTCTCCCAACCACACCCCTCCTACGCTCCCTCCCTTCGCCATCTCCTCTTCCAGATCCGCCAGCAACAGGTTAAATAACCCTGAGCTAAGCGGGCATCCCTGCCTCACCCCTCTCGCTGTCCAGAAGCTTTCACCCACCTCTCCCCCGCTTCTCACCCTACTCTTTGTTTCCCTATAAATCTCTTCCACCCTCGCCCTCAGCCCTTCTCTTACCCCTCTTCTTTCCATCGCTTCCCACAGCACGCTCCTATCCACCGAGTCAAACGCTGCCTTCAGGTCTACAAACAGTGCCACCATCTTCCCCTTTGCCTCCCCCACCTGCCTGTTTATTAAGTAGTTCAGGACATAGACATTGTCCATTGTTCCCATGCCCCTCCTGAACCCTGTTTGATTGTGCAGGATCATCCTTTTCCTCTCTACCTCCTCCTCTATCCTACTCGCCAGCACCATTGCGTATATTTTGTATAGGGTCGGCATTAACGTTACCCCCCTGTACTCCTCTACTCTTCTCCCCTGCCCTTTCTTTATTATCGGCGCTATCAAGCCCTCCTTCCACTCCTTTGGCCATCCCTCCCCCCTCCACACCCTACTGCAGGCCTTCCAAGCCCACTCCCCTATTTCCTCTCCCCCGTACCGCCACACCTCGTTCACTACCCCATCACCTCCCAGCGCCTTTCCGTCTTTCATCTTCGCGATCGCCATCCTAATTTCCTCTCTCTCTATATCTCCCTCCCCGTCCTCTTCTCTCCTCTCTGCTACTCGCCCACCCACTACCTTCCCTTCTACCCCGCCCAGCAGTCCCATAAAGTACTCTTTCCACTCGTCTTTTCCTATTCCTTCATTTGCTCTTTTCCATCCCCTTCTCTCCCTGTTGATAATTTCCCATACCTTGTTTTCTGTTCTCGCTTTCTCCACTTCCCTTATAAATTTCTCATTTTGCTCTTTCTTCTTTTCCTCGCATATCTTATTATACCGCCTCCTACTTTCTCTGTATTCCTTTACCTCCCCTTCCCCTCTACGCCACCTTCTCAGACTTCTTCTTGCCCCCCTTTTCCTTTCCTTGCATTCCTCGTCCCACCACCCCTTCTTTTTAGTTTCCTCTCCTCCCCCGGCTTCTATCGCTCTCCTAAATTCCCTCATCCTCTCCTCTATTTCTTTCCCTACTTCTATATTCCCCCCTCCTTCCCATCTCACCTCTCTCGCAAATCTCTGTCTCCCCTGTTCCGACCAGTAATAATTGTTAATACTTAACAATAATTCATAAAAAAACAGTGTACACATATAATTTAGAACGTTATTGACGTACACAACTTTATATTATTATTTTTGAGTAAGTGTATCACATTAATTAGAGTGAAATTATAAACCTAACCTTCAACTATGACAGCATGCTGATGTCACAAACTAATTTTTTAATTGTTTCATTTAAATTTTATTATTTATTTATATAAAATTTTCAACATTTATGTAAATATTAATTTGTGTTATGATACAGATTAAAAGACAACAAAAATTATTTAAAATTTTTTTATAAACATGGTAAAAAAATCCGCACAATCGAGGATGAGTAAACAAAAAAAATCAGTAAAAAACATGTGTTGACTTCTGATAATATTAATATTAATTCAAAGAAAAAAAAAAACTCAAAGAATTAATTATAATCACGATAATGTTGAGAAAGCTTTAAAAGCTATGAAAGATACGGGAATTTCTTTGAGAAAAGCTGCTGCTGCTTTTGGTATACCAGTAGCGACTTTAGGCAGGAAAAAAATATCTGGATCCAGAGAAAATCAAGAGTAAAACCGGCCCTGGAACAGTTTTATCCGACGATGAAGAGGATAGTATTGTCAAGTGGGTGTTACATCGAGCAGAGATTGGAGCACCTGTCACTAAGAGTGAGTTGTTGGATAGCGTACAGAAGTATGTTAAAACTATTGAGAAGAAAACCCCGTTTAGCGATGATCGTCCTAGTCGTCATTGGTACGAGAGATTTAGAAAACGGCATCCAAAACTTTCAATCAGAAAACCTCAGCAATTGAGTACAAGGAGAGCGGCAGTTACTCAAGAAGATCTACAAGAATGGTTTGAAAACAATGAAATATATCTACAAAAAAAAATCTATTAAATATTCCCTCAAGTAGAATCTTTAATTGCGATGAAAGCAGTATTCAGTTATGTCCAGATGCTGAAAGTGTGTTTGCTGCGAAGGGAACTCGTGCGGTGTACAAGATTGTTGATGGAGGTAAAGAAGCATTAACTGTATTATTCATGTACAGAGCTGATGGTGTTCGTGCCCCCCCAATGCTTATGTACTCATATAAGAAGAATGTACCAAAAAAAAATTATTGAAAATACTCCAAGAGGTTGGGGTATTGGTATATCTGATAATGGCTGGATGACAACTGAAACATTCTACGAGTACATGACAAATGTGTTCTACCCTTGGCTGGTGAAAAAAAATACACAATTTCCTGTCATTGTTTACATGGATAATCACTCATCTCACCTCAATTTACCATTGGTAAATTTTTGTCGTGAAAAACAGATTGAGTTGATTATGTTACCGCCAAATTCAACTCACATCATGCAACCACTTGATATTTCGTTCTTCCATCCTTTTAAAGAGACATGGAGAAAATGTGTCCCGAAATGGAAAAGTCAGCAGGGTGTTACACAAGTCACGAAAGAAAATTTTCCCCTTGTTCTCCAATATACATTAGATGATATGCCTAATGCAGAGAAGGTAGTTCAAAGTGGTTTTCGAGGATCAGGACTCCATCCATTTAATGCCAAAGCGATAGATTACGATATTTTAAATAAGGGAAAAAAACCTAAACAAACTCTCGAGAATAATGACACCGAATATTCCAATGAGGTTACGGAGAAACTGGGATTTTTACAATTGTTCGAGAATGATTTACCTGCGGAAATAGTCTCTGATTTTAAAAAGGCAGCAAATAATGGATCATGGACCGGTGACATTGAAAAAAAAGCCTTGTTTGATTACTGGCTCGGGATTTATAAAAAATCGACGGGTATTTAAAACAAATAATTACATACATTTGTTTTACAATTATTAATTGTATACTCAAACATTTTTTTACTTTATTTAAAATTAATATTCACAATTAATTTTTTCCAATTTCATATTGACAATTCTTTTACAATCTTTTATATTCGAAATCAATTTTCAAGCTAAGATTAATTTAATCTATTATACATTTTTTACTATCAATACTAATTACTTTTTTTTTATAGAAAATTCGATTGAATCATATGATATAAATTGTTTTCATCATAAATGTAAGTATACATTATTTTAATAATAGATGAAACTCCGAAACAGAAGCCAGTAATCATAAAAAATGAAGTTTTAAAAGACCGTAGTATTCTAGATACATTCAAAAATAGGTTGCGTACTAATCAACAAGATTCATATGAAGGTATTGATCCAAGAATTAATCCCTTAATAAATAATACATATACGAATGATGAAGAAGATTCAACAAATCTTGAAGCACACGCTGATATAGTAAATAGTGATGAAGGATTGCAACCTCTCATTATTTTTGACGAGCATCTTAACATGACGAATGGCAACCAAAATGCTGTTGTTGGGAATGATTATACTCATGAATTTGTATACGATCTGCCGGTTCAGATAATTGATGAAGAACCATTGAGCGATACCGATCACACGCCGGAGACTGTTAGCAATTGTCACTTGATCGTTACAGATTCGATCGTTACTTCTGATAACAACAATTCAAACTCACTTGAACAAAATGATCCCGATAATGTACGATTTACGATTGAAAACTGTCCCGTTAACCAGAATCATCAGCCAGGTATATAAATTTCGCTTAGTGTTAATTTTGGTTCGATTAATGAAAATTATAAATTTTTAGGACTTGAAGAAAATCAGGAAAATCATTGTGGAGAAATTGATGGACAGAGTTCGAGCAAGAAGAAAATTTCACCAAAAGCTGTAAGAAAAGGTAATGTAAAATTCTTTTCAAAGAATAATTTATAATTAAAAAGCTATTTGACTAAATTTTTACAATCTCTGATCTTAGATAATTCGCCGAAAACACCATTCAAGGAGATTTTTACCTTACCCGTTGAATATTTACCTAAAAGAAGAAGGAGTCGAGTTGAAAAAACTGGTAAATCAAAATTACCTTCGGTTGGGACTTCGGATGAGTGGTACAATCTTCAATTGGAAAAAGAAAAATTGAAAAAGCAACAGGAGGAGAAGAAACAGAAGAGGAAACGATTACAGGAAGAAAAAAATAAATTAATGGAACAAGTAAAACAAATCCAGAAAAAAATAAAACAGGAAAAATAAATTACTTTATATCTTGTGTAAATTAATCGTTTATTACTCTGTGAAATAACTGTAATTTGTTATCAAAACCTTTAAATTACTTATTTTATATGAAAAATGATCTCATATTGATAAACATATAATATAAAAATCGTTTTGTATATTTCTCAGCTGTCTTATGAATAGGGACCTCTTTCATGAGACATCAGGGCCATACCTCTTTCAACTGTCTCATAAAAGGGGTCATAAAGGTTGCTTGCAAAAATGGTATATTTTCATTTATTTTTTACTTAAAATTGAGTTCAAACATATAATACCAGTCTAATAATCATAAAACTATTGTAGTTTATTGTTCTTGTCTTGCCTTTCGGCGTTACAATCTCCACTGTGTCTTAATCCTACTTAACCTATTCTTAACCCTACTTTCTCCTCTTTCCCTTCGTCGTACTCTGTTCCCCTCTCTTTCCCTCTCTTGGCTTTGTCTCTCCTTTTCCGTGTCCTGCCCTTTCTGCTTTGCTGTTCCGTCTAGTCCGTCCTACGCCTGCTACCGTTAGTAAACACAGTAGTGAATAGAATACAGATCAACACCACATAAATCAACATACAATGTACAATTTGTCTGAAGCTTTCCTGGGGTATATGTACTCCTTCATATACATGTGGGATGAGCTAGAGTAGAAGTACACATACTAATAATAATGTAAAAATAAAATGAAATAAAATAGAATAAAATAAAATAGTGTATAACAATTCCCATAAATCAAATTAAAGTAATATGAATCTTCTACTGCCCTGCCCGTGCCCGGTACGACTGTAGTACGGTGCTTTATATATAACTACTGCTAAAAGTCCTGTAGGGTCACACACATCTTATCTCCTTTATTTTCGTCCTCTTTCCCTTCTCCGCTCCTTCTTTTTCCTTCCTCCTGTCCCCTTCTTCTTCCCCTCTTCATCGCCTCTTCCCTTCTTCTCCCCTTTCTTCCTTTCCTCCTACTCCCCCGTTTCCAGCTGCATACTCAGCTTCCTTATTTCCTCTATCGCTTCCAGTAATCTCTTTCCCCATACCTCTTTCCTTCTCACCAGCTCTTTCCTTTCTAGCCTCTTCCTTTCCACCCTTTCCCTCTCTTCTCGTTCTTTTGTTGTCCTCCTTTCTCTCTCTTCCCCTCCTCTCTGCTCCTGTTCACCTCTCCTACTCCGTGTTTCCCTTCTTCTCTCCTCTGCCTCCTTCTCCCTTATCCTCCATCTCTCCTCCCTTTCTCTAAAGCTAATATCCTTCCACATCCTTATCCTAAATTTTTCCTCCACTCTCCCTTTCCCTTTCAACACCTTCTCTCTTTCCCTCTCACTCCTCATCCTCACCACCACCACCCCTCTCGTCTTATCCAGCTCCGTCCCTCCGCATTCCCACATTTCCTCTACCTGCACCTCTCCCCCCCCGGCTTCCTTTATCATTTTCACTGTCTCCTCGTTCCAACCTCTTCTCCCTTTCATCCCCTTTACTACTATGTTCCTCTCTTTCCCGTCTTTCCTCCCTGTCCCTTCTTCTATTATACTTCCTTCCTCCTTTCCCCCTTCCTTCCCCCGGTCAGGTCGGGCAAGGGGGGTCAACCCCTCGGCCCCTGCCCTTCCTTCTTCCCCGCCTTTTCCTTCATTCTTCCTTTCCCTCTTTAGCTCCTCCACTGTCCTCCTCAGCTCCTCTATTTCCTTATCCATCTCTCCCCACGTCTTGCCGCCCTCTGCCATTCTTCTTTTTCTTTTCCTTCACTTGACTTCTCCCTGTCTTTATCGTTCTAATGCCTGTTGCATACTGGCCTGTCGCCTGCCGCTCCGTCGCCTGTGCTCTTTCCCCACCCTTCCCTGCTTGTTTCTAATCATAAAACTATTGTATAATACTATTCAAATTGTACTTTTCTCTCAAATGCATTTTCAAACAGTGAAAATGTTCGACCTACCTTGAAATATGTCTCATAATAGGGTCTTTTACCTTATCGAACGTACCCCTGCGATCTCTCAGCAAGTCTACGTCGTGATACAAATCATCAATCAATCAATCAATCGTGAAGTCGGGAGTTTCGTGTGAGGATATCGAAACATCATTCCAAGAGCTACGTACTTGGCGGGCACATTCGGTTTTTTTCCTTTGTGTTTGTTATTTTCGCTTTGGATTGATAGTACTTTATCGTATTTTGCAAACCATTTTTTTTCCGACTGTTTCCCATATTGTTCATTCATCAAATCTGGCATCTAAAATACATTAATTGATAGGATAGGACACGACTCCTTGCAGTTTTATTTTGTGTTTGGCTGTTTGTCTTACAGTTTTTCTGAACTGTGCACAGCTACTTGTATCGGTACTTGGCGGCTGATGGATTCTCAAAGTACTATGTTTCCGGTCGCTGGATATATATACCGAGAGGAAATCTAGAAAGTATACAGTGACTGCGCACGCGCCAAATTAATTTAATTTCATTGGTCGGTAGGATCGTCCCGCGGAGGTATTTCAACCTGTGAGGCATGGGTGCCAACTTGAAGAAAATTAAGCGAGATCTGCTGTCGAACTCTCGCGCGTAAAGTAGTGAATCGAGGTTATGTTGCTTTTTATTTTAATTCGACGATAATTAGCGAAAATAAAAAAAAATAGCACGGACGAGCAGTTTTTAATAACGTAGTCCATATCGGAAGATTATTCAGTGGGTGCAATAAAAGATTTAATGTGAAAACAACAATTAATCGCTACTACAAGAATTATCTTGATATGTTGAAAGATGAAATCCAAAATCAAATCTGGAAGGTCATTATTAGGTGGCAGTCTGGACAAACTGAGGCAGGTGAGTGAAAATAACGTTTATTGGAAAAATATTCTTTATTCACATTAGGTAAAAAATAAATGGATTGTTGAAACGGATCAGAAGATACTTCCGGAGTGGACTCATCCGAGTGCAGTGCTCCGGACGCCAATAATCAGTGTCGATGAACATGGAATAAACGAATAAAATTAATAGGAAGGAACACAACAAAATGATACGGCTTGTCCATGAAATTTACGAGTACAAGGAGTGTAAATTTACAGCAGATGTACCTGACTGAAACTCTCACAGACCCTTCGTCAGCTTTGTTAAATGCAACTCCGTAGTACAGCGAACGATGTTTGATTACCAAAGAAGGACGCCCCAAAAATCCAAGAATGAAAAGAGGAAAAGAATAACAGTTAATCACAGTGTAGTTTACATCATCAAAGTACAATGCATTCCATTAGTTGAATCCAAAATCAGCAGAAGCAGGTCTGATGATAACACCTTTTATTTTCAGCTAGGAAACAATCAAACAGTGAAGTGGGACTAAAGTCGTCGACGTTCAAGTTTTCTCCTCGGAGAAGTCATCGGGGTTCGTGAGTACAATTCTGATTCTGTGATCTTTGAGTGGTACAACATTTTGCCATGCAATCAATGATAAAATTCGTTTTTCTAGGAGGCTCGATCAGCAGTAGAAAAATCGTATGTTACCTGGTAATCAAAACGTTCTGTCAGCAAGAACCATGTTTTCTTGATCGGTGCCACCATTTCAACTATTCGATGTGGTCGTTCTGTCAGGCAACAGGAGTTCAAGTGATTTTGTTCAACATTTTTAGTTGAAAATATCTCTAAAGTTAGTTTTGGTTTATAATTTCACCCCGCTAGCTAGTTCCAGCTGTCTCAGTTATCTCTGTCGCTGTGTCTGTACTTGTGTCTTTTTGAAAATACTTGGGCAAACCTCGTCAAGGGCTACAAATGCATTTATTTGCTAATACACGTTGCATTACAAATAATCGCTTGTTCAGAAATAATTTCAATCAACCGAAAGTTGATACATTTTTAATTTCAGTATGGGGCCCTCTCTATTCAGTAACTCGAACACTGTCGATGATTTACAGAATGAATTCTGCTTATCATTAGAAAATTTTTACGATTGACAATAATCTGCTGTGGTAGGAGGAGATTCGAGGGAAACTTAATTAAACTAGACTCGTGAAAGAAAAAAATCACAATTCAATCACAGATGATAAAATATTCAAACTCCTTGAAAAATTGGTTCCATGTTTTTCTATTTCAGAACTCGTAAATTTAATGTTCCTTTCTGTCGAGAAAGATATTTAAAAGAAACGTTGCATGAAAAATATTTAAAATTGAAAGAAATTATAACAATTCCTTCGGTCAACCGACAAAAGTGGCGATGATCTCTGCACTTGAGATGAAATTAAATGGGAGATGTCAATGAAAGGCAGAGATGCAATCATTTGGCTGTTGTAGACTCATTCTTGAATTTTCCAACCAAACAGCATTTATTCACCAACATTTCCTGTTAATCAAAAGAATTTGGATTATTTCTACTGTATTGAACTATCATGATTGAATAAACTGTTTCCACCTACCTGCTTCGTTTTTTCCAAGCACCCATCATTTAGACCACTAGTTTCCAGTTTAATCGGATAAACAATTCCTCTCAAAATGATCCGACACATCGAATCGAAGCCAACAATCAGCTGTTCGGAATAAATTTCGACAGTTCTTTCAGAACATCAAGTTTTAATCTCGACAATAAAAGCTTTCCAAGCCTTTCTGAATCACTACCGCAATTAATTGAGATCTTAACCTCAAAAATTCGTATCAATTACATCGCCGTCAAAAACAAATTTTGACAGCTGAAACTTGGGGTGGCCAGCCTGCCTCAGCGGACGACGAAACTCGCGCGTGCGCAGTCGCTGTATACTTTCTAGATTTCCTCTCGGTATATGTCATGAATTTTGCATCGACTGACGAATGTCTGATTTACAGATAACATACACACTTATTTAAAATGAATCTTCCAATCTTGTGTCGGAACGTCATTGTCGTGGCAGTTGAAATATTAGCGCGCGCGCGTGCCTTTGGCGCCCGCACTAAAGCGCTATCGTAAACTCGCACACGCTAATCTTTCAACTGCCACGAATATGTAGTTGCGAATGATTATTCTTCACAAGCGAATGAGCAACAAAATATTTTTACACTCAAGTGAGGCCAAACTGTTACGAGGATGAGTTTCAGGTGTTAAAATTAATCCTTCCCACTACGTGTATACGCTAATGCACTCGCACATACGCATGCATCGTGAGCAAGATTGTATGGCATATTATAGGTACACCGAAGCAATCATTAACTGAACTTGATATTCATCAGACTGTCATACTCTATGCTACTTATAGCATACACGTATATCCTAAATAGGTTTTATACCGAAATGAGTTTTCTTGATAATTCAACAGTTTTGCAAGTGAATAAGTTTATTCTTCCCTTATTAATAATCATATACTCAAGCTCTACGGTATGTCACCTATCATGGGAGAAATTAACGTAGTATATCGCTCATTGGCTCTATAGTAAGGTGCATGATTCCAGAGTTCCGAGTCTGATCTGATAATTTAATGACAGTGGAACGACCACGATTTTTATTTATTATACAAGGTATTTACTTCTGTAAGTTCATACACATAATTAAGGATACGGGGAAGTATTTTCTGATACGATTAATGGTTGGAATAACTAGTTCTTCAGTGTATTTAATTGCTGTCGCATTAAAAACTCAATTTTCGCATGAAACGAAGCCGGTTGTCCGTATAGCTCTAAGAAACCGAATGTGCCCGCCAAGTACGTAGCTCTTGGAATGATGTTTCGATATCCTTACACGAAACTCCCGACTTCACGATTGATTGATTGATGATTTGTATCACGACGTAGACTTGCTGAGAGATCGCAGGGGTACGTTCGGTACTTGGCTTTTTTCTTGATTTCACGACAAAGACTGGCGAAACGTTTTGCTCATAAAGCAATTGTGATTTTCGTGTTGGTACTTGGCGGCTCTTTTTACATCTTTGGATGTTTTTCGTGGGATTTCACTTCTTTTTGCAAGTACGAGAATTGAGGAGGGTTGCTCATTTAATTTCAGCAGGGTTATACGTTATTATAGTTTGATCATCACAAGAAATACATTCGGAATTTGGGCAAGGGAAGAAACATTCAGTGAAAGACGAACACATTCACTTCAATTGTCAACTGTGACAAACATAAATAATTTATTAAGTGGAACTTAATTTCGTCTTATACAGTACCAGGTTGAAGTTCGTAACGTTATTTCAACAAGATATTCGCTGAAGAATTCTGAAATTCAAGGCTCGAACGTTTCAAATGGATCAAGAACGGTGCATAATTCCTCAAATTGTGTGCAACATGTTTATCTCGCATATTTTACAGTTCTAACAATATTTGAATCACGAAATATTGCATTTCTTCAACGAATATTGTGTTACGTTAACGTTACGAACTCAGACCTCATTATACAGTTTTAACTTAAATTTTGCACCTAATCAGTAATTTTTCAGCCATAGCTTGGAAGACTGTGTTGCCTGACGCAGTAACAGGCTCATATGTGTTCTGCAACGTTGATTGTTCGGAGCTTGCATGCTTGTCTGCTGCAATCCAATTCAGGTCCCTGTGAGAATCATACAAATCAATGAACGATCAATCATCTAATAGAAATGTCACAGTAATCACTAAAATATATCCCATGTTACTGTGGTGAAGGTGAGCTGGGAAATATCGACTCGTACAGCATACCTTCTAATATGTAATATCCACCAACAAGAAATGACATGTAGTATGGAATAGGTAGATTGAGTCAGTGGTTGGATTTACAACGGAGGTTGTTTTATACAGATACAGGCCAGTGTGTACGGTATGAAGTGATTGGTCAACAACTTATTATGTATAGTGTATATGAGAGCTAAAAATATCTCAGAATTGCCTAGATGGTTAAATACTGCAGTTAAATTTCGAGAATTCGAAAGGTGCTACACAATATGAAAGAATGCATGTCATTTCACTGATACGCTAATGGATGGCATATTTGAAGGTATCAAACGATTGAACTAGATTCTTAAAGATATTAAATGTTCCAACTCATTTCATAGACCACACGAAGCGTGGGTAGAACCCATGTTTTCACTCCGTATAAAGTAAATTTTGTATAATATCCAACGGAAAAACTTTTTTTGATTTCATGTGATTTCACACTCGCCTTCGGCTCGTGTTGCCAACTCACACTAGACAGAAAAAGTTTTTCGGCTCTCGCATCATAATGTACCATTACTTCGCTCAATATGATAATGAACGTTTTACGCACGCTTCGCGTGTGCGAGACCCCCATTTTCACACATGAAGTGAAATTTTTTAGAATACTCGACGGGAAAACTTCTTCTGATCTTGTGTGATTGCAACACTCGCCTTCGGCTTGTGCTGCAACCTCACACTCGTCAGAAAAATTTTCGCCACTCTCGTATCGTACTGTACTATTTTCAACTCAGTGTGCGATACTCGATTTTTCATGCCTGTTGGTAGTGTGCGAAGTGCCCGATTCATACACTTTCATATATAAAAATAAAAAAGTTTCATTCGTTCGAAAATAATGATTTCTAAAATATTTTTCTTCTATTCGACTTTCTCAATATGTGTCAAGTTTTGTTGACACATACATATTTACTGATTCAATAATCGCGTTACCAATATGTCAAATTAACATTACATTTTATTTATAAATAATAAAGAATATATGACCAATAATATAATTCTATCAAAATCGAATGAGCCTTGCTTTTCCGATCAAGATAACTTGTATCTGGAACTTGCGTTTCTATCGATAGACTACGAAGAGGGATGTATAGAGGTGAAAGAAAAAGAGTTTTTTTTGTCTTTGATTTCCTTATTTCTTTAGTTTCGAAGACTAATAAAATTTGATGCTATTGAAAATCATTTTAGAAAGTATTTTATTATTAGCGGGGGGGCTTTGCCCCCCCGACCCTCCGGCGGGGGCTTCGCCCCCTGCACCCCTACTAGGGGCTCTGCCCCTGGACCCCGTCCGCACCCTGCCTCTCGCACTCATATCGCAATATATATACTATACTTCCCTATTTTCTAGCATTCTCTACAGGTCAAGAATTTCGCACACTGAGTTTAAAAAAATAGTATACGACACGTGTGCGTACTTGTATCGTACTGTACTATTATAACACTTTTAATGATTAGCAATTTGCAAATATGTTAGTCTGTTTGGAAATCAATTCGCGGTGCTGATGTATAGGTAGGTGAAGTTAGTGGTTGGTAGGCTGGTAGAAGTTGGTTCATTTGAAGAAGATACGTAGAGTGTTATAACTTTGGGGCAGCTGTGGGCTACCTCTGTTTTGGGACATCGTCTTGCCGAAATGTTATCTTCATCTATTCCAATGGATTGATAATAGGATAGGAATTGTCCAGGCGACTGTAAAAGATATAGGATAACATAGAACTGAATGAGAGGTTTCAGTATGTTACTACTAATTTTCTTAGCATTGTTATTACTTTGGAGCTATGGGCTGTGGGCTACCTCTGTCTTGGGACGTCGTTTTGTCGAAGTAATATCTTCGTCTATTCCAATTGATTAATAACAGGATAGAAATGGTCCAGGTGACTGTGAAACATACAAAATAACAAATAATTGAAGCAGCAGAGGTTTCCGTATATGACTACTAATTTTCCTAGCGTTGTTATTACTTTGGAGCTACGGGCTGTGGGCTACCTTTGTTTCGGGACGGTGTTCTGGTGAAGTGTTATGTTCGTCTATCTCAACGGATTGATAATCGGAACCTTCGTTTTGGGACGTCGTTCTGTCAAAGTGTTATCTTCGTCTATTCCAATGGATTGATAATAGGATAGCAATGGTCCAGGTGACTGTAAAAAATACAAAATAACAAATAATTGAAGCAGAGGTTCCGATATATTACTACTAATTTTTATAGCATGTGTCATCACAAGGGACCATTCTGGATCTTGGCCGTAACATAATCGGTAGCGCCCGTGTTATCGTTGCGCTTCCCCGTGAGTCCCTTTTCATCTCCGCTACCGCTTATATTCTTTGTTTTTGTGTGGGAAATACGAGGTCGCTAAGCCATTTAAACGTATATCATCGACAATCAACCATTGAACTCAGGCAGAACCCAATGCTATGATGACGCTGGCTGGCAAACGGAATCATGGTTTCAGCCCAAAACGAATGGCTGGCGTTACCGCAGGTGCTATGAACTCTTGTCAGTAGTGCCTGATCGATAGGTAGCGTTATCATAGTCAGGATTCCCGCGTCTTCAATTGTTGATTTCAAAAGATATAGGGGCCTGCGGAAATGAACGGGTGTATTAGGGAAACGCGGGCGCTGAAAGTTAACGTCGGCGGTATGATAACGCCAAGAGATCCAGAATCGCACCTTAAGTGATGGTAGGAAATATACAAGTCAATAAAAAATAACGAGTCATGCATTTAATGGGAATGAAGAGGTCGAGGCTGTTCTATTCATCTATTATTGTGTGGACAAATGTAAAATCTAGTGAAAATCAATGTACGTACATACCGTTTAATGTGAGTCATCGTAACCTTTTTTTCACTTGCTCCGGTTAGTAGTGTAATATTATTTTGCCGGGTCCGTTGGTTCATTTTCTATATTTAAACCCAGCTCAGAGGATCTGTTCCGCGTAATTACAAGAGGCGACCATGCAGATGTCAATAATTATTAATAATAAGTGACCGGCATGCAACCACGGTCGTCGCACTATTTCACTCCTATTATTATTCACTGATTCACTGATTCACTGATATAAAACCATTAGCATGGCCGATAACACATTATATAATCATATAATATAAATATATAACTATTGCGACGTGGATTTTTCCGGGTCCTCGGAGCTAGACCGGATAGCTAGACTCCGAGGTCCCTCCACTCTACAATTGGCCGAAATTGAGAATATGAAAAGTTGGGCGCCAGGCGGATAACCGCCGCTTACAAAAATCTAAACAAAATATTACTGAAATTTTACCTACGGGTACTCGAAGCGTCGGCTAGCTACAGTACCGCGGCGAGGGGTCGGGATCAAATGAAGGATTAGCGGGGCGTTAACGAACGACTCGAGATTTAGAATTTGACAACAAAATAGAATTTATTGAATGATCAAAAAAAATAGAATTAACAAATCGTGTACCCGGGGGTACTTCCCCTCGAATATAAATCGGCTGTAGGCCGTGTAAAAGCGACCTGGCCGCGTTTGCCGAGTTTTACAATAACAAACAAACTACGAGCTTCCACGTGAGAGAGCAATAACAAGGAAAAATAGAGCAAAATTCAACAACTCGACAAATTGGGTCCTCGGAAGACAATAAATTAGCTAAAACACTAAATACTCTCCTCCACATGGAGGAAATAACAATAACTTACCAAATAACAAAGCTAGAGCCTACGGCTCGACCTAAATTAAATTAGCAAAAATAAATGCCTCGCGGCTCAAAAATTTAACTAGACCAAAAGACGTTCCCGATCGTGTATAGGCGATCGGTACGCCCCCGGAAGGCGAAACCTCACGGTGAAAGACGAATAATTATTTACAATTCTCTAAATTTACGTAATTCTAACTTAACCTAACTCTGCGGCTCGCGCGATCAATAATTTAAATAATTCTAACGATTCGAATCGCGAACGAAGCCTCGAACGCGAAATAAGTAAAGACTCTGGACTAAGCCTCGAGCTTCATCTCTCCCCGCAGGGGGAACAGAGAGCGACAGTGACCGACTACCACTATCTCTGTCGCACTCGTGTACGACAGGTACTGACTCAACGCAACTACTAAAATATGCAATAAATTGACATACAACAAAGACTCGAACTCGAATTCTAATACATGGGGACACTGGTGACGGCCTACCTCTCGGAGATCGGCTTAATTCGATCCCAAACATTCTAATTAGCCTTGTGGCTGCACTTAGGCAATATGGCAGGCGGCCGTTGCCGGTTTCAAATTAGCATGGGTAAGAATAGCTAACGCTTACCGTCTTCCAGCCATCTCCCGAAGAGGACCTTCTCTCTTCCGTAGTCCATCCTTCCTTCCCCTCAATTTCACGAGTGCACGAGGGATAAAAGAACACAAAACCCACGGGGTTCGAACACAAAAAAAAAGAAAGCGAAAGGTAGCAACAGCGATATTAGTTTGGTATGACACACGAGTGTTCTAGACGCTAGTCTAACGCAGAGTGACGAGACCGCATGGCGCCGGTGATCAGCGCCCTCGTTTTACGGCCAAAAATCGATTATCGCATCGAGCGCAAGATCCCTTAAATATGGCGACTTGTTGTCGCTACGCGCGTAATTCGAAGTCCACCACGGCGTCCTTAGCTCAGTGAATCGGAGGACCACGGGTTGCAGGTTCTTCTTGGTGGCGGGAATCTCTTCCGCCACCGATTTCCCTCGATGTAGAGTGCCCTAGGCACTCCCCCGTGTCCTGACTTTGAACGTTGGAGGTAGCCCGGCCGGAACTAGCCTCCAGAGCTTAGGTGGTGTCCGTCGAAAGGATCCAAGCACCCGGTATCTAGCGTCGTGCGTCCGTCGGCGTGTGTCTCCGTCTAAGTATCTCAACCGTTAGATGGACCTCGTCTCCCACATGTCAGAGAAAAGTCGCCTAAGAAAAACAAAAGAATAAATAATATGTCACATAGATCTAAGTCGGTCACGGTCGCCTCTCGGAATTATGGTCCGGCCTCGGGGCCACCCTATACAAGCATTCCTCTTCGTACACTCCGCTAAGGTCGTCCAAGGGGTAAGGAGCGCATAGTAACATGCAATGTTACACTATATAATATGATTATATATAAATTTATGAATATTTTAAGTGTCAATAGCGCGATCCGATAGCCATCCGACGGCCATTTTGATTTCGTCGACCCTTTGTAGCTCACTTGGTAACTTTATTATGACATACCGACCGAGTGCGAATTCAGATTCATGCCAAAATCAATAGGGGTCGAGATTTCAATGGCTTGTACCCACGTTCCGAAGTTCAAGTCGATCCGTGTCACCGTTCGTTCGGAAACGTGGTCCCAAGCAAGCGTCTAGCGAAAACTTGATGACCAGGAAGAAGAAGAAGAATTTTTTTCAGCAACTTTCGTGACTAATATATCGGAAACCAGTCGACCGATTTTTATCTAATTCATACAGCGAACTCGTGTGGTGGGGGAATATCTATTTTGAAAATTTTATCGATAAATAATCACGCGTTCCGAAGTTATGACCTCGTGCTTACAGGTATAAAGAGTTCCTCCGAGACAATAGTTCCGCGTAGCTCTCGCCCGCCTACGGGTACTTGGCGGCGATTCGCTGCCGCGAATCTTGATTACCGTGCTTACCACCTCGATTGCTTTCAAAAACAGAAAGAGATGGAGATGAGAATTCGGTTCCATTGCAATCGATTTTTTCGAAAGCAATACAGGAACTTCTTTTCTTGGCAACTGAAGGTATTGAAGTAACTACTGATTCAGGGTTAAAAAAAATATTCTTTTCGTTGACCGGGGTCACTGGCGACAATCTCGCAATCCATACAATGTTGGGGTTCGTAAAGAGTTTTTCTGGAAATCATCCATGTCGCTTTTGTTTAATGAAAAAAAATGAGGTGCAATCAGTATTTAATGCATCTTCGTGCCAAATGCGTTCACAGGAAATGTATGATCGACAAGTAGAAGAGGTTGAACCTAAAGAAACAGGTATTGATGGACCATCTGTTTTGGGGTATTTATCTCCATCATTGATTGAGATGATGACGGTCGACCCTATGCATAATATTCTAGAAGGAATAGGCGAATATGATGTAGGTTCTGTGTTGCATCATTTCATTGTAGAAGCAAAATATTTGACTCTCGAACAAATGAATGGCAGGATCAATGATTTAAATTACGGTCCCGACGAAAAACGAAACAAACCTCGCGAAATTAAAATGAGTCAAATTAGGAATAAGCATGTCAAAATGTCAGCGGCAAAATTTTTTTATCTTTTGCGGAATGTCGGAATATTGATTGGAGAATTCATCCCGGAAGGTAATGCATACTGGAAAGTGATCATCAAATTGAAAGATATAATCGATGTTGTTACTGCACCTGTAGTGCATGTTTCAGTACACATGCAATTGGAGAACCTAATATCGGACTATTTAAGCCTCCTAACATCTCTCTTTCCTGGTTGCATTAAACCAAAACATCACTTTCTGGTCCATTACCCGCAGGTATTGAAAAGATTCGGTCCATTGTGGCAATTTGCCACTATGAGATGCGAGAGCAAAAATCGTGACTTCAAAATATATTCTCGTGCATCAGGAAGTCGCCTTAATATTTGCAAAACACTTGCCATAAGTGCACAATTGCGATTGAATCGTCGCTTGCAGCAACAGTGTTCTGTTGGTGAGAAAATGTTTGAAACCACGCGCTCTCGTTTACTCCAAATCAAGGAATTGACCAATAGTCATATGTTTTTACAAAAGCTACCATTTAACATTTATCAAAATGTTATTGTGATCCAGCAAGTAATTTTTCATGGTAAGACCTTGGAAGAAAATACCGTTCTTGCGGTTCCAAATGAAATGCAGTACGAATTTTATGTCATTCAGGTAATACTTGAAGATGTTTCTCGTACTTTGTACGTTGTTCTCAGAAACGTTACTGATTACACATACTATGATGAGCATTACCAAGGATACAGACTCCATGAAAATTAGGCTTTAGATCCTAACATTTGGCAGTGTTCGAGAATGACGGATTTTGAAGACTGCTCTATAACTCGAATTGCTTGCACGACTGACGGTAGAAAATGTACTTTAAAAAGATGGATATAGGCGTGAAAATGTAATATAACTGTATGAAAGAGTACATTTTTGATACAGATATCAGCAATAATGTGAGCATAGAGAATAAGTTCTAGAAGCGTAGTATTGTAAAACTTTGCATTGTGGTGGTAATTAGAATTATTATGTATAGATATTATTGAAATGAATATGTCAACTTATACTCATTGTAAAATGAATCATTTATTCCTACTAATCTGTATTCTGCACATGTCGGAAATAAACTTGGGAATGAATTTGAATACTTCTATCAAAATGAAACAACTTTTTTCCTGAACTCACGAAAGGTGCTGTTACTTGATTTAATGGCATGCATTTAGATACGACAATAATGAGTATTTCAATTAATATAATTTTAAGTTATTAATTTATATGGTGTCCACATTTTCATAAAATTGAAGAATGGTTGGAGAAATTTCAATCAAACGTTTCATATATTCAAACCGAGGTGATCAATTATGTAAAACTATTGTTACGTACTCCATACTATTCCATACTCCTCTATGCTCTCTATGCTCTCTCACCCTCAATACCCAAGACATAACATTCTGCATGCATCCAGTCTCACAGCCTCTAATCAGAGGAAGTTTCATCCTTACATTCGAAGAACTTCATCCCTACCTATGCGCCCACTAACTGCACCTGCATAAACAAGCTCATGCCCGGGAGAACAATGGAAAAGAATGATCTCATCATTCAGCTCACCACTAGCCATTAAATCACTTGCTTCTCAATCGCCAAACAGAGCAGTCGCTCAAAGACTTGCTCTTCAATCGTCGACCTGAGCAGTCAATCATCACTTGCTTCACGATCATTAAAGAAAGCAGTCACTCTGAGACTCGCTTCCAAAATCATAATTCATTAACTCGAAATCACTCTTCACTCAAGCTCTACAAACTTGTAAAACTCATATAGATAGTTCTACCGTCGTTGTAATCATTACTAATAAACGATTATTCTTCTATTTATATAAATCAATTCACATCAGTCACCTATTATCCAAAAGACCGGCTACCTTAAGGTGTAAAACGAGGAACGAACTCAACGACAACTCTAACCATATTCATAACATTGGTAGCAGCTCAATCCTAGCAATTTACGCAAAATTATCTCTTCACTAGTAAGCAAAATAAATAATTTAGAAATCTTCCATCAAAAAAATTCAGAAAAATTACAGTTTTACAAGAATTTCTGAGTGAATTTCACTTGTTTTATGCATTTTAATAGCTGAAAACTTCCGTATCCATATTAATTTACGTGAAAATATTCAACAAATATTAAAAATCAGTCAGGTCAAGATACAATAGTTTCCTCTTGAGAATTTATTATTACAACAATACATGTCTGATAACTAAACTTAAAAAAGATTCTCCGGTGATTTCGGGACACCCTGTATATTATTTGCAGATATACGTAATAATTTATTGGATTATAATAATTATTTTTCATACAATTTTTCAATTTAATAATCAGTAGCTCTTATGAGGTCTCGATTGTTCAGAATGAAGAAATATAAAACTTTGTCAAATAAGACGAAAAATTCATCAATCTATTCAATAATGTTCACTTCGTTCATAACTAAAAATTGATTTGTACTGCATAACATAAATTATGCATGCTTATTCTTTTCCAATATTAGTACTGCATTCATATAATGGTCGATACGGTACGCGCTGCATTAGGAGCTGCCAAAGAACTTGGCAATCGCTGTCAGAACTGTAATAGTTACGGTCCCGAGCCGTAACTATTATGGTTTTGACCTTTACTGTGACAAACTGTAAATAGGCGCGGCGAGAACCGTAATCATTCAGGTCCTCTCAGCTTTCAACGCCATTAGACGCAATTTTGTTTCTCTGAATGCGCTGAACGCGGTCAGAACAGTGACTATTACGGTGAGAACGTGAAACGTTGTGGTATTTTTTTCTCCTCCTATGCTAGGCTAGTTGTCAAAAGTGTGAGGTTATGTCGTTTGCTTATGATATGTGAATTTCTGTCCAACAAATCGATCTTTCCATAACCGCAGCTCTGAGAGGAGATCCTATACTAGGCTAACTGTCAGTCGTGTGAGGTTATGTCGTCTGCTGATATTATGTGGATTTTCGTCCAACAAATCGTACTTCCCATAAGCTCAAGTCTGAACCAGAGTCCTGTGTTCGGCTGACTGTCAGTCGAGCGAGGCTTAGTCGTCTGCTAGTTGTATCTGTTATTCGAATTTATTTTTATTATTCTGATTTTTGTTCAACAGATCCATCTCTCCATAACCTCAACTCTGTAACTAGAGTATTAGGAAGGAACTAGGGCTCGAAATTCGAATAGAAGCGAGAGCGAGAAACAAACTTGGAAGAGTGACGACAATGAAGTACCTAGGAGTCGTATCGGGTGACAGATTGGAATTTAAAGAACACTGTGACCATATACTAAAAAAAGATGGAACAAAAACTAGCTTCCCCAATAGAATAGGAAAGCATATATGGGCATACACGCAATGCCTGGCAGACGAAACAATCATATTACCTCACTTCGAGTACTGTGTCACAATAATGATTAATATAGGAACAAACAAAATAGAAAAACTATATAAAGCATAAAACCGTGCAATCCGAACAATCCTACAAGTAAATAGATACACAAGATTAGGGATGTGCTCGAAGCGCTAAGTTTTATGACGATGCAGAAAGGATTAGAGTTCAATATGAATGTTTTCATATCTATAATGTTCATGATGCCGGACGAACTGAGCAACAGATCAGAATTAGTAGGGAGAAACTAAGGTATGAGAACAAGACAGGCACAGCACATACAGATGGGTACAAGGAAAACAGCGAGCGCCCAATAAAGCATAACATTTACTCGGGCAAAAATATACGATAATCTACCGACGGAAGTAAGAAATTCCACAGATCCCAATAGCTTCAAAAAAAGTGTAAACAGATACAAATTAGAGAAAAGTTAATTTAGATATAGATGTAAAGAACAGGTATCTTCCTTAATTGAATTTGCCGCGCCACCGCGGTTGGTAGCGAACGTGAACCTAGCGACACGGCTGGACAGAGATAGACAGAGAAAGATAGATAGGGAGATAGAACACGTGGAATACGCAAGAGAGACAATTACATCGATTAGAAAGACAAGTACATTAATAGAAGACAGATTAGAAAAGTGTGACAGAGAGAAAACTTTAATTGTCGTTTCTCTTGTTACAGGTGAGATTGTAAATATTGTACATAACACCTAGTTGTTAAATAAACATTCAAAACTCTTGTTACAGAGCAACCCATTTGAGTTATTTCTCTCTCAACATACCCGAAAAATAAAAGAAAAACCCAATTAATTTTGGAGAGTAACATCATTTGTCTTACATAGATATAAAAGAGAAATTATTCAACAAATACTGAATCTCAAGAAGAATCTAAAAATGCGCGCGTAGCGACATCTTACAGGCGTTCCGGAAGCTAACGTCATCACATTAGCGGCCATTCCCGATCCCAGTCGTGGACAATCGCGAAAATTACGACAAAATCGTGGAATACGTTTCGCCCCTTCATCGTTGTCGAGGACAAAGATGTTTTTGAATGGTTGTCTTCGGAATTCCCTATAGAATCGGGCTACACAGGCAGATTTTGCATTTTTGATGCGGTAGGCTGTGATATAAGTCGAAATGAATGGCACGCCCACTCTTTTCGATCAAAAAAAAAAATCCAGATTTCATCCGATAAAACGGACAAACTCATTACTCGTCAAACATAGGCTACCGAAAGGACAATTCGATTAATGGCTCCGTTTCGGAGATATTCGCGAAAAAAAGACAGGCCGGTAACAAATCGAGTATACCCCCCCCCCCCCCCCCTTAATACTTGCACGGTAGCACGGGTGCACGGTGTTGATAGATAGGTGTAAAAATCATATTTTGACATAATCGAACTTCAGATAATATAGAAAGCGAGGTAATCTCACACTGCTCATGATTTTGACTTCGGAGGATTTCCTGTCACGCAACAGTTGATAGCTATGTTTTAAACCTATGGTACTAAATTGAAATGATGATGTTATGATAGAAGCAATGAAGCAAAGTTCTAGCGGAAGCTTTCGAATGTCTTCAATAAATTTGTTGTGTATTTTAGGGGTAATTTCTTAGTCAATAAATTGTTGGATAAAGGTCATCTGCATTACTTCAACTAC
This sequence comes from Tenthredo scrophulariae, assembly GCA_963978835.1. NCBI lineage: Eukaryota > Metazoa > Arthropoda > Insecta > Hymenoptera > Tenthredinidae > Tenthredo > Tenthredo scrophulariae. The sequence continues at coordinate 7,915,140 of OZ022235.1, read as the reverse complement.
TTATACCTGCTAATTAAATACGAATGAAATTCTTACTTTGACAATTTGAATCCATTAAATACGATTTTCTACCACCTTTATAAACATCTGCACATTTTACAATCATCTACTATACATATAAGGTAGTAGATTGGACAAGTTGAGAAAATTCGGAATCATATAGTAGCATGTCACAGAATAATAGTGACAACGAATGCTGCCATCCATATTTGGTGGTAAGGTAGAACATCTATCGATATAGTCAAAAATTTTACCCGTGAACTTGAATCATCTAAATATTCTGTTGGTATAAATTTCTTACGAACAAAAAACACCACGTGGCCTAATTCTGGATTCCGATTTTTAAACTTGGGACGCGCTGACATTATACTACAGCTATATCAAGAGACTCGGTAGAGTCTCGCGCCAAGTACGATAAAAAAAAAGTCAAACGCCGCGCGAGACTCGACAGAGTCTATACATATACCCGGCAAAAACATTGTAAATGTCAAAAATTACCGCCAAGTCCGGAAATGATGGATAAATAGAAATGGAGAAATATACAAAAACCTTTCGCCATTCTAGTGGCGTGGAATCAGTAAAAATGCCAAGCCCTACGCCACAACCCGCCCTTGCAAGTATACTATACGTCGAAAAGTTGGACATAGCTGATTCGTGTAATCGCAAAAAAATCATTTGAAGAGATACATACTTGGCGGGCACATTTCGTCATCACTCTATTTTATTCGTCAATCTACTTATTATGTACTAAAAATGTATGGAAATGTTTGAGGTACTTTATACTAATAATGACGAATGATTATATACGGTGTATGATTGCATGAATAAATGCAAAAATTGTAGTTTTTATCATCATTCAACGTTGTGTTCTCTATTGTGATACTTGCAACTAAAAGTATCACGCATTGACGAAATCATATTGTCTCGCTGAATAAAAGTAGATAGATACTTGTCCAGATTTCACAGAAAACACTTGCTTCAAATCAATAGTTGCGATATAATTGGGGAATCCCGTTATTGAAGATTTCTGGTACATTCAGATACAGAGAAATAATAACTACATTGAACCAGAGCGAATATCATTCTTTTAGGCGTACAAACGATCCTGATTTTGAGCAATATAATGCTAACAAAAGAATTTAGAAAATTGAAAATTAATTTGAAATTCTTTGGTTGACTTACATTAAATAAACAATTTCAACCGAAGTATGCATCGTTTGCTATGCAGACAAGAAGAAGTATGCAATGGAAAGCAAGTAGATTGTGGAAGAGCGCAATGAAGGATAAATGTGCTCGCCAAGTATGTATCTCTTCAAATGATGTTTTTGCGATTACACGAATCAGCTATGTCCAACTTTTCGACGTATAGTATACTTGCAAGGGCGGGTTGTGGCGTAGGGCTTGGCATTTTTTACTGATTCCACGCCACTAGAATGGCGAAAGGTTTTTGTATATTTCTCCATTTCTATTTATCCATCTTTTCCGGATTTGGCGGTAATTTTTGTATGTACACGTAATGAAATTGATTCTGAGCTGGATGTGTCTGAAAATTCTAGAGACAGCCAATCGGCGCTCTGGATTGCAAAAATTTAGAGCACCGATTGGCTGTTTCTTCAATTGTCAAACACATCCGGCTCGGAATCAATTACGCTTAGCGTACTACCAACGGGTCAGCGCTGAAAGGACTTTAATATGTATTTTACACATAGAAAGATCAACTCTCAGTCATTTGTCATGAAATGAAATTATGCACTTTTTGGTTCGCGCGGAACACATGAGATATTCTATAAGATCTCATATATATCTATACCGAGAGGTTACATGGAAAGAGCTGGTTCCAAGCGCGCAGGCGCTGATTTATTCGAATATCGTTGATCGCAGAATCGCACATTCCAAATTTTCAGTCGATCCATGCATTGGTTCCGGAGATTGTAAGAAAGTTTCTGCAGAAAATTTGAGCGCGAAACTGAAGGACCCGGACACCGATAACTACGAAGCGGAGAGGACCCGGACTTCGAAAACTACGGAATGGAGGATTTGGACACCGAAAACTACGGAGCAGAGGACCTGGACACCGAAAACTATAAAGTGGAGGACCTGGACACTATAAACTACAGAGCAGAGAACCTGGACACCGAAAACTACGGAGTATAGGACCTGAACACCAAGAACTACGAAGCGTAGGAAATAAATACTGAAAACTAAGGAGCGGAAGATTTGGACACCGAAAACTATGGAGCGGAAGACTCGGACACCGAAAACTACGGAGCGGAGCTCCTGGACACCGAAAACTACCGAGCGGAGGTCCTGGACACCGAAAACTACGCAGCGGAGGACCTGGACACCGAGAACTATGGAGCGGATGACCCATCTAGATTAGATGTCTACAGTTCAATAATGTAAAAATGAGATATATATATTATATGAGTATATTATGTGTATACAGGGTGTTGCAAAATTCGCGCACCATCTGCATACCAGCGGATTCCTTGCGAAAAATTAAGACGAGTGGCCTTTGCAAAAATGTCCGCGGGGACTTAGATTTCCCGTGAAAGCACTTAATAACGAACCAATCAGCGTTCGTCTTTAGAAAAGCCTGTTTAAAATCTGCATCGCCGTCTGCCCCACTACGGAGAAAGAGACAATAATGTGTGGTGTTCCCCGCTCCGCCTGTCTAATGTTAAGCGCTTACGGTGGCTGCGAGTGCGGCGGGAGAAGCGAGGCACACCACATATGATTGTCTTGTTATCTGTAGTGGGGCGGACGGTGATGCGGATTTTAGACAGTCTCTCCTAAAGACGAACGCTGATTGGTTCGTTATTAAGTGCTTTTACGGAAAAACTGAGTCCCCACGGACATTTTTGCAAAGGCCACTTGTCTTAATTTTTCGCAAGGAATCCGCTGGTATGCAGATGGTGCGCGAATTTCGCAACACCCTGTATATACAGTATATCTATATTTATAAAATAATTAATACTGTTAATAACTTTGGTATGTATGATCGATTGTTGCTCAAAAACAATAGGGGGCGAGATTTCGGTGTCAAGAACACCCCCTCCAAATTACAAGTTCATAAGTGCAACGATTCGACAGATATCGTGGTCCCAAGGGAAAAGTTCTGCGAGGAAGAAGGAGAAGGAGAAGGAGAAGGAGAAGAAGATTGTGTTTTTCGACCAACTTTAACAGTCAATATCTCAGGAACTGCTTCATCGATTTCGTGCAACTTTTACAAGCACGTTTAGGTGGGGATGACCTCACGCCTCTCTGAATTTTATTGAGAAATAATCAGCGGTTCAAAAGATATGGCAGATTTTTTACAAGAACAAGAGCTTGCTCGGGTAAATGATTCGTGGCTGGCGCGCCGGCCTACGGGGACTTGGCGGCGATTCGCTGCCGCGAATCTTGATACCCGAACGGGAGCTAACCGGCGTGGTGGGGATACAGTATTTTGCTAATTCCTTCCGCTTCACGATATCCCGCAGATTGTAATAATTATCTCAGAATGTAGACACAAAGAGCTTTCATTTGAGTGCAACTTCAATTGAATCAGTGTTACGGAAAGCTGAGATATGATTAACTCAAGTTTCGGAGTACCCGTTTCGTCTGAAAAATTTTTCTTCTCCTTCTTCAGACCAAACATCTATGCGGATGAAAATTAGGAAAGAGAGGCCACCACTAGACAGCAGAGATATACTAAGTACTCGACATCAGTTGCCAGATGGCGCTCTTGTCGACGCTGTGACGTAGATCGAGAATCGATTACCCGAGACCACGGAGTACGGACAGACAGACTCCCGAGACTGAGCTGTCAGTTCTGTTCATATTCGTACATCTGAATATTTTGCAAATTTCATTCTTTTTTATGCTTCCTATACTTACTTATTAAGATAAAATTCACATTTGAAGTGGATAACAATCTCTCATGAAATGACAACGCGCGCAATTTTGAGGTTGGGTTATAGGTACGGTTATTGAATCGCATGAAGTTTGGTCTACAACACGAATTAATAAGTGACAAAGTTTACATTCAACGTGGCAGGTCTTCAATATGTTATCGTTCATTTACAAATGTTTTCGTATATTTAATGGGTCAAATATTTCATATCTAATATTTCATTATCTATTCAATTCAAATATTTCTACGGAGTCTCTTGATGGGTCAAATATTTCATATTTGGTACATGCACACAAGAACATATCTTTACAGGGCTTGGAGAGCAACGAATAATAGCGTGTGTCATTACTTCAGGCCTCTGTGCTTCTAACATATTTATATTATGCTACCACATTCAATATTACTGCCTATCGAGAGATTTAGACGTTATAAAATGCATCAGTGTACATGCAGCGAGATGCTCATAGAAACAATCGGCAGAATGCTGACAACCAAGCGAGCCTAGCGAGCTAAGATATAGGAAAACACAATCGTCCGAGCGAGCACAATTATTAGGTGGTCAAGCAAAATTTTACTAAAAGTATTCATATTATACTACCACATTTAACATTACTGCTTATCAAGGGATTCAGATGGTATGAAATGCATCACCGTACGTAGTCAAACAAAATTTTAGAAAAAGTATTCATATTATACTGCCACATTTAACATTACTGCTTATCAAGGCATTCGGATGGTCTGAAATGTATACCATATGTGCGTTGAGCTACTCATAGACGGAATTGGCAAAATGTTGACAAGCGAGCGAGGATACAGAAATACCCAAACGAGCGAGCGTAGCGAGCGAGCACAATTATTAGGTAGTCAAGCAAAATAGTACAAAAAGTGGTGATATCAACCCCAAAAAGCACCACTGGTGTACAATAATGTGGTCACTACTCCCAGAAAAATCTATCAACAAAAAATCCTGAATAAGAGTGGTATTTTAAAAATGTCTACTCACAAAAAGAATGAAATCAGATGGAATCGCCAAGTACATGTCTACTGTATATTTATAAAACAGAAAACATGGAAAAATAAAAATTTGGTGGTAGTGGTACTTGGCGGGCCTCTTGTAGATAAGTAGGAGAAAACAGCAATTGAACCATGTCAATAATCCTATGGTGATATGAAATATTGGCCCGCCAAGTACCACGTACTCCAAATTTTTATTTTTTCATGTTTTCTGTTTTATAAATATACAGAAGACATGTACTTGGCAATTCCATCTGATTTCATTCCTTTTGTAAGTAGACATTTTTAAAGTACCACTTTTATTGAAGATTTTTTGTTGATAGATTTTTTTGGGAGTAGTGGCCACATTATTGTACTTGGCGAAATGTTTTTGCACCAGTGGTGCTTTTTAGGGTTCACAATGTATACCCCACAAATGCCATGCGCTTCATTGGGCTAGCGGCTTATATAATTTTTTTATTCAAACGGGGTAATTATGATTCTTTGTCGAATTTTTTCTTTTTTTAACTCAAAAAATATGTTGGATAATTTTTTCATTCATGATATGGGCACTATAAGAATTCGAATGTAAAAGTGAACGATATCTATGGTGAACGGCTTTGGGGTCTGAAACTTGGCGGATTTTTACGTCACAGTATATCGGGCATTCCATGTCAACTCGACCAATGATTATCCCTCACCATTTTCGATTCGCTTCACGATTTTTTATACGATTCTGGGATCTCAAAAAGCACTGCTGACTTTTTTCAGATTTTTCCTTCCGAACGTTAATTTTCAATAATTATTCAAACCCATCTCAAAATCAGCATTTTTTAAAAATCTCAAAAAATTCTCAAAAATCTTATTTTTCATTCCGATTATTTTGACACCCCTCCCATGATGAAATGATTTTTTCTTTTATTTTTTTTTAAGCCTTCAGTTAGCGGAGTTAGCTGAGTTAGTGGAGTTAGCGGAGTTAGCGGAAAAGTACAGAATCGCAACCCTGATAATTGTGCTCGCTCGCTAAACTCGCTCGATTGGGTTACTCTATATCCTCGCTCAGTGGTCAACATTCTGCCAATTGTTTCTATAAGTATCTCGATGCATGTACGGTGATGCATTTCATATCATCTAAGTCTCTTGATAAGCAGTAATGCTAAATATAGTAGTATAATATAAATGTGTTGAAAGCACAGAAGCCTGAAATAATGATACACGCTATCATGCGTTGCTAATTTCCAATCACTGTGAAAGTATGTTTTTGAAATGATACATTTGATCCATTAAATATACGAAAATATTTGGAAATAAATAATCGTATATTGAAGACCTGCCACGTTGAATGAAAGCTTTGTCACTTATTTATTCATGTTGTAGACTGAACTTCATACCATTCAATAACCGTGCCTATAACCCAACCTTGAAATTGCGCGTTTCATCATTTCTTAAGAGATTGTTATAATTTCGCCCTACTCTTTAAATGCGAATTTTATGATAATAAGTAAGTATAGGAAGCATAAAAGAGACGAAAATTTGTAGAATGTAAGGATGTACAAATATGAACAGAACTGACAGCTCTGTCTTAGGACCTAGAATAGAATCGCGGGAGTCCGTCTGTCCGTGGTCTTTGGCAATCAATTCTCGATCATACGTCAACAGCGTCGATAAGAGCGCCATCTGACATCTGATGCTGAGTACTCATATCTCTGCTGTCTAGTGGTGGCCACTCTTTCCTAATTCTCATCCGCATGGTTTTAGTGGACTGAGTCTGGCTGAAGGCGGTGATGATGACGAAAAATTTCGACCGAAACGGGTACTCCGAAACTTGAAATAATCATATCTGAGCTCTCCGTACACTGATTCAATCGAAGTCGGACTTGAATGAAAGCTCTTTCCGCCCACAATCTGAGATAAATATTTCAATCCCATGGATTTCGCGAGGTGCAAGATGTGAGGGAAATACTGTCTCCCCACCACGCTGTTGAGCTCCCATGCGGGTACAAAGACTCGTCGAGTCTCGCGCGGCGTAAGTACCTAATATAATATTTTTTTTTATTGTACTTTGCGCGAGACTCTACCGAGTCTCTTGATCCAACTCTTGAGCGTTTGCTTGATAACACCTATCAATTAATAGTGATTGACAATTAAACGCAGTAATTATAACTTATTGATGAAATATGATTGCGTAATTGACAATATTTTAAAGCACGTAGTAACGCAAAAGTGAACAGAAAATGTATCGAGGGCTTAGGACCAAAAGGTCGTAACCCACTGTTTTTTGGTTCTTGATGACCATACTGTCGTGAGGGCGTATCTCCAATTTTAACACGGAAGTTCCATAAGAGAAAAATTGGGCAGCCTACGGCCAGAAGGATGTAAGCCCACTACAATACTGCCAGAAAGGCGTAACCCGCAAAAATGAAAAAAAAGTGGGTTACGCGCTTCTGGCAGATCACTGATCATTTCTTCCCGGATTCAAATCGCCTTGTTACAGCCAGAAGGTCGTAACCCTCTTTTTTTTCGTGGCTTACGCCTTTCTGGTAGATGAACGGTCAATTTTTTTTCGAATTTCGATCGCCTCCTTACTGCCAGAAGGGTATGATCAACGAAAAATAGAATAAAGTGGGTTACGACCTTCTGGCTATAAGAAGGCGATTTGAACCTGGGAAAAAATGATCAGTGATCTGCCAGAAGGTCGTAACCCTCTTTTTTTTCATTTTTCGTGGCTCACGTGTCTCTCTAGTAGATAACTGGTCAAATTTTTTAGAATTCCGATCACCTCCTTACTGCCAGAAGTGCGTAATCCACGAAGAATAAAAAAAAGTGGTTTACGACCTTCTGGCAGATCACTGATCATTTTTTTTCGTATTTAAATCGCTTTCTTACTGCCAGAAGGTCGTAACCCTCAAAAATTGAAAACGTGATGTTCACCGCTGACTAGATGTGTGTAACATTGCCGTTTTCGGAATTCGGTAACCTTGTTACAGCCGGAACGGCACAACTAGAACTCACCGTTAGAGAAAAGAAAATATTTAACAGAAAAAGAAAATTGAAATGAAAAAAAAGGAACAATAAGAAATTATGACAAATTGAATTGGAAAACGGAAATTCGCGATTCTTTTAAACAAGTCATATCACAGTTGCCGTGTCCCAACTCGCCCAAATGCATACTTACACTTACGTATTTGGGTACTTGCGTACTCAGTAGGCATATTCGCATGATCGCGACAAAACGCTCGCGACGTCACACAAACAGTTTCATCTGGCGTATAGAGAGCGCTAACCGAGTGGGGCTACCTGCATTTTACGTATCTATTAAGAATTTGCGGTTCATGCCACGAACGTAGCGCGCAAATGTTTGATTTGGAAACTTCAAAAAAAGATCTAGAAGATTCTATACGGGCGTCAGATTAAAATATTACCGCAAATTTGTGAAAGAAGAAAAAGTGTAGATATTTGGAAAAATGGATAACCGAGATGAGTTGATGGCTGTATGGATGATAGGGTATAGGATGTTCCGAAGCAATCGGGATAATGAAGAGAGGCGGAGAAGGCTACTGGTCTTGCGTTATCTATTACTGATCCGACTGTTGCAACGCAGAAACAACGCGGTAAGATTAGGTTACGCTAATATCCGTATGCAAATTATATAAACAAATAATAGCAATTAATGATAATAATTATAATGATAATAATAATAATTATAATAATTATTACTATTCCTGTATTATATAAATTCTATTATTATACAGAGGGGTCCAAATTGTCGTCTTCTTGACCGTAATGACCGCTTCGTGGCTGCAATTCTCAGGGGCGATCAACGAGTAACCAAGGATAATTTACATGTGAATACGAATAGTTTCCGGTGGTTAGTGGATTTGTGCGTGAACATCGTAAAGCGATCTGGCTGGACAGTGGAATTTGAAGTGAGTTTATCTGCTGCCTGAAATCAATATACTTATATAGTTATTTCACAGGTAATGCTATTCTTGTTCTGGTTGGCCTGTGGTGCGGCGTATCGACTTGTGGGGCTGACGTTCGATATCCCACGATCGACAATTCATCGGGTGGTTCACAAAATATTAAACAAGGTCGTCTCACTCCTGCCAAAAATTGTAAGGCTACCAGAGGAGGATGTTTTACCAGAAATTGGAATGGCCTCTGCTTAAAAAGCTGGTAGTGCTGTGTTTAGACAATGTGTGGGGGCTATTGATGGTTGTCACATCAGAATAACCTGTCCAAAACACTTACACGACCAGTATTATAATCGTAAACAATTTTATTCCCTGAACTTTCAAGCGCTTGTTGACAATTCGGGCCAGTTCATAGATATTGTGAGCGGCTATCCAGGCTCAGTTCACGACAGTCGGATCTTACGGAATAGTGCGCTGTTTCAACAACATTTATATCCACCAGAGGGATACTTTATTATTTGTGACAGTGGCTACCCATGCAGACGCCACCCAATCACTCTGATCACTCCGTTTAGAGAGGCTCTAACACCCGAGAAACGTGCATTTAATCTAGCACTCAGCAAAGCGAGGATAGTAGTGAAGCAATCATTCGGTATGATAAAAGTTCGCTGGCGATCAATCTTCACTGAGGCACTTGAGGTCAAGATTGAAACTTCAATTAAAGTTGTTGCTGCATGTGCCATAATGCACAATATTTGCTTGACGCAAGGTGACATCATTCATCCCGGCAGAGCAGTGCCAGAACTTCCTCCACGTCGTATTGCACAGGATGAACGGAATGGAAATGATTTAAGAATTCTATTTTTACAATTATATACAGCTGAGCAATTAAGGCAGTAACTTTTTTTTTATTCAAAAATAGTATTTATTTAATAACAGTTTAACCCCTCAAGTATGGCGTCCATGCCTCGTACGGATCCTTTCCATAAATCGTTGAAATTAATTTTTCGTCATAGTAGGCGTAAAGTACGTACTTTTGGCCCTGTTTTGTGGGCGTAAAGTTCGACTTTACGCCACTATGACGAAATAGTATATTACGTACCTAGGGAGGGAAAGTAGGCTATGCCAAACTGCGTGTGAGATAAAATATGCAAATACGCAGTTTGGGATGGCCTTTTCACTTCCGTGTGACGTATATACCACCCCCTGGCGTCGGAAAGTACGACTTTCCGCTCACGCGAGAGGCCGAAAGTCATAAAACTTTCCGTGCAGGTGTTGTGAAAACTACTATTCTCGGGAGCTATGGAAGATATTGGGTTAATAATAGTCTTTATTTAATAATAGTCAGATTAACTACATAAGATCAATGTAATTTAATTTGTATTTTCGTATCATGCGTTGAAATACAAATCCTAATTAAATACAGATTTTTAATTTGTATATTGAATAATTATTCATGTAATAGTTACTAATGGTATTAGTCCATCGATATGAGACCAGAAGTTTTATTTTTTGTCGAAAATTGTCTTAAAAATCTCCAGCATACATCGCTCATTTTTCCTCGCCTCTTCCTGCTGCCTTCGACTTTCTACCATTTCGTCTTTTATTTGCACCAGCAATTCGGATATTAGGTTGTCAGTCGATTGACCATTTGCGCAACGCCATTTTCTTGGGTTACTATGTGAACCCGATGGTACACCAGAGTGACACAGCGGCGGCTTGGGATTATTATACTTTGCTGAGGCAAATGAAGGACGAGGTGGTAGAGTTGGTGTTGATGAGGTTGAAGGCGTTGATGAGGTTGAAGGTGCTGATGAGGTTGAAGGTGTTGTGGATAATGAAAGGTGATTGTATGGAGTTGAGAGACAAACTCGAGCAGGCACTGTGGAGAATGGCAGATTGTAATGTGCTAAGGTAGGTGAATGATGAGGTGTTCGAATTGGTGTAGATAAAGTTGAGGGACGACTTAACGTAGGTGGTGATACACTCTGCAGTGTAAGAATCGGCTTTATGGTGTGGCGATTACTCATAAATCGATTTATTTCATCAAAAAACTGCCAACTGTTAGCATCATGGTCACGCTTTTCAAGTCCTTCTCCTGTTGGAGGTACTATTATTGTTTTGTATCTCATAATGAGATTTTCCCACTTCCTCTTACATTGATGGCCTGATGCACCGGTCGCCAGCTTTGCTGCTATATCATCCCAATTTCGCTGAGCCGTTCCCCTCTTGCCAGTAAACATTTCATTTCGTTTTGTTCTCAGACGAATCAGCCTGTGAACATCAGTATCTTTCCCTACAATATTTGAAAGTCGTTATTAAAATGAATATTCAGAGCTCAAATACATTCGTACTCGACGAAAAAAATTTATATAACATACACGTTTTGCATCTTCAATAAAGAATTAACATACAATTCCATATAGCATTATCCATTTCTCCAAACATCTACACTTTTTCTTCTTTCACAAATTTGCGGTAACATTTGAATCTAGCGCCCGTATAGAATCTTCTAGATCTTTTTTTGAAGTTTTCAAATCAAACATTTGTGCGCCACGTTCGTGGCATGAACCGCAAATTCTTAATAGATACGTAAAATGCAGGTATCCACACTCGGTTAGCGCCCTCTATACGCCAGATAAAACTGTTTGTGTGACGTCGCGAGCGTTTTGTCGCGATCATGCGAATATGCCTACTGAGTACGCAAGTACCCAAGTACGTAAGTGTAAGTATGCATTTGTGCGAGTTGGGACACGGCAAGTGATGTTCATAAGAAACAAGCAAAGTGCGTTGTTTCCAATTAACCAGTATTTATCGTTAGCGGAAGTTGATAGGTGGCATTCTGAAAGTGCCGAAGTCCTATTAAACAAAAAAAATGGGCCGGGAACCTTTCGCAGTCTCTTCGCTGTGAAAGGTTCCCTGCGCATACACTTTCATCGCAGGGGGTTGACATTTTTTTTCAAGACACATAATATTATAATCTAAAAATTGCTGTCAGGAATTTTCGATTGGATGTTTTTCCGTGATTTCAAGATCAAAAACGTCGTTTTCTCAACAAAAGCTGTGGAGTCCCCCCTTAATTGGGAGCAACAGAATTCTAAGCAGTCGATCGATTTTTCATGAAATTTGTACAACTTTTCCGACTTTGTGGAAATTCTATATTATGGTTTGAAATTCATGAAAATTGTATATAGTTCAAAATTGAATGTCAATCTGATGCTGAACAAATTTCATTCACGTGGCAACATTCTTGATTTATTCGAAAACTAGGAGCTTTGCTCGTCAATACTTTTCGTCTGTTGCTTGGTTTGCTCCACACTGGTCGAAAAAGAGACTCCGTCAGAAATCAAACATTCAGGTGCAAAATAGAAGTAAAATTTTCAAGAATCTACTGTGTTGTTATTCGTATTATTATTATAGGAACACGTTTTTTTAAGGATGTATGGATCATTATGTAAATGTAACAATTATTTTGTCCAATAGGAAATCGGCACTTTCAGAATGCTACGCTGTCAACTTCCGCTAACAATAAATGCTGGTTAATTGGAAACAACGCACTTTGCTTGTTTCTTATGAACATCACTGTAATATGACTCGTTTAAAAGAATCGCAGATTTTCGTTTTCCAATTCAATTTGTCATCATTTCTTATTGTTTCTTTTTTTTATTTCAATTTTCTTTTTCTGTTACATATTTTTTTTTCTCTAACGGCGACTTCTAGTTGTGCCGTTCCGGCTGTAACAAGGTTACCGAATTCCAAAAACGGCAATGTTACATACATCTAGTCAGCGGTGAACATCACGTTTTCAATTTTTGAGGGTTACGACCTTCTGGCAGTAAGAAAGCGATTTAAATACGGAAAAAAATGATCAGTGATCTGTCAGAAGGTCGTAAACCACTTTTTTTTAAATTTTTCTAGGATTACGCACTTCTGGCAGTAAGGAGGTGATCGGAATTCGAAAAAATTTGACCAGTTATCTACCAGAGAGACACGTTGTAACGATTTAAATATAATCATAGTTCAAATCGCGCGCCAGGCTTTGACTACTGTTGATGATTTATATATCAATGAGCTTGACCAGCCTATTAGTTGGATAACCGCAGGAAGTGCGCGGTACTCGCTCACTTGGCACACGACAACACCAATGGCCTGACGTATTACTTTCATTTCCTAAATTAAATCGGAGATTATCATGCGAATCCTATAAAGTTCTGGCTAATCAACATCGAATATGCTAACAGTAATAACTAAATGTTAATCAGAAGCCAATATTATCGCATAAACATGTGAAAGGACAACGCTTAATCGATTCATCAAGAACAACGAAAAACTTTAAGTATCGTGCCATGTGTTATCTTCTACTTTTATATACACAATATTCTCAAATCGTATCGTCCAATGACACTGTTCTTTTATGTAAATTTCATGGTATCGCATGTGGTGTCTAACGTATTTCTTGTCCCTTGTCTGTACTCGAAATTAGCGATACCATTATTTATTATCTCCACGGATATTAATTTATCCTTATAGAGTACTGTGCTGTCTGTCTTGTCCACCTTTTACACATTCATTATTTTGTTAAAATATACAGTCAATTTATAAGAATTTACACCATTCTTTTATAACTTAATAATTCAGAAGAATGGTGCGAATATATTTAAATAACTAATAATAATCATTGACATTTTTTTATATAACTACCAGACGTGTTTCTACAATTTATGAACTATTGTTCATGTCAATGATTAAACTTTCTGTTCAAAAGTATATAAAAAAAAAGAAAAAAAAAAAGAAATAAAAACCTGACTTGGGCCTTTGGCCATGATCAATGAGCATACAAATCTTAGTTTAATAATTTTCTATTCATTTCAAGAAAAAACCTAGCTCCCATAAATGAAAATAACATAATAAAGAGAAGAATACGTAAAATATAAAATAACTAAAGAAAGTTATTACAACGTGAGCCACGAAAAATGAAAAAAAAGAGGGTTACGACCTTCTGGCAGATCACTAATCATTTTTTCCCGGATTCAAACCTCCTTCTTATAGCCAGAAGGTCGTAATCCACTTTTTTTAATTTTTCGTGGATTACGCCCTTCTGGCAGTAAGGAGGCGATCGAAATTCGAACAAAATTGACCGTTCATCTACCAGAAAGGCGTGAGCCACGAAAAAAAAGGAGGGTTACGACCTTCTGGCTGTAAGAAGGTGATTTGAATCCGGCAAAAAATGATCAGTGATCTGCCAGAAGAGCATAACCCACTTTTTTTCGTTCTTGCGGATTGCGCCTTTCTGGCAGTATTGTAGTGGGCTTACATCCTTCTGGCTGTAGGCTGCCTAATTTTTCTTTTATGGAACTTCCGTGTTAAAGTTGGGGATATGCCCTTATGGCAGTATACTCCGTTTTTTTGTGGGTTACACCCTTTTGGTCCTCAGCCCTCGATATATAAGAGAACTAAGATCTAACAACGTGAGAGTCACATACAAGGTTGACACAAGAGTCACCTACGAAAGTTGACATAAAAGTGTGTTGAACGACACGCAAGTACCCAAATACGTAAGTGTAAGTATGCATTTGGGCGAGTTGGGACACGGCAACTGTGATATGACTTGTTTAAAAGAATCGCGAATTTCCGTTTTCCAATTCAATTTGTCATAATTTCTTATTGTTCCTTTTTTTTCATTTCAATTTTCTTTTTCTGTTAAATATTTTCTTTTCTCTAACGGTGAGTTCTAGTTGTGCCGTTCCGGCTGTAACAAGGTTACCGAATTCCGAAAACGGCAATGTTACACACATCTAGTCAGCGGTGAACATCACGTTTTCAATTTTTGAGGGTTACGACCTTCTGGCAGTAAGAAAGCGATTTAAATACGAAAAAAAATGATCAGTGATCTGCCAGAAGGTCGTAAACCACTTTTTTTTATTCTTCGTGGATTACGCACTTCTGGCAGTAAGGAGGTGATCGGAATTCTAAAAAATTTGACCAGTTATCTACTAGAGAGACACGTGAGCCACGAAAAATGAAAAAAAAGAGGGTTACGACCTTCTGGCAGATCACTGATCATTTTTTCCCAGGTTCAAATCGCCTTCTTATAGCCAGAAGGTCGTAACCCACTTTATTCTATTTTTCGTTGATCATACCCTTCTGGCAGTAAGGAGGCGATCGAAATTCGAAAAAAAATTGACCGTTCATCTACCAGAAAGGCGTAAGCCACGAAAAAAAAGAGGGTTACGACCTTCTGGCTGTAACAAGGCGATTTGAATCCGGGAAGAAATGATCAGTGATCTGCCAGAAGCGCGTAACCCACTTTTTTTTCATTTTTGCGGGTTACGCCTTTCTGGCAGTATTGTAGTGGGCTTACATCCTTCTGGCTGTAGGCTGCCTAATTTTTCTTTTATGGAACTTCCGTGTTAAAGTTGGGGATACGCCCTTATGGCAGTATACTCCGTTTTTTTGTGGGTTACACCCTTTTGGTCCTCAGCCCTCGATATATAAGAGAACTAAGATCTAACAACGTGAGAGTCACATACAAGGTTGACACAAGAGTCACCTACGAAAGTTGACATAAAAGTGTGTTGAACGACACTTGTTGTGCGCTACTCGGGTCGATAGATCAGCGCCTGCGCATTACCCTAATTTCAGACGTCTGTACGTTGTTCGACTTGACTTCGACAATAGCGGAACCAGTGGTAATATTCAAATCATTAAATAGAGTATCTGATTTATATTTCGATCTAGAGATAATCTTAACTGAGGATTTTGATTTCGACGTTGAGTCGCTCGAGATTTGGTTTCATCTTACAACGGAAATTATCGGTCTTGAAATCTCCCCGTGGCCGGGGAAATTATCTAATTGAAACAAGCTACGTGAACGAGAATACTGTACTCTGATTGGCCAAGATCGTAATGGAGGAAATAATCTTCGAAATTTTTGAGCGACCCTTTGAAATTGTTCGATCGCGCGCAAATTTTGAGAGGTATACTCGAATACTAAAAACTACGAAATTTTGAGGTGAGGCCGAAAATTGGGAATCTGGGGTCCAAAAGTTGTCATCCTAGTATACTGTAATGTAACTTTTGATTAGGGGGAGGAAATCCCCTAGTTACGTCACTCTTCAGCGATTTTCGGTACGGGACGGTAAAACTCTAGGTTGGGCGCCAGATACGTCTCAGTATCAGTTTTTTCTTTTAACAAAATCTTTACGATACTTTAAACAAATAGAAAATCGACGGACGACAACTTAACTAGCTCAGCTGCGATGCTTTAAGGTAGAGGGGCAGCATACACCAGTTATAATGCAAAGTAACTTTCAATGAGCCTTACGGCCTTATATTGTGCGATAAAAATAAATTACATTATCGGAACGAAAGGTTCGTCCGAGACAAAAGAACAATAGGAAATACAATTGAGTAAGATAGTATTTCCAGCAAGTAACAGATCAAATGATTTTACAGACAACAAACGTATGAGAAATTACTAATAGTGATACGGCTCAAGCGATAGGTTTCAATAATATTTTACGGGAACAAATGTGCGTCAGGCTGCTTCGATATAATGTTAATTAATTATGTTCTACTCGTACCACAAAGCGATACTCGATACTCGGAAAAAGAAAAGATTCCGTGCTTGACGACACAACTGATCCGGTAGGACGAATTGAATAGAGTTTAAAGAAAGCCAAAAGATACGCAATTACGGCGTAAAACAGCAATAAGCCTGAGAGATGCTTTACTAAAATATACAATACTAAATTAACGTAGACGCGGAGCTACGCGGTCTCCGCGGCTACCTACGCTTGGGTTTTACTCCAGGAAGGTTCGGCAAACAGGATGTTTTGCCAAACACATGCAACAATATACAAGATAGAGTACAGAATGAAGAAATAGAAATAGAAATAGAGAACCAAATTTTGATAACGATAGGCGTTACTAATTGGAGACATAAACCTCACACATGCGAGAAAATTTAACTACTAAAATGGCCAGCCACGAGGTTGTTTCGAGAACGATACTACGAGATACGAGACCGCTTGGTCTAACGATATCTCAATGAGATACTATTAAACAAAAGAACTTCCTCGTGTCTTAACAATAAACAATATCGGCCTTACCTTATCTTAGTTGGCTGCAATAGCACTTGACACAATTTAAAATAGTATACTTCGAGATACGATGCGGTAACGGTACGGGAGAAATTACCAGAGGTCTAGTCACTATCATAGTCGAGCGTAGAGTAGATCGAGTGCTGCACTCAGCTTGACCAGCTAACCTCGGTCTCCAAAAATTAGATGATCCTTATTGACGATATAGGTCAGGTGAAATCTACGCATTCTAATTGGTTTTGGTTTCTCAACGGTAGTTTAGCCGTTTGGTGGTAGCGCGGGGTGTCGGAGGGATCTCCCTTGGCTCTGCCGCTGTCTTCGGTACCGCTCTCCTCACTGCCGTTTTTGGTAACTCCTCGACGCTGGATATATTAAATATCTCGCTCGTCCAATGATTCTGGTGGAGGGTGACGACCTTACAGCTGAGGCCAATTCGCCAGGACCTCCACCAGAGTTGCCGTGCTGAGCAACGAGAGCCTCGATCACGGAAGGAGCTCCTCTGACGGAACGTCTGCACCGGGGGTTTTCATGGCCAACCCGGTCGCGGTAACAGTGGTCGAGACGGTAGGTGGTCCAGTGCTGGTCCGTTAATCTGAGGATGGGAGGCTGTGAATGCGTTTCTCACGCGACCTTGTACGCCACCCTCAGACATCCAGCCTCGGTAGCGGTAGTTTCGTCGGATGACGGGAGGACTTCCAGGTGCTTCACGCACATCCCTGTACGCCGTCCATCCGCTGGAGAGCTAAGGTGACCCTCGGTACCGGTAGGATGTGCCTTCTTCAACGCTTACTTGGCGAATCAAAGAACGCACCTCGTGCGGTACTGGTTGGGCCTCGTCGTGTTTTACATCAATTGTTACGAAATGAAAGTATCAGTTTACCCTAAAGTTTTCCCTAACTGTTTGCCAATTTCCCCGAGTTTTACCCCGACTAGACGTCTCGCATTTCCCGACCTTGTGACGGCATTGCAAAATGCAACGTTACAATACCTATATACAGAGTATCTCGAAATTCGCGCACCGAAGCACAACAGCGGATTCCTTGGAAAAAATTGAGACAAAAGTGACGTATGCAAAAAAGTCCGTGAGGACTTAGTTTTCCCGTAAAGGCACTTAATAACGAACCAATCAGCGTTCGTCATTAGGGAAGACTGTCTGAAATCCGCATCACCGTCCGCTCCATCACGGAGTACGAGACAATAATGTGTGGTGTTTTCCGTTCCGTCCGCCGCGCTGAAAGCCACCGTGAGCGCTTGACATTAGACAGCCGGAGCAGGGAACACCCATAGACGTATAGAGATGGACTGCGGGTTACTCCGAGAGGATGTGAAGAGCTCATCAGAAAGAGAAAGCAATAGTAAGAGAGTCTGCCTTTTTCTAGTCGGTGAGTTGGTGGGGTAAACGTCAGGCCTGTTATGGCAAGTTTAGTATAGTGCGGCGTCGTCCCCCTTATTCGCTGTAGACCCCTACTTCTTACGCAATGCGAGAAGGAAAGAATCTCTCTGGCACTATTGCTGTCTTTCAATATGAGCTTCAGCCAGCACATAAGAGCGCGCAGTCGATCTCCATAAAGCCCAGTGCACACGACGCTTGTTTTAATGCTGGATTGCCTGCAGGGCGCTGTGATGGCAACCCTGATGGCTGCTGTGACAGAAAATGATGTCAGTGCATGCTCGCTGGGTTGAACGCGTGCTGGAATCTTGTGATAGATCAAGTCCTATTTTTCGTGCTGATTTTTCTAGGAAATGACAGTGTTTACCAATGAGAACGTCCGGTTGTGTCACGTGGGTATATGGCTACCAAGGAAGCAATTCTCGATCTTTTGACGTTAGTTAACGTCGGTCGTTAACTTAACCGTTCGACTCCGCGGGTCGTTAACTCGATCGGACGTTAACTTGGGCATGTTTTGAGTGCGCGAAGTTCCAGACACCCTGTATATTGTAAATTTTCACACTTCTGTCGCAGCTT
Organism: Tenthredo scrophulariae; assembly: GCA_963978835.1. NCBI lineage: Eukaryota > Metazoa > Arthropoda > Insecta > Hymenoptera > Tenthredinidae > Tenthredo > Tenthredo scrophulariae. The sequence continues at coordinate 7,896,270 of OZ022235.1, read as the reverse complement.
GAAAGCTGGTTATAGAGATTCAGTCTGCGTGAGTGTCTTCGTCACTTTTGTTTTGTTTTTTTAGTGCTCCTCGCAGGGAAAAAATAAAAAAAACCCTGAAAACCCCAATCACGGATACGGACAGATTCTTAAGGGGACCTTTAGCCCTCAAAATGTTCGAAAAATCGATTTTTTTTTAATGAAATTTGAAAGCCCCATCTTTTTCGCATATTTTTTAGTTCAATTCCATTCAAAAATAAATATTGGTATAATTGCCAAACTGCTCTAAAGTCTGTGTCTTCCGTCCGTCACTACCTATACTGTTGACTTCAACCTCGTTTATCTCGAAACTACTTTTTGCAAAACTTATCACCAGGGTAGCAATGAGAGCTCTACCGAAGCTGCACTGTTAAAAATAGTGTGAAGTTTCAGACACAAAAAGTGATGAAATTCACGAACCCTGTTAATTAAATTGAAATTAATATACAAAAGCTTGAAAATTCACATTTGTTTATTATTATTGAAGAAAAGTACCGAATTTGAAATGAATATCTCTTTATATTAATATGTTTCTATTAATCTTACAAGACTGTTTTGAGGTGGGACTCCCTTATGGTTTTGGCCCCCAACCATCAAGATTTTTCCTCAGAAAGCGAGGCTAGACTCCCCGTTATATTTTATCATTCCATTTGCTTGCCCCTGACTCGTTATATATTACTTAAGATAAGGCCGTATCGAATTCTAGCGTAATCATCGCCGCGGCCTTGTGTCGATTAATGTTGGTTGAAAATTTTCATAAATTTTCCCAATGATATACGCAGTTGGTTGGACTTCCGTAGCGGACTCTGTATGATAGAAAGTGTGGTGATAGTGATGAAAGGAAAGTGACGAAAAATACAGAGAACCCAGGAATGGAAGGATAGAAAGAAGGAAGAACGAAAGTGGGAGGGAAGCTAGGAAATGAGAAGGGTAATGAAAGCGAAAAAAGAAGAAATTAGGGAAGTAGAGTGAAACAAAAGAAGTCGAAATATAACCTAGAAAGAGAGTAAGTGACAGGAAGGGAAAGGGCGCAGGCGCAAGAGACGGCGAGGGGACTATGAGAGTCAAAAGAGCGCATGGAAAGACAGGAGGATAGTGAAGAAGAGACAACGGAGAAGTGGGGGACGCCAAGAGGCTCACATGAATTGCGAAGGAGGGGAAGGCCAACGAAAGCAGAGAGCTGGTCTAGAGAGGGGTCGGTATCGGACGGCTCGATCTGGAAAAGCTTCAGAAAAAAAGGCGGCTGAAGAGGAAGGGTGGGGGGGCGTGTAAGAAAAGCACTAGAGAAGGAGATTCAAGTAGAGCAGGGGACATAGCCACAGGCTCAGAGATGGAGATAGTGGATTCAGCTGGAAAAGATGAGGGGCGGGTGAAAAAGTTAATAGAACAGATGACAGGAAAGATGACGGCAGTAAGGGAGGAAATAAGGAAAGTAAGAGAAGAAATAGAAGCATGAAGGGGAGAAGTGAAAGCGGAGCAGACGAAACTGAGAGAGGAGATAGAGGAAATAAGAAGGCAGGGAAGGGAAGAAAGAAAGAGGCTAGAGGAAATAATAGAGAGACTGGAGGTAGAAAAGAAGAAGAAACAGGAGGAGTATGAAGAAAGGAAGGAAAAGGAAAGAAAGTTGTATTCTACGTTTTCTCATCTTCAATATGAAATTTCATAATAACTCAAAATTTGATCTACAATGACTATTAATTTTCCAATACAATAGCTATTAATTTTCGATAAGCTCCACTTTCAACATATTTTGTGCATGAAATTCAATATAACTGTAGTATCGGAAATAGTTTAGGCTAGACGTAAGTTCACTTTTAAGAGAAAGACTGTAGCACTTAAGGTTTTAGAGTTACCATGACTAATATCAGCTGACAGTGACCAGACACGACCTGCGAAGCAACCCCGAAACTCATGGAAGCACGTGTGGCCCACGCACCATGGACAGAGAGTGTGAAAGAGAAGTATGAATGATGTATGACCGAAGAAGGATGCAAGGGCTGCAGTTGGGGGTTGCATATTCGTAAGAAGGCCAGTTTAAGAACGACGGTTAAAGACGAAAAACGTAAGACGAGAAGTATCGGAACGACGACCGAATACAAAAGACAAACGACGATATAACTAAAGACGCTCCAGACGGACATTATACGAGACGAGACTCTTAATTAACACTTGTTCTTGTGGAATAGATTTATATTAACAAATATTCAATAAATAGTCATTTTCATCTGTTCAATACTTGATAACAAACCCCATTCATTTATACCCTCGCAAGATCCTATAATTTATACTACATAACCTTGAATATGAAATTTCATGAGATTTCTGAATTTTCGAAACTATTTGTTTCAATTTTCAACTTTCGGTGTCGCTCCAAAGGGATCATACCGGAGTTTCTTCGTTCCGATTTAAAAGATTTCACACACTTAAGTAATAATGATAAGTTCATAAGTGCACTAGCACGGTTCCAGTTTAAAATTTTAGATCTTGAGATCAGCCTAGTCATTAATAAAATTAAGGATTTGTGAAAACAGCGGTTACAAATAGAATCTTACATCAAACAAAATTGTTCAGATCATGAATTGATCAAAAAAGTTGGTAACGATTTGGTGAGGTCAGAAAAACTTTCTGAACGTCACAAACGTAACAACATTAACAAGTTCACAAAGTTAGAACAAACTAGAGATAGGAACTTCAAGGATTGGCTAACTAATTTGTCGGATGTCATTTTACCCCCTACGGTGAGCAACTTTTTGGCTTTAGGTCCCAAACATGAGGTTCCATGTCGACCGGATAAAATCCCTATAGACAATATCATTTGTGGTGTCGAGTCTGGCCTGAAAAAGTTAGATAAATCCACTAAAGACATCATACGTAGTGAAGTCACTAGCAAAATTCTAGCGCACAAACGTAATGCAATGTTGGACAGGTCTCAAAAGCAAATGTTGGTCGATTTTAATGCCACCAGAAAGTTTTTAAAAGAACATCCTAATTTAACTAATTGTCAACACCAAGGATTATCTGGAGAAGGTCAATCCCATGCTAGAGGATCCTAACACTTACAAAATTCTTAATAAAGACCCGACAAAAGTTTTTGAACGAAGGAACAACGCGCTAGTTAATCAATGGCACGAGTCAAATTATATCTCTAAACGGTTGAGCACCAGTCTAAAACATCAAATTCAGTAGCTCCAAAAATTTATTTCTTACCAAAAATACATAAACCTAATGTTCCATATCGTCCCATTGTCTCTAACATCGGGGCTCCTACGTACAGATTGGCTAAGCACTGTTCGTCGCCCTTGACACAAATTTTAGGAAAATCCCAGTTCCACACAAAGGACTCTTGGTCCTTTGCTAACTCGATTAGAACTAGTAATATACCATCAGATTTTAGGTCGATTTCTCTAGACATCACGTCACTTTTTACCAACATTCCGACCAACTAGGTGTTGGAATGTATCAACAGTAGATGGGCTGAGATCAAGCTACATACTGAGCTACCCCAGGAGGAGTTCATCAAGGGCGTCAAACTGTGTATAGAAGCCGCATATTTCACGTTTGGAAATAAGTTTTATCAACAAATTGAAGGTGTTGCGATGGGTTCCCCTATTAGCCCAGCGTTAGCCAATCTAGTCATGGAAACGTTAGAAAATTCAGTCATCAGACACCTAAGTTACGATTTTCCTTTTTACAAGCGGTATGTGGATGATATTATGACAGCCGTACATCTCAACGATATCAATGATTTGGTGAATCAATTTCATGGATTCCACCCTTACATCCAATTTACGTATGAACTTGAGTCGGAAGGAAAGCTGAGCTTTTTGGACATTTCGGTCATTAATAACAACAATCATACTTTGTCCATTGATTGGTTCCGAAAACCGACATAGTCGGATTGTTTCTTGCATTTTTCCTCACAACATCCATTGAGATATAAGAAAAGTGTGGTCATTGGTCTGATCGATAGAGGGTTAAGATTAGCTGAATCAAAATTTAGACAAAGTAATTTGTCCTTAATCACAGAAACTCTAAAAAACAACGCTCATCCGGTGGAATCAATAAACCAGGTAGTTGCAGCCAGAGTGGATAAATTATACAATGGTCTAAAGGTGGAGGAAAAGTGCAATGACGACTCGGATACCGTGGTTGGTATTGCACCCTTACCATATGTGAAACGTCTCTCAGAACAAATCCAAAAGATCCTTAGTGAACATAACATCAGAGTCTTACATAAAAATAGTAATTCAACCGGAAACTTTTTTTCTCGACTCAAGGATCAAGTTCCGCTTTCTGACAAATCTTGTGTCGTTGACCAGATTCCATGTCTCGGTTGCGACAAGTGCTACTAGGGGCAAACATCGCAACACCTTCATAAACGTCTGTACGGACATAAATATAATATTGAATTTAACAATGTAGAGAAATCTGCCTTAGTAAATCATAGCCTATCTTTAGGACATAAGTTTGATTTTGATCAAGTCAGAATCCTCACTAGCGAAGCCAATCCTTACCATCGCACCTTAAAAGAAATGATCCACATTCTTGGGAATGACACCGTGAACAAAAGATCAGATATAGATAATTTTAGTAATTTGTATGCTCCGTTGTTTAGTAATATTGGATAACGCAAAGGTTGGAGTCTTCGTAAGGGTTTTAAAAATTTTACCGCCTCGATGTATCGATCATCGTTTCATGAGTCGATATATTGCTCTGAGATCACTCATTGAACATCCGTTGCTACCTCACTTCTCCTCTGAGCGTCTACCTATTAACATCTTAAGCGCAACCAGAAGTCTGTTTCGGTAAGAAATCCCACCTTTGCGTTATCCAATAGTTGAAAATCAATCCTGTAATCTATTATTATGTTGAAAGGGTTTATTCTGATGCGTTCTTCATGACTTTATTTCTATTTAAGTGATAAGAACACCATAAGGCCCGTCCCTAGTCGCCCACCTCCTTTTGATACAATGTTGCACATTTCAATTATTATCCGAGCCCAGGCGTCGAAAACGCAAAAAAGGCCAACGTCGCGCGAATTCTATTTCGATTCTGAACACATACGTCCAAAAAAATGTTCGTTTCATGCGAAAATAGAGCCTACAGATGGTTTTTACATTATTCGAATGTTTTCGAATTCGATTTTCTCGGCTTTTGGTCAAAATGTGTCACATTTCGATTATTATCTGAGCCCAGGTGTCAAAAACGCAAAAAAGGCCAACACTGCGCGAATTCAAATTCAATACCGAACACATACGTTCAAAAAAATGTTCGTTTCATGCGAAAATAGAGTCTACAGATGGTTTTTAGATTTTTCGAATTCGATTTCCTCGGCGTATAATGTAAAAACCATCTGTAGTCTCTATTTTCGCACGAAACGAATATTTTTTTGGACGTATGTGTTCGGAATTGAAATAGAATTCGCGCGACGTTGGCCTTTTTTGCTTTTCTGACGCCTGGGCTCGGATAATAATTAAAATGTGTAACATTGTATCAAAAGGAGATGGGCGACTAGGGACGGGCCTCAACCTAAAAATTCGTGTGTGCAAAATCACTACGTGTTGATCTCGTGTTAGTCTCTAAACAAATGTGAAATATCCCTAGCATATATCTTTATTACATCAGAAACACAGATTTCTGGCTCTGTTCAAATTTTTGCTCGTGGAGCCTAGGTATATTATATATTTTACAATACTGTTATAATGAAACAAATTTCGCAGTTCTGATGATGGTCGGCCATGCAGTCGACTGAAACGTCAAATAATAAACTTTATTTGTCTCTTCTGACCGTCTATACCCGATATTTAATATCCTACCTTAATTTTCAACCGATGAAATATTTGAATTTTATATACAAAAAGCTGTATATGGGCAGGTCCACCAATTATCTGTAAACGATCCGGGGTCAAAATTTCGATTTGTCTACAATTTGGATATCTCATAGTGTGTGTTGAGATGTAAAAATCCACCAAGTATTAGACCTCTAAGCCTTACCGTTCAGGAGAGACGCGTTGATTAGTCTTTCAACTTGGAGTACATTGACTTTTACATTCGAATTTTTATCTCATCTCATCGCTGAAAAGAGAATTCGATCCAATGTGTTTTTTATGTAAAAATGTCTGATCTTTCTGAATATGAAATTTGTTTTCAGCTAGATTCTCAAAAACCATTAGAAAAACACGTTTTTTTGAAAAAAAAACGTGTTTTTTCAACGTTCCCCAAACTTTATTCAAAATTTGATATTTTTACCTGAAAGCCTGCAGTTTTTCACTAAAGGAACTGATTTTTATTTTGGGTGCTCGAGATGGGATCAGGCGGGAGCTGCATTCATTTATATTCGTATTTGAATATTTGTAGTTTGCCACGCAGCCTGCCGCGGGTGACAGCGGCACAGCGCATTGGATTCACCAGCGTATAGATGTCACTGCGGTCTATAAACAAAGCAACGCGCGCATTCTCGTGAACGGTTGTACAGTGTCAGTTCAAGATTCGAATGTATTATGTAATTACAGTGAATTTTTAGTTAGCAATGGCCAGCTTACCAAAGAAGAGAGTATGTTTTAATCCACTTGGATTACCTTTCTCACGTAAGTACTCGTATATGCTTTCACTAACAACTTATGAATAATGTCTGTTTCGAAATTCACTATCACAAGTAAAATGCCTTATTTTACCTATTTTTATCAATTGCTTAGGGTTTACTTTTGGTTTATTTCTTCAGATTCTACAAGTGTACAAGATTTGCGAAAATTTCGTCCAAATGAGCTTTGGAAATTTGAAACTGCTACCGAACAATCTTTTCTATGCTCGCAATGCAGAAAATAGGTCGCTTCGTTCACGCCCATACTGAACGACGATGATATTCAAAAGTCTATCTCGGAATTGTCATCTGCATTCGGGATATCAAGTCAATCTGACGAGTTCAGCCCTAGTACCCAAGGGGGTGAGTCAATATGTGAAACCATCGATGTTACACTAGGAATAAGTCCTGTAAAACAAGCAAGGTAACATCCATGAATCAAACTGCATTCTTCTGCTACAAGTTTTTACTTTTCCACACTCGCATGACAACTCATAGATTGGAGATTAAACATTACGCTGTAATGGAGTTCAAGGAGATCGAAGACGCCATGAAGTCTAAATTTACAACTGATTTCGGAATCGTACCTGAAAGACCGGGAGACGAAGTTCTTGAAGAACACGCACTTATGGTTTCAAAAATTAAAGAATCTATCGACAAAGAAACTTGGAGGTTGGGAAGCTTTGAAACTGGTTGCGATGAAATATTTTTATGTCGATTTTGATTTAAAAGAGTACATTAACAATGCATATGAAAATTCTCATTTCCATCACAGAGCTAGGAAAATGGAACTTCTAACACTTTTGCCAGCAAAGTGGAGTGTTGCTCGAGTTCAAACTGAAACCAGGGCCTCACGTTATTTTATTGAGAAAAGTCGACAACAAGAAAAAATAAAAGACGGAATGACTTCACGAAAAGCTGGCCATGCGCCTTTAGATACGTATACTCAAATGATAGCACAGCAATTTTATGAAAATGATGAAAGTTCTAGACAATTGGCAAGGATGAAAGACTGTATTTTAATCGAAAACCCGGATGGTACGAAATCTAAAATGCAGAAGAGATTGGTTCTAAGTAATCTGAATAAGTTGTATGCTGAATTAAAAAAAAAAAATCCAGACATCAAAATAGGATTTTCTAAATTCGCAAGCTTGAGACCCAAATATTGTATCTTAGCAGGAGCCAGTGGTACACATTCCGTGTACGTGTGTACTTTTCACCAGAACATACAACTGATGTTGGAAGGTAATTGCACCGATGTAAAGTAAAACCACCACGTTTTATCATTTTAGTCGTTTTTCCTTGTTTATTTTCTTCTTTTTTTTTTCTTCTTCATTTAGGTTGTGAATTTTCTAAACTGTTCAATTATTGGGACAACGAGACAGTGGAAGTCCCAACTTATCGAAACCTACTAAAGAGTATGGCGTGTGAGAATCCAAAAGAGGAGTGTTATAACCAAAGATGCAAGTCTTGTCCAGGAGTGCACAAAATCTCAGAAGCTTTTCACAAAAAATTCGACGAAAATAAAATTGAAGAGGTTGAATATAAAATGTGGACAACGACTGACCGCTGTACGATAGTTTCCACTACATGCACTGCGTATGGATTTATCGACAAATTATGCGAAAATTTGCAAAAGTTGTTGTACCATGATTTTATAGCAGAGGCTCAAAATAAATTTTATAGTAAACTGAAAAACAGTTTGGAAGCAGAGCGATTTGTAGTTGTACTAGATTTTTCAGGAAATTACGCATTTACTGTACAAGAAGCAGCCCAGGGCTTTCATTGGAATAATCAGCAGGCCACAGTTTTTCCAGTAGTCGTTTATTACACAGCGGATGGAATAACCCAACATTTGTCTTACGTGGGAATTTCCGATTGTTTGAAACATGACGCAATAGCTGTGTACATGTTTCAAACCGCGCTCATTGAATTTTTGAAAAACACATTTGCATTAGTTGATAAAATATTTTATTTCTCCGATGGCGCGCCTCAACAATTTAAAAACAAAAAATCTTTCATGAATCTGGCCCATCACATGATAAATTTTGATATTCGAGCGGAATGGCAATTTTTCGCTACCGCACACGGTAAAGGCCCCTGTGACGGTCTTGGGGGTACGATCGAACGGCTTGCAAGACGTGCAAGTCTTCAGTTAGGGGACCAGACAACAGATTTTGCAACCCCAAGAGTTATACGAATGGGGACGCTGCAATTTGAAAAACAAATTTCGTTTATTGCACTACGAATGACTACCAAAAATACGAAAAAATCTTAGAACCAAGATTCATGAAAGCCGTAGGGGTAAAAGGCACTCAGTCTTTCCATCGCGTAGCTGCAAGTGAGTCATTAAATATACTATTATGTAAAAAATATAGCACTTCTAGAACTGTAAATAAAATGAAAATACTTCGCTGAACCAAAAAAATGTATACTTCATTTCATAAACATAAATGCAGCTCCCGTCTGATCCCATCTCAAGCACCCAAAATAAAAATCAGTTCCTTTGGTGAAATACTGCAAGCTTTCAGGTAAAACTATCAAATTTTAAATAGAGTTTGGGGAACGTTGAAAAAACACGTTTTTTTTTTCAAAAAAACGTGTTTTTCTAATGGTTTTTGAGAATCTAGCTGAAAACAAATTTCATATCCAGCAAGATCAGACATTTTTACATGAAAAACACATTGGATCGAATTCTTTTTTCAGCGATAGAGATGAGATAAAAATTCGAATGTAAAAGCCAATGTACTCCAAGTTGAAAGACTAATCAACGCGTCTCTCCTGAACGGTAAGGCTTAGAGGTCTAATACTTGGTGGATTTTTACATCTCAACACACACTATGAGATATCCAAATTGTAGACAAATCGAAATTTTTACCCCGGATCGTTTACAGATAATTGATGGACCCTTTGTTTCATATACACGCTTATTAAATTGCAGACAGAAATTTCTAACACTATGCCTAAGTGAGCCGCGTCGAAGCTATTAGCTAATGGAAAACTTTCGCTTCAGGCTAGAGTCTGCTGGATATTTCATTCCTGAATCCATTGAAGTCTATATTTTGTAAAGAAACAATAATCTGTGAAGCTAGCGAATTGGCAGATGGAAATGGAAAATGAATAATACCAATAATTACCCCTCAACTATAACTATTACCAAGGATTCCAAAAGCGACATGTGCGTAAGAATATTGTTCGACCTGTTCTATGCTTATGAGTTATTTTAATTCGCTGTATACCCAGATACAAGTCATCGTTATGACCTAGATTTCACCAGTATGAATCGAAGGTTCAATGAAAAACTTTCCCAGTAATTTTATTATGTTATTAGATTCGTGCGTGAAGGAACGGGACTCAACGTCGGAATGAGAATCGGAATTCATACTGGAAATGTACTTTGTGGGGTACTAGGACTCAGAAAATGGCAATTTGATGTATGGAGTGATGACGTTACACTAGCAAATCATATGGAAAGTGGAGGATTACCTGGGTAAGTGAATATTTATCGGGTATTCTTGCGTTCACATACTTGTATTACGTCGCTTGTGGATACTTTTCATAGTTCGAAGAACATTCATTTCTGGGCATCAGCGTTCGTAACGAAGTGCTTATACATTCACTTTGGCACAAGAATCTCGAATCACCTGTGTGTGTGTATGTGTGTGTGTGTGCGCGTGCGCGCGTGAGTGTAAAGGGTGTCGCAAGAGCGGGCGCTAACTCCGACATTTTCGTATGAAACCCAATAAACTTTGGGATATTATTCGCTTTTCAGGAATATTTTCATAATTTATTGAAATTCGAGCGAGTTCGAAATAGTACTTTTTTTCACACCTGCTCGCCAAACGCCCCTTTGCGACCTCTCGAGCGGGCGGAGAAGTCTTTTCCGCCCGTTAAAAGCGGGTGAAAGAGACTCCTCGTCCGCCCTCGGGCGCAAAGTCCGGTTTTGCAGCCGCTCACTCTCTCTGAAGAGAGGCATTTCCGCAGAGCAGGTGTTAAGAATAATATCGTGTGCATCACGGGCGCAAAGCTATTTTGGCGCGTGTGCATGCAGCACACTCGCCATCGGCTCGTGCCGCATATTGCACATTCACAATAAAGCTCTTTGCGCCCTTGATACACAATGTACTATTTCGATATAAAAGCCATAAGCAGCAAAGCGCGTACGAGTCTGAGGGCCCGAACGAGCCTGAAGGCGAGCCGAAGGTAGCGAGTAAGGCGCCTTCACACAAGTACGCGATTTGCTGCCTTGGGCTGGTGTATCGAATTCTATTTTTCTCAACACATGCAACGCAAGGTCCTCGTCTGTGTGCCGTCTGCGGAAATGCAAGCAGGTTTTAGCGTACCAGTGAACGACAAACCTTCGCGCAGCAGTGCGCAAAAGTTTGCTTTGGGTGCCTGTAGATGGCACACAGACGAGGACCTTGTGTTGCATGTGTTGAGAAAAATACTATATTGATCGGGTATACATAAAGTGCGTTATACTTTGTCGGTTGTGTTTCGCGGCCGTGAAGTACAACTTTTCGGACACGTGTCCGTAAAATACTTGTCCGTAAAGTCGTACATTATGGCCGCAAGACAAGACCGAAAAGGCGTACTTTACGGATACTTGATCGAAAATAGTAGTTTTTGTATCAAGGCCGTGGAGTTCAAGTTAACGGCTGGGCATAGATCATTGCATCCAAGTGCATTTAAGGTCGAAAAGTTGTACGGCTGTGATGCGAACATTATATTTTGATACTGTGGTCGTAAAGTACGCCATTATGGTCGCGTTTTCTGGCGTACGGTCACGTGTAAAATTTCATTTGACGGCCGGAAAACGCAACAATATTGGTGTACTTTACGGCCACTGTATCAAAAGAGATTTTCGCATAGTAGCTGTGGTGCGGACTGAACGAACGTAAGCGTGTTCATCCGCACCAGAATGCGACGCGACGCCAAATCAGCCCGAAGCTGAAGTTTGCTACCAAAGATTCCCGGATCACCTAAGCGAAGCGCTTTATAAAAAGCACAACCTACATGTCGTAGACAACGCATTCACGGCCGAAACCAGCCACAACGTTTCCCATGCCTCAATACGCTAGCATCACGCAGCAGCCCGAGCAAGAAACGCACGCAATTATTCAGTGAAGTACATAAAAACCGCTCCAATTGATCGGCTAAGTTAGATAATACTGGCGCACAATAATCAGAAATAGGAAAAACCAAAGCAAGTGGCGCTTCAAGGCAGTACTAAGATTACTGTCGTTTGTAACGATGCAAGACCTCCGGCAAGGCAGGTATCGATATATCTGCCCAATTAAGCCTTACCTCATTACTAATAAAGGCAGCACCGCGCGAGTAGCCAAAATCATAGGCGGGGGGGGGGGGGGGGGGGAGACTAGTTACGTCGCCCCGGCTACTAGGCGGCTACGCTAGCCACGCACCACGCTCGCCAATAAAGTAGAACCGGAGCTTGGCTAGATAGGCACACAGGGTGCCGTGAAAATCAGCTCTCTAAGAGTCGTTGATTCAATCTCCAGGCTAGATGCTAGCAGAGATCCGTCTTTTACAAGTCGTATACGAACCGCGGGACGAGATCCCGGACCGCTAGGCGCGTCGCGATAAGAATAGAGGCGTCTCCTCGATCCAAACACCGTACCGTACTAGGTCGCGATTGAATTCACTAGAATGCAATAAATGCATTTTCTTTGCTACTAATAATGATGAAGGAGTAGTCTCCTTTTAATAGAAGTCGAATCACTTTAAGCCGGTATAAAGCCACGAATCAAAAACCACTCGGCTCTCCGCCGATTCAAATACTCCTTTGGGAAATAATACGCTACGGCGTCGCCCTCTGAGATATAAATAATATAGTTAAGTAAGTTTCTAGTTAGCTGTTAGTTAAGTAAGTATCTAGTTAAGCAAAAATATAGATAAGTAATAATAAGACAAGATAGATTTGGTATTACGGTCACATTGATTTTCTTCACGATGTTACGTCCTGGCATAGTCATTCCTCACCTTTCCGACTATTCTCCCACAGCTCCTCGCCTATCACACGCTACCCAACACCTGACTTCCTGAGCCTACTCTTTTCCTCGAAATCACACCAGCAGCGGGATTCTGGATCTTTCGGCGTTAACATAGCGCCTGTCGTTAACTTCAAGCGCCTGTGCTATCATTTCACTTCCCCGCGAGTTCCCGTTCACCGCCGCTACCGCCTATATGCTTTGACGATCAACAATTGAAGACGAGGAATCCAGACTCTGTGATAACGCTACCTACCGATCAGGCGCTACCGACGAGAGTTTTTAGCGCCCGCGGCAACGCCAACCATTCGTTTCGGGCTAAGGCCGAAATTCCATTTGCTAGTTAGCGTCATCACAGAGTCGAGTTTTGCTTGAGTTCAATTGTCGATTGTCGATATTAAAAGTTCAAGTTGCTTAGCGACCTTGTATTCGCCACCCGAAAACAAAGCATGTAGGCGGTAGCGGCGGTGAACGGAAACTCGCGGGGAAGTGAAACGATAGCACGGGAGCTAAAAGTTAACGACAGGCGCTATGTTAACGCCAAAAGATCCAGAATCGCGCTACAGTAGTGCGATTCTGGATCTCGATAGCACCGATAGCGACCGTGCTAACTTGTTGTTAGCGACTAGATTTAGCGCCCATGTCGTTAACTGTCACGTGCGTTGCAACCGTGGATATGCGAGCGCGGCTATTTAACGCTTGACGATAACGATAATACGTACGCGGCCTGTTCACGAGACTAGTTTTTCGGGACAGTGAGAACACTTTATTTTGTGCCAGTCTAGGTGTCAGCGTTGTGACTCTAGCGGAATCTACATCTCTTATGGTGAGTCTTCTTTTCAAATAATTTTCAGCGGCATTTTGAAATACTTTGAAGAGGCGAATCAGTTTTATTCGGAAAATATTAATAAATTAAAAAAGCGTGATAATGATGAAAAAAAAGACAAGTAACGATGTTTTAGTACAAACTAACTCTATAACAATCGACGACCGTAAGTAGATAGGGTGGAGTATGGATCCTATTTTATTGCCCCCCATAAAACAGCCCCCCGCTGTGAGGGGGGGGGGGGGGTCCGCCATTTTCCGCCGCCATTTTTTTTTTCTCTTTCTTCTCTCTCTCTCTCTCTCTCTCTAAACCTAGCACAACCTATGAATTGTAGCCTGAGTTCTTATATTCAGTACCGTGATATACGGGCCCACTTCTCTGCGCTGGTATATATAGATATAGAGGCCTATACTTCTCTTTGCTTCGGCAGTATGGGTCCGTTTCCCTGATCAGATATACATATATAGATATACAGCCATGGTTCTTTTGCCTCGGCAGTATGGATCCGCCGCTTCGACTATATATACATATATTTCGGTTCAAACCTCGTTACGGTGTGGTGCTATGTTTCCGTCTTATTACTGAGGGGTGCAGGTATAAGGGTTACCGTCTTTCGAAGGTAGGGATTATGACGGACAGTCCGCGGACTCGGAGGCGACAATAGTTATGATTCATGAAAAAAGGACACTTGTTTATGGTTTGAGCTCGTGTTTATTCATGCAGATAAATTCAAATACACACATCACAGATCCAAATCGAACTATAACGAGACATATATCGCTAATTGAATATCGTATAATAATGAAATCGGATTATTACTAGTGAACAGGAAATACGTATTTCTAACGATGATACAGAAAAAAAAAGAAAAGAGGCATATACATGACGAACACTTAGCCTTTCTTACGGCAACAACACTGGATACAGTTTACACGGTTGATACCGTTTTGTATTCTACGTTTGAGCTTGGTTAGTCTCAAGCGTCTGTGAAATGCACTGGCTATTCTATCGTTTTCCTTTAAATTCTTAGTAAATTTACTTGTGAACTGCTCGAGATTAAAGCCCTGCGTCATATAATACAAGAACATGATGCAGAACTGACCACATACTAGAGAGGAAGAGCTCTGTAGCTGTTTATCGTTCCAACGGTAGGCTGTACAGTTCCGACGCAGAGCCCTGATGTGATGGGGTATAACGGGAGGCAGACCAAAACTATCGAAATATACGGCTCGTCCGGTGGCTGTCACATGGAAAGCAACCCAGTGTGTCCCAGAGCGTGTATGGATATCTGTATTCGCTACGATAGCGGTCGGGTATGTCCAGTGCAGCGGGATCTGATCGACTGAGTAAACTCCCTTCGTCCGAGCAGGTGCTTGTTCCAGTGCACTCAGAATTTGAAAAGTATCCATCCTCTCTGCTTGTTGTGGACTCACTGATAAATTTGGTGGAAAATGTGTGAAATCCTTAGTCACAGGCTCCGGCAGGCAGTCTCCATGCGTGCAGATATCTCTTCTATACCGTTGGGACCACACTGATCATCTCCTTGCTCGAGCGGATTGTTCGGGCCTTCTTTCTCGTTATCAGCAGGTTGTTCGGGTGAGTTTAGCAAACTAGTCCGGAAAGGGATTGAAGACAAGCTTTTTTCGGACAACCCATGTGACTGCAGCCACTCTTTCAGTTTCATAGCGTTACGCAGTGCGCAGTTGAAGTTCTTACGAGCACAGAGTGTAGAAGACATGACTTGTCCGATGACAGGTCTCTGAACGCCGGGCACTCGCACTCACCACGTTCCAAGTTGACGATTTCTCGTGCCATCACCTCTTGAAGAAATTTAGCTTTCTGCACCCCGCGACAAAAGATGTTCTTTGCCATATGCGTAATACCCCGTCAATTCACATTCAGTTGCTTATCCGTCACATCGCCCTCAAACCATTCTATTCCGTGGTGGTTAGCTGTCAGCCAATTGTTCTGCGAACGCCTTGATGAGGATAGCTCGCTGATGGAGTGAGGAGGTGTGATGATCCAGTGGGCCACAGCCTTATTCTCGTAGACGACGAAGGCAACCTCTTTCGGCATGAACTGCCCGCTCTCAGTGCAGAAGCCTTGTATATCGATGATGTAGTTCATGGTTGGTTGAAGAACTGAACGACTGTTACTCGAGAAGGTCTAGATCACTACTGGTAGACTGTGGCGAGGGTTAGAGTGGCTCAGGTATTTAAGCATCCCTGTTTTATGGTCTTAACTAGCCCTCTCCGTATTTGCCGTGATCGAAGGGATGAGCAGGTTCTAGCAGGTTTTACAATGCTCACAGATCGCCCCCCGCAAGGGATGGTCCAACTACAGGTTTATGGTGTACAGGTTCCAACAGGATTCCGTGACCTGACGTAGCTGACACTGTCGTTCAATTACCAAAGTCTGTGATGACCTGTCGCATGGAATCAATCTCAATTAAGTTATCGAATTCTGCGTAGACGATACAGTTTATAGTCGTAGTCAGAGGATTCTCAAAACGTGTTTCGATTCTAATACCGCCATGCTTGATGAGGTTCCAGTGTCCGTTATCACTGGCTGAGAGGTCAGGAGTAAGATCGAATGCTGTGAGACAGTATCCGTCCGCATAATCCTGACGAGAAATCGAGTTTCCCTCGTTTAGGAAATGTATACCGGTTCCCGTGAACAGGGTGTTGTAGGAATCCACAAATAATTTGTTCGTGAAATCTGGCTGTAACGGCTTCGATGGAATCTGGGTGCCCTCGATTTATAAGAATAGGTGGTTCAGTCCGAAAAATGCGAAATTAAACGGGTTGCGTTTTCTGTCTCCGTTATACGCTTTGTTATCGACAAATCCGATGATTAAACGTTTCGGTAGTTGACCAAGGAAAACATTATCGAGTGTCTCGGCTTGCACGCCACTATGTATCGTCATTGTCTTGACCTCAACGCACGTCATCGGGTATTTCGCAGTTGTTTTGGCGAGGGCTCGTGCATGTGGCAACAGAATACCGGGACTGATTTTGACACGCCGTATGAGTAAGGTCACGTCCGTAACTTCCAATTGATGATAATCACTAGCTTCCATCATGCAAAAGGCATCCCTGGATCTGACGAGTCTCGATCGGAGTTCCACACCGTTTAACAGAAATTTTTCCTGATTGAAGACATCGCAATGCAGTCGCCCGAGCATATCGACAGGTTTGTTTTCAGCGAAATATTTATTTCTACTTTTAAATCCCTCATTATTTTTGACCGTGTTCTCGTCAAAGTGGCCGGGTGTATCAGAATACCATAAGCCCGAGGTGAGATGGAAATTCTTAGCTGCGTCGTCATAATTCAGCAAAGTCTCGATGTAAGCTCTGTATGCGTATGTGTAATTGTTACTCGGAGAAACCAATTTTTGATTCAAATATACATCCGCTTGATTGAACATAGAATGCAGAAAATTGTTCACAGGGGCTACACCTGAAGAATCTGTAACGTTTGCATCACCCCGCATTCTCTTTGCACGTGCACATACCCGGAGCATCGTGTGTAAGAGATCTAGGTACTCATCGCCCTGGCCCGGTACGGTAAATTCAATCGGTGAGTCATCGGTGAGTGCAGACACAGGTTTGTACCGCACCCATTGGCCCCCCTCGATAGATGTCTGTGTAGGAGGTAGAGTGAAGAGGTCCAGTTCGGATTTCAAGCATTCACAGAAGCGGGCATGTAGGTAGGCCATTTTTCCAGTGTGCACCAGTAAGACTATTCACTCAAGGTTTTGTCTTTACGCAGCTCCGAAAATATCCGTAACGGGTCTTTTCTTGCAACACTTTTTCTTTCTACCCTTCCTTGCAGATCCTTTAGTACTCGGTATCATCATCTTCTTCTTCTTCTTCTTCGAAGTGGACTTAGTCGTTTTCCTTTTTTTTGTCTTAGTAGGGGTTTTACGTCTTCTGAGCAATTTAGACCTCGTAGCTGGTACGGATAGCATCGGTGGAAGGGCAAGGCCAGACTGACCCAACGCTCCCCCGTACCTGAGTTTATAGCCCTCTCCTTTCATAATCTCTTCAAGCCCATCCTGGGCCTTCCGCTTCAAGTTCTGACCTGTCTCGCTGGCGCGTGTCTGAAACGCCTATTTCCACGGTACGTCATTGTCCGGGTCCGACATGAAATTCATCCCACTACGCAGTACTTCTTTACCGAGTACACGTGCTCCTCTTTTCAACAGCGGAATAGCCCGTCTGAATAGGCCACCCAGAAAACTACCGATACCATGACC
This sequence comes from Tenthredo scrophulariae, assembly GCA_963978835.1. Taxonomy (NCBI): domain Eukaryota; kingdom Metazoa; phylum Arthropoda; class Insecta; order Hymenoptera; family Tenthredinidae; genus Tenthredo; species Tenthredo scrophulariae. Next base: position 7,878,580 of record OZ022235.1, on the reverse strand, counting down.
CCGTTGATTGGGTGCTCCGACAAAATCGTGATCGATCCCTCCGCCTATTTGCGACTCGTAATACTCTATGTACTGTGCCATGGTATTAACCCGTTTTTTTCCTGTTATTCTCAATACCGGCATGAAACTAGTATATTTTCTTGAAGTGTAGTGTGACTGTCAAGGTTCCGTGGTCAATTCGTATAGATTTACCCTAGTCGTCTCTTATAGATATTTCGATCGTCCGGAAACTCGAAAGAAGTAAAGGAAGATAGTGTGGTGGTGAAAATGTTTTGACTTCCACACCCGCGGTGTCGGCCCTTTGTCTCAGTTGTAGTATACGCAGAAGCGGCGCATAGACGTGTCCTACGATACGTGGCTCTACGATGTCACAATAGACGAACATGAGTGATGGGAGTTCTTGGTCCTCTTTACCGGGTTCCAACGGTAACATGCGAGCCTCTGGTGTAGGGAACTCTTCGACCTCTTTTCCGGATTTCAACGGTAACATGCGAACCGTTGGTGTAATGTGGGGTTGCAAAACTTCGTCTCCAGCCGTAATCCTGTCGTCACCAGCATTTGTACTAGATACAGAATCGGCTAGTTTACGATTTAACTCCTCTTTTTCGCTAGCTAGGTACGTCAAGGGATACTGTATCTCAACAATAGCGACTTCCCACTCGCCATAGAGCTCGATCGTCCGTGGTAGCTGCGTGATATAGCAACAGGTCCTGTTATCTGGAAAAACCCGCATCAAGCTATTGCTAGGTAGGGTTATGTAGAACTGCGACTTCATTATGATGCAAGATTCTGAAGACCGGCGGCCGGAATCCAGCTGTGGAACCTTTCGGGGTAACCTTTCCAGCTGACAAGAACTTTCTTACCGCGACCCCGACCCTTGCTGCGAATGATTTTATCAATTTGGAACTCGGCGTTTTCAAGGTCCTTGGTCACGCGTTGTAGTTCAGATTCATAGAAACATCCGTCGATCTCCTCTCCCGAAAGGTCCTCTAAGTCGTAAACGTTCGGTAAACCTGTTACAACTCGTCGAATCTTGAACAGTTCCTCGCTCCAATTAACCTCGTATCCCTTCGCGAAGGTACCCTTCGTCTTACTTATACGCACAAGATCGTCCTTGAGGAATTTCGGCTTCCGTGCCTTGCGTGGCTGATGGTTACGTTAAATGTTTGCGCGTGCCTCCGCCGCGTTGAAAAGGGTCACGGCAGAAGGAGCCATTTTGATACTCGAGTGTATGGTGTCATTATACGAGCTAACGAGCTTCTGCAGGACATCGATGTAACGGTGGGTGTTTTTATGAGTAAAATATCTCCACATTCGATCCTTCAGAGTACGGTTGAATCGCTCGACAACGGCCGCTTTCATATCAGGGTTACGGGTCACGCGAAAACGTATATCATTCTCTGTGAGGAGTTTTTGGAACGCTCCACCCACGAACTCTTTACCCTTGTCGGTCTGTAGGGTTACCGGTCGACGCTCCGTAGAAGACAATATCTGTTTGAACCCAACAGCTACGTCGCTGGTCGATTTACGGTACAGAGGAATCACCCATACAAATTTACTCAGAACATCGATGACAACCAGTAGGTAACGGAAATTGTCATTATGCTTCTTTATAGAAACAAATTCTTCCAAATCAGCTTCCCAGAGATTGTCTATATTTGAAACGTTGTAATACAGTCTCTGGAACTTTCGTCGTACCGGTTTGTGTTAGGTATAGGGATCCTGAATACCTAGCCAGTTTTCTATGACACCGGCGCTTATATTCCGAACAGCCCTCTTCAACTTTCTAGCCCCGGCATAACCAGCTGGGTGAGAGGGATTGTAGTATATCCGTTATAACTCTCTCATTTCCGTAATGCAAATGACAACCAGCCTTGTTTCGGCGAGTGCTGCGATGTCCTTCCAGGTATTTCTTCCGTTCGTCGAAATTTCGACGGTGAGAAGAAGGATTCGTCGTCTGTGTTACCGGAACTGGGACCCGGTTCCCTGCCTGGATGTTCGCCACTAGTGGTCCCGGTGTCCCTGGATCCGTGCGGTGCTCGGCGTCCTTTAGCCTGACTTCGTGTCACAGGTGTTACTGCTGCCGGTGGTGAGGTCGATTGAGCATTTTTCCAGACATTAAGATTTCCGACATATTCCCGGGGTATGTTGATGCTCTGGAGAAGACGTGCGTACGCATGTCTACCAGTGTCGTTAACTAGATCGACAATATTTGTCCCCGGGAGAGGTTTATTGTCTATGCTTACGACGCCTTGGTTGTCCCAGGAAAAACGTGAGGAAAACTCCGTCAGATGTTTGAGGAGAAGCTCCGCCTTTGACTGGTATTTTTTTGGTACTGTGAGGGCAATCCTCGATATCCGTTGTTGTTTGTCAGCGGCGGTTTCTTCTTCTTTTCCTTGTACGACTTTCGCAGGATTAGTTTTATCAGGAACGGAGTGAAGATCCACGCGTAGCGGTTTTTTGGACTCCTCGGCGAAATATAGGAAACGCTGTAATAGCTGTTGATAAAGCTTCCATTTCGCTGTATCATCCAGCTCGGGAGAGTTCAGAATAGCGCGCATCTCTCTATCGAGCCTGGATGCTGGGGAACTTGTGCTCTGTTCGTTATTCTCGGTGACACCCGCGGAAGCTGCTGCCGAGGAGGTTATACCACGTTGAAAACGTTCTACGGTGTCCGAGGGTATTAGTACCATCTCCTTTGCATGCTCCATCGTTCTTCTCGTAATTATTGACCGAACAGCTGAGTGAAAAGTATCCCAATAATGGGGGCTATGACCATAGGCAGAAACCCGCTACCGTTTTGAACTAGTAATTTTTTCTTGCTCTTCCAGCTTCCCTTGCTAGCAGACAGTTTACGAAGAAGATGTTTATGTTTGGCTAGTCGGGCCTTTTCCTGCTTAGTGAGTATGACGTTACCGCGCACGGTGTTCAAAGCACATTCACATACATTTTTCACGAGTGTATTATCGGCAGTACGTAGTAAAGCTAGTCTCTGTTGCGGTTTCAGACTGCACAGGGCCTTTAGAGTCACCGTATTTGCACTTCCGAATCGTCTACGTGCCCCAGCACCACGTCTAGAACCACCTCCACGTTGCGTTGTACGGAGCCCGCGCTCCCGTCCGTTTGTACAGCGCGTGACATTACAAACGCACGACTGGTAAACCGTGGTGAGTGCGTGACTTTAAATCTTTCCTCAGGACATATACATACTGGTTTTTGTCGGTGGGAAATATGTTGGTACGGTAGCGACAGTTTTCGGGGGTGCTTCGTTTCAGATCAAGTAAAAGGTAACCGTGTGGCCGAGCTGTTACATCGTGGTAGGCTTCCTGGACAAATCGTGGATCCTCAGGGCAGACTTGTCGAGTTAGATGTTGTACCTGAGCGCGATCTCGCGGGTTCTTGAAAAATATGATATAATTCGCGTTGAGCGAAATATCGCGTTGACCGCGTCCCTGATGAAACAGGTTCTGTGTGATTAAGAACATGGTTAGATTCTTATGATGACACCTTTTGGTGAAAAGATCAACGATTATATTACCGGAGGCCTCTCGCATAAGATCATCTATTATAAGCAGTTTGGGCAACGTGTTCGAGTCATAGTCAGATTCTTGGGGAAGTCCTTCCCGATACTCGATGTCACTAAGAGTTGCTCTGGCCCCATTTTCTGTACCATGGAGGGATTGCTGCTCGGCGTAATACCAGATTATACGACTGAAGCGAGTGTCGCACATCTCGCCGATATGACACAGAAACTTCTTAACAAAGATTGATTTTCCACATCCAGAGGGACCGGCTGTTATAGCGGGAAACACATCATTCCAACGAGTATCCATTTTCTCACGTGAATAGAAGACGAAGACTTCAACCTTTCCCTACGAATACTCCGAGAGATATGGAGAAATCAGGATAACAAAAGCTACTACATACGACTAGAATAAATTTTCTATTCCGCGGTGGGGCCCCGGCGGCGCGGAGCGCGCCATCTTTTAGCTCATAGCGGCGCGGTGCACGCCGTCTCCTAGCTAATAGCGGGCGTGCCCATGGGCTCAGAATTCCGGACGGTAATCAGCTGATAGTCAGCGTGTGAGCCGCTCATCTAGACTATGCGCTTAGGCTAGCTAGTTTTGCGCATTTAAAAAACGTGAGGAACATGAAAACTTACTGGACGGCTGGCCGACTATGACGAAGCCAAGCTAGCGCATGTAACAACTCAGCGACTATTCGACTAACTGTGATCAACGAGATTTTGAGATTTATTCTACTCAATTTATTTTTAAATATATTTTTATTTATCCTATTTCATCTATAGATAAAATAGTTTTAACAGGTTCTATTTCCAGTCTAGGCTCATTTTCTGTAACATGGTCACAGGTATTTCGAGGAAACTGATAATAAAAGGTATACAGAGACACAGAAATAATAGTTAATTTCGTAATAGTTTTATTCAGGCTCGAGATCCAGGTAGCGGAGCGTATGTGGGGAGGGTTAACCAAGTGAAATTGATAGATTTTACTCCATAAATTCTTTTATTACGAAGACCACAGTTATCGTTGATGATGTATACTATGTATATTACCTGAACAGAGGCTAAACCATGTTGAACCGTTTTGGTATACATACATTTTCTTATTGCTAATAGTACATACTTTTATTTTACAGAGCAGGTACTCAATAGTATTACATACAGTAGACTAGATTATTCTACTTCTAATATCGCAGGTATAGGGTGTACGGAATAGCTTGAAGTCCTAATTATATGATAAATTTACAAAGGTACAACTAAAATACAGTAAAAACTAACTTAAACCTAAACTGGATGTAGGGTACTGGTTCCTGCTTTCCTTCGGCCGTTGTTACATACGGACCAGGGACGGAGGCGGTTACGCGTCTGTATGCCCATATAGGAGGGTATCAAAACTATCCCTGCAACAACGTCTTTTGACAAAAACCGGACGACATGTTTTCGTCTGATCGCGAGTCACCACATTATGCATTGCGGCTCGTCGGATCGCGCGATACCTAAAATGAATACTCTTCCCCTCCTCAACTACCATTTCCCGTATAGAATTGAAATTTATTCGGAGTCGCGTCGTATAATTGAGGGTTATGCCCTTGACCGTGCAAATCTCTATTTCCCTCCCATCCGGGCATACTACTACGAAAGCGTAAAACTTTGCCCCGCCGAATACAAAGGCCCGTATGTAACTGCCTTCGCCGTATTGCTCTAGCTCGTCAGTCAGGTCACCCAGAAAACTGCCTACTGGCGGTTCGTACTCACCGGCTGCACCTGACCGCACGTAGATGACCGAGTTCGTGTCATAATATAATACCCTACGATCCAGTTTCTCCAAATACCGTAGTATACGCAGCAAATGTGCCGTAGTATACGCAGCTATGACCACTTTCGCAAGACTCGAGGCCTCCACGCTCTCGTCTTTGTATGACCAGCGAGCGTACAGAACGTCATCGTTCACGGCTACTAGGTCCTCCAGCAGAATCGACGGGCTTGTCACCAGACCTAGCAGCTCCTCTCTGGTCTTAACCACGCTGGTCTTTGAGAGGTTGTCTCGCTGGCCAAACTTACCCCAAAAGGAATTAAGACATATAGCTTCGACACAGAACGCAGCCCTGGATTTTTTTCTATTTTAATCTTATCTAGTTTGATTCCCTCTACCCGGGAGTACTCTTCGATATAGCGAGACCGGCTCTTTTCGCTTCTACAGTCAGAGGGCCAGCCGCTAGCCTACTGTTTTATTTTTGAAAAAGTATCAATATACCGAGCAAAATGTCCGCCTTTTCGGGTAGAGGGATCAAACACCGTCACCTCGTACTGCCAGATCTCTGACACCGATATCACTCTATAGCCCATTGCCACGGCCTTTTTCACCTCGTCTGAAACCCATGTCCCGCTTATGTACCTCTCACGGGCGTCATCGTGAGGACATGGACCTTGTTCCATGTCACGGCAACATGAGTTACAAAGAGGGAACATTAGTTTGCCATGCATACGCAGAGGTGATACCGGATGATAAAGATTCCGGGGCGGCAGTACTTTACATTTAATCAAACCCTCGACTCAAAACCGATCTACTCCACTGGCCCCGGTCAGATTTTTACACTGCTGGCCTACTAGTACTACGGGATGACCCAACGGGAATTTTCCGGTTTAACAGATGTAAGGGTACAACGAGCAAACATCCACATAACGGATCTCCTCACCGAGTCTGGGGTCTACCTCGCGAAACCTCGAGGTGTTGCCCGTCCGTCCACCGTAGAATGCATTACGCGGGTTCAGCTTAGCATTCTCCACACTCGGTAGAAGACCGCTACGTTCGAGATGTGCCCGCACCTCTACCCTTGCACCCATCAGACCTGAAAATTCACACTCCCACATTTCCTCTACCGCGATACCGTGGGGGCGCATACGTCGCGTCTTGGCCTGCGTTTCCTCAAGTCGCCTATCCATGTTCACACCACCCACAATTTCCTTATCCCTATTTACACGATAACAGTGGGGACAGCCGTGCCAATAACAGCCATGAAATTCTAGTACGTGGCGTGTTCCGTCCGCCGACTGGTAGCACGCGCTGCTCCCGAGCCCTACCCGCGTGTGAGATCTCCCGACCTAGCTCATGTTCCCTCCAGACCAACCACTGAATGGCCTTGGAGGATTGTTTATCAGCTAGTCGGTAGCCGGCGGGCGGAATAATCCCTATGCTGTTATCGCGAAGGAAATTTTTCCGGTATAGCATTGAACATGCAGAGGCGATGGTTGTGCTCTCCGTGAACGGGCAGACATCGCCGGTACGAAGGTATATACCACGGAATGCTAGGCAGGGTAACCGTAAAATCGTGACGTCTGACTGGCAGTGGTCAACGATTTCCCTACTAAAATCAAAAACGTAGCCTTTTCTTACGGCCCCTTCATACCACGCGTAGAAACGTGCCCTACCCTCTACAGTCATGGAGTCCGGCGCGTAAAACTCAGCCGCAGGTAATACTCCCACATACCGCTGGTTAGCCGGGATGATGAAAAGGTGCGAGAATACACCCTTTTGCGTGGCCTCGGGTGGGCCGAAAGCCTTTGGTAACGCGGCTAAAGCCGTCGGCATGTAGGCGAGAGAATCTAAAAAACGGACATTGGCTGTCTCTAGCAAGACTATTTTGCTACCATTTAGTATCACCTGCGGTGCCTCACCGCCTTTCTCCACTAGGTAACGGAGAATAAACTGCCCGTCGAAACCTTTCGCGTTATGCGCGATACAAATAACCTTCCGGTAGCCTTCGATCTTCCTATCAGCGAGTTCTACCAATTCACGGACCGGGCCATCCCTAAAAACAAACTCGCGCTGTGCACCACACCCGAGGCAGGGGTCGGTAATACTCGCGGCTAGACAACGTGTACAGGTCCGTTGCGCAATACACAAATTTGGCACGTGTATATTTATCGTCTCGTCACCGTCTACAGTCTCGTCCTGTAGTGTCTCAAAGTCGTAAAAAATGAAAATGTGATTAGCTACCTCGTCAGTGTTCCGCTTTACAGGTCTCATGTAACAGCGATGATTAATTTCTTGGCTCGAGCGACAGGTCCTGCAGTATGTCCACCCACAGATATGCTTTCCCTTCGAAATATCCGTGAAGATATCGCAGGTTCCACATACCCGTAGGGTACTACAGACCGTTCGTTTACCGCTAAACGAGCCCTGCAGAGTGTGTCGTCTACATCACTCTGCCCCGTAAAAATCGCGATTACGGATCTCACACTCGACTTTCGCGATCCCCCGGTCACATGCAGGAGTCGACAGACACCGATTGCAACTGTTTGAGCACCTGTGCTCGTTACCGTGAGCGTAGGCTACGTTACACGGCTGGCAAAAGAAATCAGAGGCCGCGGCTCCTCTCATATTCAAAATAGTGTCATAGTGACCAAGACGCGGATAATAAAGAATATTCAGTCTGAGTACTGGACCGCGGTAACCCATACCCACCACAATATCTTCTCCGTTGAAAAGCGGCCGGCCGTCTTTACCTAACGTCTCGCTGTCGTAAACTAGAATTGCATACCCCTCCCGTGCCAAATATTGCTGAAACTGCGCAACTTCCTCGATACCGCAACCCTCCTCGGGTATGATGACACCCGCTTGTTAAACCAGCTGACGAGCTTTCTCAGTCTGGTATTTTTTCCCTGACGCCCTAGCCCTGTTCCACTCCGCCTGTAACAGACCATCCCGTACAGATCCTCTCCTCGCATGCACTTCCGCGACGAACAACGCTCTCGGTAAACATAAATTATCACTGTTCCCTATAGTCAAGATGCAACGTTTACCGACTAGTTGCTCTCCGTTCAAGGCTAAACGTTTCCCCTGACCTGCCGGAACAGCGATAGTTGTTATGTTTACCGTGAAGGGCTGATCTATTGCAAATTCACTCGCGCTCTGAGTAACCCGGAATACAAGACCCCATAAATCCTCAAAGCGAAAATCGCGAGCCGGCCGAAAGTTTGACCCCGCAAAACCCCTTGTGAAACCCTCTCTGATAAAACTAATGCCCATGATATCGTTTGGAGTGCAGAGCGAGGAGAAATATCTGTAAAGCTCGCGCAAGGCCCCTTCTAACCAGGCGATTGGATTCGCAAATTCGGGTGGAACACCTATTCTTACGGTTACCTGGCACCCGCCTAGACCGAAACGCTGTTATCTGCGATTTACCCGCTGCGTTATTTCGAAACGGTGTCCCACCTCTGCCTGCCCCACCCGTTCGTCGTCTTCGTCGATGTCTTCATCCGGCTGCTCAGTCTCGTCAGCGGGAAGATCAGCCACACAAGTACTGCGGTTCGTCGATGAAGGGGCAGCCCCCCCCCCCCCCCCCCCCCCCCCCCTCCGTCGTCGTCGTCGTCCTCGAGGTACTGGCGCCGTTGTTCACCCTGAATAGCCAGCTAGGCGAGCGAACCCTCAGGGTTGCTTGAGCACCTGCGGGGATTGAGTAAAAACGTTAAATCATCTTTTCTTGTTAAAACATTACACATCAAACTATGGGCTAGGGTTAGGAGGCGTATAATCAGAACTACTCTTCCTCAGAAGCTGCGAGAAATCCTGCTGGAAGTTCGCCATGCATGGATGGTATTATTAAAGTCTCCAACGAATCAAAATCCGATGGAAGATTTTTCCGGATAACTTCCGAACTGGTGTTCACAACCATGGAGATTTGATACTCCTCAGCAGAGTTCTCTATTGCATCCGCTGTTACAGATTGATATGATGAAAAAAAACAAAAAAAAAAAAGAAGATTGAGAAGGATTTTCCAGAGATGATCAGGGAAAAGGAACTGGAGAGTTATTATTCGAAGTTAAGAGCACCTACGTTCCTGCAGCTGGCTAAAGACTTCGGGATCGACGGGTGGTGAGAGATCCCATACCTGGCCATCTTGTACCCACGACTCATTCTCCACCGCTGTTATGAGATAAAATGTAGAAAATAAGAGGTTAAGAAACATTCATAAAGCCTATCAGAATAAGCGACCTCACAATAACACCATTAGACAAGGTGACGAAATTATTAGTTACGCTTTCATCGGAATCCCGGACCCGTGAACGCTCCGTTCTGCTCTGCGACTCTGGCATCGGAGAATCCTCCACTTCGATGATCGAGACCTGGGAGAGACGCTCGATCGTGTCGCTTTCCTCCTCGCTACTCGCCAGGATTTCACCCTGGGACGCAGAGCGGGGTAGCAGGAGACGCTCACCGGATACCGCACGAGTCACCGTCGTATTCGCCACACAATCACCTGCGACCGTTTTCGCGTTCGCTACAATATTATGATTCTGTTATCATACACAGCTCTGAGATATGGACAAGGAATTTTCAACGCGAGAGAGCTACTTATAGGAGAAAGCAGCACCACTGGTAGCCTCTGCCGAGTCGCAGACCTCTGACAGGTCATACGCCTCGGCCGCCTCGAGAAGCATCCCATCATCATCAGCCCCCTGCTGGAACATGGCTAGCTCTGGAAATAACAGATCTAGATTAGATACGATTATAACAATGTCGTGATATAAAATGAAAGATAATCAGTTGTTCCTTGCTTACCAGGGACAGCGGAACGAGCCTTCTCTAAAACTCTGACGCTTTGGAGGAACGGTTGTGTCACCCGATCTTCCTCGGCCCTCCAAAATCGCACCTGATCCACCACCACTCGCATGCAATCTAAGTTGCCACTTAAACAGTTTGCACGGTGAATCGTGGTAATCACATCTACCGGATACACAGTTATTATCTGGCGGAACATCATCAGCAACTCTGCGACATCAGCTGTACGCGGTATAACTTTTAGAAGGGACGCCATCCGCCTGTTAACGAGAGCCGAGTGCTGGCTCATTAGGTGCCGCAACACTGCCAAAGCAGCTCTCCTGATCCCGGCTACGGTTCGCGACATTTCCACACAGTAAAAATAAGTGAACAACGATGTAAAAATTCGGAATTAACTTCAAAGAAGGAACGGAGTTTTCGGCTCTGAGGCGTTTTCAGATCTGATGCGAGTTTGCGTTTGACTGCCCCCTTTATTCACCCTATCGGTTAGGCCCACCACCACCTCCCACAAGTAGTTAAGGGAGGTGGGTGGTCGACGATTCTTACCACTCAGCTAGCCTCAATTGTTTTCAGAGCTGCTCTATTGCGGCAGCCGTGACTATCATCGTTTAGTAGATAATCCTCTACGACCTATTTTTTTTTTGAACACGCGGAAAGGGTGTTAATTAGCAATCCTTGTATGCACCACTATCACGGCCCGGAGGTAATCCCTATTGCTCATAGTGCAAAATAGCTCTGTGCCGCATGAGTGAGGATATACCTTTACCCCGTGACACACTCGCTATACGGATGCGATTCCCAGGTATACGACGCCTCATTGAACAGCGCAGTTACCTGGAGCCGGGGGTATGAAACTCTAGACAAACCATTGCAGGATAGTTATAAACTAAATCCTTTTTTACGCTTAGCGTCTTGTCTATGCACAACCATTAAACACGACGAGACCGGTCAGGACTTGTCGCCTTGTCGACTTGTACCTTCCCAGGTTTGCTCCACGGTACGATAGGGATCAGTCCCTCGTTGAACCTTTTTTTTTTTTTTGACCTGTCCAGAATTCTGGAAATCCCTCAAACAGACGGAGTATTCAGGGGTAATTGCGTTTTATTGCCTCAGAAGGGAACCACTCCGCTCTCACTATTCTGCAAAGTACATATTTTACGATCGGCTCAAAACCCTGCTTTCTGTATCTGTGGTGGTATTGTCGGGACAAGAGTTCTCTGGAGACTCTCGAGCAGGATTGGACTTGTCTCAGCACCTTCTTCTGGAAAGCTGGGACCTCAGATCAGACTTCGAAGCCAGAAGAAACTACCGAAAAAATCACCACCACTCTTCGGCTTGGCTGATTCGTACTGGAGCCTGGAGGTGGAAACCCTGCAAATAAGACCCTCTTTTCTCGTCCGTTACCCAAAAACACCTCGAACTTCGAGAGGCAAACATCTCTGAACCTGTGAGCTACGTATAACGTGTAATAATCATGGCTGCTAACGTATCTGTGCTCGATACCTCGGTCTTCGTCGGATCCTCCGGTAAACACCTGAAACAGCGTTGGCTGCTACTACTGTCAACTATATACGGTATAAATAGTTCCTTCTCTAAAACGGCGGTTGTCGGGTATAAATTAACCAGTGAATATAATTTCGAGCCTGTTGTACAAATTAACGGATCTGGTGCCAGCGGCGTTACCCTACGGATGGTAACATGGCTCAATTTGAGAAGAAATTTCGAAAACATCTCTGCCTACCTCGAATCTGCGGAGGAAGACTCAAAGAAGGATTCGCTGGACCTGGAGGGATCAACCCTATCGTTTTCCACTGCTTACGGTTTGGAAGCAATTATTCTGACCGAGCCAGAGGGATTATGGCGCAAGCAGGTGCGAGCAGTGAACCACGAACCCTTGCCTAAGAAGTCAAAATCAACATCATCTTCCTTCATCGTGATGCAGCAGACGACGTTTGATGGCCTTGTTGGCGTTGTACCCTGCATTTCCGAGTATTTTGCCAACCTCTCGAATCGCTCTTCTACAACGAATCTCTGTAAAAACGAGTTGGTTAAAGAACTCGCCGCGCTAGCAAACTCCCTCGATCTCCTGGACGCACCGCTCGAGCAGTACACGGATCTGGTGTCGAGGAAATTCGACGAGACTCAACTGTTCACCACGAATACCATCAAACCAAGTTTCGTGAAAAACTATTTCAAATTGACAATGCTCGAAATAAAAGCCTTGTTTACCAGTGCGGTTTCCGAGGAGATTCAAACTGTTTTAGAGTGTACTAGGGCATTGAAAAGATAGGATTCATATATCTATTTCCTGTTCACTAGTAATAATCCGATTTCATTATTATACGATATTCAATTAGCGATATACCGTGAGAATCACGTGAATCCGAATGGATCCATGCTACCGAAAAGCGAATATTGGCGAATATGACGTCATTTTAGCGGGCTAACCATTCGTTGCGCTGAACAATCCCTAGGGTGATTTTGGCGCGCGGTCGATGCAACTCGGCAGCCATTGTTGATAGAAGCCGGCTGACTGTCAATACATCGCGGAAGGTAGACGTGTGGGGTTATGTTCGTTTATTTTAAGCAAATGATTAATAAGGTGAATAAAAACTACGTGAATAAGCTATGAATGTTTATAAAAAATCTATCAATTAGTTTTCAATGATATCTTAATACAATCAAGGAATTGGTTGTTCTCGATGAACTCTTTGATTCTAATTAATTTGCAGTTATAGCTTAAGTTAATTCGTTGATTGTACTATGATATTATTTAAAACTGATTGATCGATTTTTGATAAATATCAATAACTTATTCACGTAGGTTTTATTCACTTCATTTATCATTTGCTTAAAATAAGCGAACATAACCCCACATGTCTACCTTCCGCGATGTATTGACAGTCAGCCGGTTTCTATCAACAATGGCTGCCGAGTTTTATCGACCGCGCGCCAAAATCACTCTAGGGGTTTTCAGTGCAACGAGTGGTTAACCTGCTAAAAATACGAAATATTCGCTGTCCGGTAACATGGATCCATTCGGTTTCACGTGATTGTCCCGGTATGTCTCGTTATAGTTAGATTTGGATCTGTGATGTGTGTATTTGAATTTATCTGCATGAATAAACACGAGCTCAAACCATAAACGAGTGTCCTTTTTTCATGAATCATAACTATTGTCGCCTCCGAGTCCGCGGACTGTCCCGTCATGATCCCTACCTTCGAAAGACGGTAACCCTTATACCTGCACCCCTCAGTAATAAGACGGAAACATAGCACCACACCGTAACGAGGTTTGAACCGAAATATATATATATATATATATATATAGTCGAAGCGGCGGATCCATACTGCCGAAGCAAAAGAACCATGGCTGTATATCTATATATACCTGGTCAAGTAAACCTTTTGTTCCGCGAGGTACGGATTTGTCGAGTTCTTTGATTTCGTTTCATTTTTTTGTTGTTGTTATTGCTCTCCTACGTGGAAGCTAATAGTCTACTTGTTATTGTAAAGCTCGGCAATCGCGGCCAGGTCGCCGATACACGATCTATAGCCGTTGTAGACTCGCGGGGTAGCACCCCCGGATGCATGTTTTGTTAATTCTATTTTCTACTGCTTTCTTTTTTTTTCTTTCAATAAATTCGATTTACTTCATTAAATCCTAAGTCACGAATCGTTTGTTAACGTCTAGCTAATCCTTCATATAAATCCCGACCCCTCTCCGCGGTACTGCTGCTAGCCGACGCTTTAGTACGGGTAGTTAATATTTTGTTTAGATTTTTATACGTGGCGGTTATCCGCCTGGCGCGCAACATTTCCAATAATTAATAATTTTTTTTGTCATTGTCAACGTGGACTAGCCTCGCGATTATCCACCGGTATAAAAACGAGGGCTACCAACGGTCCACGTCACAGTATATTTCACGTTACTATTTTAATATAAAGAAGTGTTAATATTTGCGTGTATATTCATAATTAAAATTGATTTAATAAAACCTATGAATGGACTACTCAATCTAATTACTCAACAAACCAAGTCTGAAAATAACCATTGATCAAAATGTGTTAATTAGAAACTACTGTAACGAGGCAAAGTAGAATGCCTCGTAAATAAACCATCACCTCTCCCCTGGACCGAGGTAACCACCTTGATCATAAACCGAATGAAAAGCAAGAAGTCCCAGCTCAAGTGCCCGAGGTCCCTATTGTAATTAAGATTGTATTAATATTTTTCCCGTCCCTATATCTTATATTCCCGTGCCGTTCCGGATTGAAAACAACGAGGGAGATCATCCCTCAATCTCAACCGACCTGGCAGGTCACCTGGGAGCCTTCAAGTGATTAGCTGGGGGACAGCAGAGTCATCGTATCCAGAAATACGCCTGGAAGAGCGCTGCATATTGAATGCATTTTGAATCTAATACACGGAGTAGCCTCCCCCCCTTCTGCCTGTCTCGTGCCGGCTTGGTCCACCGGTCCAATTGCAGATATTCCGCCTCCCAGGGTATTGAGAACATGACGAGCCATCTAACAACCCCGTGGCGAAAGCTCGAAGTGCCAAAAGGCCCTGTCAGGCCCGCGACAAAACCCGGCAGAAAGAAGATACGCCTCCCAATTTTAAGCGTAATACCCCTTTCACCCTTAAATTCGCATCTGCATTGCGACAGACCCAGGAGCTTCACTTCTTGCTTACAATCAGTTCAGTAGAGTCGCATTATTTCTTGTTTCTTTTTTCTTGCAAAACAAAACTAGTAATTCAACAGTTCTTTTCAGAACTAAAAACAAAAAGTCAATAAACTCAGTTAGTGAGTGTGTGTTGATTAAGGTAAGATTCCGGCTCTAGACGACCCTTCGATTAATATTAGATTAATTCAAACAGACTAGATCTCGTATTGCGTAGTTGGGTCAGACCTCGTTTAGGATGACGCCGTTCAGATATCATAGAATTTTCGTACTTTAGCTTGGTTTATCTATCGATATTGATTGTATTATTGATAACTGTATCCCCTTAATTTATAATTACGTGTTAGCAATCGATTTTTCACGAAAACATTCATTTTTATCGTACCGTCGTATCGTTGTTCTTGTTAAGTATTCCCGTATCGATTCCCTTGTAACCTGTATCCATCGTTGATCTGAATTCCCTATACTTGCTAATGAATCGAATCTCAAAAGGAAAAATTCCCCGCGTGGAAACATTAGCTTCGTGTAAAAACGATAGTTAATCTTGACGGCTTGTCGAGCCACGCTTTTTCTGGAAGAATCGATCTAGACGTAATATACCATATAATGTGATGAAAGTCCTGATCTTGTAGTATTCTTGAGTAAAAGTAATTTTAATCCTCGTTGAAACCTTGAGCTGGTATATTTAGTATTATTCCAAATTATTTGTGATAATAGATTCTAACATCCCCTTTGTTAACGTGTTACTGCGACGTAGTATGGTACGCCTCGTGTAAATTGCCCTCGGCCATCTTCGGGTGACCTCGTTCACGTTCGGCTTTGACGCCTTGAAAATTTCAAACGGAAAGTTCGGCAATACCGATCCATCTTACTAATGAGTAGAAGTCCCCATATTATTGATTCTGTATCTGCAATCCCCCCCTATGTTACCGACCCATTAGATATTATTACCCCATAGTCTAGTTCTACCATACCATGAGATAATTGTTCTTTTCCCTTTTTATAATTTCTTTGTTCTACCGTACCTACCCCTTGTTCTATATTACCGTAGGTTCTATAATATTTTCCGTCCTACCTTCCCGTTTGTGACCTAGTCAATCAGCTGTTCCTGATTATTTCGATTTAGGTAGTCTTGTTAACCTGGCTTCTCGTGTTGGTTTCTTTGTGATTAATAAATCCATGAACCATATAACACATTTCTAATTTCTCCTATATTATTTCGTTCCCATGTTCCCCTCACGCTGAGCTTACTGTGTATTACCGTTTCGCTTCTCGTAAAACAACCTCTTTACTTCAATCTCGTTTATAATATTTCATTCAATTCCTTCATTCTTCGAGAATTCTTTTGAGTCGAGTCCCGTACCGCGGTACCATAAGGTACCTGGCGCCCAACATTGGTTAACTAGTACGGATTGTAGCATTTTTTAATTGATATGGAACATTAGAGTCGCGTATAAAATAATAACGTTGATAGTGCCGGTTTTGGAGACATGGCCGGCCCGGAGTCTCGAAGTCCCAACCCCAATCGTCGGCTGTGCACGTCAGACTACCTATACAAAAATCATTCGTATATAATGATATCTATACTTACCTGTGTGATTTTTTTGATGATCAACTATCGGAGATTCATAAACTAATCGTTGACGCGTTCAAAAAGGAACGCGCACAATTATTTGGAATATAAAGAAACCGAACCAAGAACATAACAATTACGAGAGGGTCACAACTCGCTACCGAAATGAGTACGAAATAAAGCGTTCTCATTGGCTGAAGCAAAGTCTAGCCTTATAACAGGTATCGCATTTATTCTTGTTATGTCGCTACCTAGCGACCGGCGTAAACTATCGTATGTTAACGCGTGCTATCGACAGCGACTCACGGCGTTAAGTTAACGACGGGCGCTATGATAACGCCAAAAGATCCAGAACCGCGGTACAGAACTGCATCTGCACTTTTGCTTCCCCACCTTGCTTAGAATCAACCTTTCCTCATTACTCTATCCTAATTGCCAACTCACTCTTCAGTCAACTTCCAATCTCTTCACATCTTCTCTCCTTCTTCTATCCCTACATCCTCCTTCATATCCAACTTCTACTTCCAAGTCAACTCTCCAACTATCTATTTCTTTCCTAACACCTTCCTTCACTCTCACATCGTCATCTATCACGCTCTTCCTATCCAACCCACACCTCTCATTAGGTCTTATTTTCACCTATAACTACGAATAAACTATCAAATCGATCTACATATACCGTGAGAATCACGTGAATCCGAATGGATCCATGCTACCGAAAAGCGAATATTGGCGAATATGACGTCATTTTAGCGGGCTAACCATTCGTTGCGCTGAACAATCCCTAGGGTGATTTTGGCGCGCGGTCGATGCAACTCGGCAGCCATTGTTGATAGAAGCCGGCTGACTGTCAATACATCGCGGAAGGTAGACATGTGGGGTTATGTTCGTTTATTTTAAGCAAATGATTAATAAGGCGAATAAAAACTACGTGAATAAGCTATGAATATTTATCAAAAATCTATCAATTAGTTTTGAATGATATCTTAATACAATCAAGGAATTGGTTGTTCTCGATAAACTCTTTGATTGTAATTAATTTGCAGTTATAGCTTAAGTTAATTCGTTGATTGTACTATGATATTATTTAAAACTGATTGATCGATTTTTGATAAATATCAATAACTTACTCACGTAGGTTTTATTCACTTCATTTATCATTTGCTTAAAATAAGCGAACATAACCCCACATGTCTACCTTCCGCGATGTATTGACAGTCAGCCGGTTTCCAACAACAATGTCCAACTATGGCTGCCGAGTTTCATCGACCGCACGCCAAAATCACCCTAGGGGTTTTCAGTGCAACGAGTGGTTAACCTGCTAAAAATACGAAATATTCGCTGTCCGGTAACATGGATCCATTCGGTTTCACGTGATTGTCCCGGTATATCTGTTATTCGTTTACGTCTAGCTCGTCACAACCTTACCCTCAGTAGCGTTATAACCCCGACATAACAACGCATTGGCATTTTTGTTTCGTCTTTGTTCTGCAGTCTGGAACCTCCTGGCCCCCCAACAGCTGCCCTTTGAGTTTAGTTTTGTTTAAAAGAAGGAAATTAAGATTTATATTTTGTTAATAAATCGTTCGCTCTTTATTTCCACTACTTACTGGGTCTGGGGGACGAAACCCCCAGACCCAGTTGCGGACTACCCCGGGTATACCTAGAAACACCCCACGTTCCACCCGGACCAGTCCCAGTGGCACACGATCATCCGGATACGATAAGTGCTCCGGCAGACGTTTTCCGTAAAAGTGAAATATGCTTCGTCCACGCTGATGTGCTTTTAAAAATCAGACCAAGATATTAATACACGGTGAATTCCTATCGTCCGTACACTTAGAGTAGAGTTGAGGTGACCGGAAGTCCAAAGTCGGCCATTGTTTCGAATTCACCCAGTATGAGCTTACAAACTGTATTGTGGAAGTGCCTAACAAACTTTCCGGTAGCTCGATGAAACATGTCTCATTGTTGTACTCTGAACTACCTAAGACCCCCACACCAGCCGTTTGACGCTCAGGTTGATAAACAATTACTAGCTACTACCACTACTACTACCGACTCACTTACCGCTGCACACTTCTGATCCCGCGGCCTGGCGAGCAGAGATTTCTCTCTTCCTCTGCATACGTGTCAGATAACAGAGTATAGGACTAGGTAGACAGAGTCAAAGTCTAGCTGAAGAGAGAGAGAGAGATGTACGATTTACTCCGGTCACGCGTCAGCTGTGCCATTTGTAGCCGAAAGGAAGAGTGTCGTAGCCGGTGTCGCAGAGATGTCTTTTCGTTTGTACTGGACGGCATATCTTGTTTACGCTGAGCGTGACCACCCGGTGCAGCGCTGTACGTTGAATAGCTTCGTCGCTCCACGCGAATAGGTTCGCCACCCTCGACCACCATGCCCCGGATCGAATTAAAATTTATCCTTATTCGAGTCTGATAATTTAGAGTGACCCCCTTCACTTTGCAAACCTCTGCCACCTCCCCATCCCCCTTTTGTACCAAGAACGCGTAAAATTCCGGACCACCGGAAACGAAGGCTCTTATGTAGCTACCATCGCCGTATTCCGTAAGCTCGTCCGTCAAATCGCCCAAAAAGTTACCCCTAGTCGGTTCCCACTCTCCGCTTCTCTGCACGTAAGAAACAGAGTCCGTATCGTAATACAACACCCGGCGCCCGAGCTTTTCGAGATAGCTGTACAGCTTGAGGCGGGCCTGAGCAGTGGTGTAGGCGGCCAGCACAACGTTGGCCAAGGGAGACGGAGCGATGCTTTCCTCCGTATTAATCCAACGCGCATAAAGTATTTGCTCCGTCACCAGTAAAATATCCACCACCTCGTTTTCGAGATCGGTCAACAGTTCCAACAGGCGATGGCGGTCTTTGATCACCTCGGTACGCGGGAGGTTTTCGCGCTGGCCAAATTTACCCCAGAAAGAGTTTAGACAGAGCTTGGATACGGAACGCGTTCCTTGTTATCTTGCCTCGTTGCAAACTGATACCCTTCACTTGCTCGTACTCCGCGAGATAACGCTCGCGGGAAGCCTCGTCGGTGCACTCGCCGGGGCGGCCGCTGGCTTCTTGCTTCATTTTCAGAAAAGTGTCGATGTAGGGAGCAAAGAGTCCCGCTTGACCGCTCGCCGGATCGTACACCGTGCTCTCGTATTGCCAGATCTCCGACACATCAATCACGCCGTAGCCCATAGCCACGCCCTTCTGCAGCTCGACCGACACCCAGGTGCCGGTGAACCACCGATCGACCTCCGATTCATGCGGACAATTAATTTGCAGAGAAGCCTCGCAGCAGAAGCGGCACAGGAGAAACATGAGTTTTCCACGCATCCGGACCGGTAGCACGGCGTGGTAAGAATTACTAGGAGGCAGGATCACGCATTTCACGAGACCCTCGAGTCCGGAGATGTCGGTGTCGTAGAGACCGGTCAACACTCTGCACTCCCTACCGACGTAGACTCGCGGGTGGCCCACAGGGTAGCGATCGGTTTTACACACCCAAGGGTACAGAGAGCATATGTCGACGTATCGGATTTTCTCCCCGGGGGCAGCCTCGTGATAACGCTTCGTGTTCCCCGTACGTCCTCCGAAGAACGCGTCTCGAGGATTCAACGGGTCGCGCGAGACGACCAGCGGATGTTGATTGACATAGTCGCGCATTTCTGGATCGGCTTCCAGCATCTCGTCGAACACGCACTTCCACATCTCGGTGACCCTGTACCTTGGTCATGCGTGCCGTTTGCGCCCCAGTCTCTTCCCACCGTCTGTCCATCGTATTCCCGTCGGATAACTCTTTGTCGCGATTGACCGTGTCACATCTTCGACAGCCGTGTCAGTAGCATCCGTGAAATTCCAACACGTGCCATCCCCCCTCCTCATCTGTGTAATACCCGACGAAGAGCCGTCTCGTCTCGGGGATTCTGTACTCGCGGCCTCGAGCAGCGTGCCTCACCTCTGTCCCCAACTCCTTCCCCATCCAAACGAGCCATTTGACCGCTTTCACTGATTGATTGTTGGCCAACCTGTACCCACCGGCCGGTAGTATTCCTATGGTACGAGGCCGGAGGAAATTTTGTCGAAACACGACGGAACAGGCCGATGCTATGGTGGTGCTTCGCGAGAACGGGCGAACACCGCCACGATTCAGAAAAATATCTGTGAACGCGACACATGCTCGACGAAGGATGTCTACGTCGCTGCGGCAATATTCCACGAGTTCGCGGTTGAAGTCAAACACGTAGCCGCCGGTCATGGCTTCCTCGTACCATTTGAAGAAAGCGTGCCTGTCCGAGGCCTTCATGCTGTCGGGGGCGTAGAATTCCGCGGCTGGTAATGGACCTATGCAATCCCGATTCTCCGGTGTATTGAACAGATGCGGAGAAATACCCTTGCGCAACTCCACAGGGAGTCCGAATGCCTTGGGTAGCGCGGCTAAGGCCATAGGCATATAGGCCGAAGAGTCCAGGAAACGGGTGTGACCCGTCTCCATCAGCATGATCTTGGTGCCGTTCAGAATCACCTGCAGTGGATCTCTGTTATTTTCCACCAGGTAGCGCGATATAAATTGAGAATCGAATCCGCTAGCGTTATGCGCTATGCAGAAGATCTTTTTGAATCAAAAAATGTCCCGCGTGACGAACTCCACCAGCTGTTTAACGGGGTTGTCTCGGAATACGAACTCGCGCACGAGGCCGCAACTAGGACAGGGTGTGTTATGTCAGGCTCGTGTATGCAGTTGGTGCACGTCTGCTGTACCACGCACAGATTCAGCACGTGCAGATTGACATCTTGGCTGCCGGCCACCGAGGCGCATTGTTGCGTCTCAAAGTCATGAAATACAAATATATGTTCTCGGTTTTCGGTAGGTGGCTTGAGAGGCTGCAAGTAACACTCGTGGTTGACCGGCTGTACGGATCCGCACGTGTGGCAGCACGCGTTGCCGCAGGAATGACCACCCTTCACGCGATTGACAAACAGACCGCACCCGCTGCACATCTGCAGGGTGTCGCAGACGCTTCTGCAAGAATCGAACGATCCCGCGACTCAATGTCTCCGCAGACATTTCTCCCCGAAAAGGCACTAGCCGCAGGCAACGCACCGCACTCGTACCCTCGCGCTGGCGCACTGTGGTACGGTGTTGCAGCGGAGACATCTGTTGGAGCACCTGTGATCACCGACGTTTCGATGAGCAATGTTGCAAGGCTCGCAGAAGCGTCTGCTGGCCGCTGTGGCTGTTATAGGGACTCTCAATAAGAGGGCTCTCAATAATAGCGCTTCCCCTAATCTGCGACCGAGCAGTACCCCCACTGCCGTGCTTGTTTCGAGCGCTGCCGGATTCATTTCCAGGCTTCGCAATAAGAGCGTCCGGTGAAGTTTGATATTTAAATGACTTTCTCGTTTTGGTAACGCGACGAATAACAAAAAATTATAATAAAAAGTGCATCCTTTTTCAGTTATCGATCCGTGCAATCTTTTTCAGCAATAGTTAGTTTCAATTTTAGTGTATTTTTCGATTCAATTTACTGTTTCGATTACAATTCTTTAGGAACAATAAATTCATGTACGAACATATTGGAAAAATTATTTGACAATAGTTTTAAATCACATGTTATGATGCGAACAATTTTTTGAAATAGTATTAATGTTGAAGTGTAAGAAAAGTTAATTTTAGATAAAAAAAAATTCGTCACATAAATGTTTGAGATTTTAATTCATAACTTAGAATTATTGTCGACATGCTCTTTTTTATTATTGTTTTAATAAATTAGAATTATTGTTGTTTATTATCCTGGAGAAACTGTAACCTAAATTAGCCAAGCAGATACATAAATATAATAAATGATGGATAATTTGAGGATAATCATTTTTTCATATTTAAATAAATAAATCATAATTTTTCTAAGAATATTCATTTATTATAATAATCAATAGCTTACACAATTTTGTACTTTCATTGAGTCTTTCGTACTCTCATTGAGAATTACGAATACATCTGAATTTTCAATTCTTTGTATCAAAAACTTATTAATTAGGTTGTATTAAGCTTTCAAAAATGACATTTCTGTTTCGACATTTTATCACAAATCTTCTTACTGTTATAAAATAAAGCAACTATTTTCTGAAACATCTATAATCAACTCATCATCATGAATCAGAACTCGTCGAAATTGTATAAGACATTGAGAGAAGAACTAAACACGTCTGCTGTAGGCGTTGGAAACGCGTTTTCTGAAAATTCAGAAGAGTTGTAGTTTTCCGGGTCCTCTAACTGCATGTCAGCATCACTATAATTTCGTACTTGTTCCAATATTTCCTCGTTCGATAATTCATCTAGGTTTACTGTGATTATAAATAGTTAGTAACGATTGTCATAAATGACAATAGTATTTTCGTGTATATGATAATTTACCTGGATGAACATTCTCCAACCAGTTAATTACTGTGTCTTCATCTGCAACGTTTTCCTTATCGATTTTCCAAACTAATTGGAGTAGTTCATTGATCCTATCATGGTCAATTTGAGAAGGGCTATCCACTTCCTTGTAAGAGCAATTTTTCTCTCTATTAGTGGAAGAATCCAAATCAAATATAGAAGAGCATTCTGTTTGAGTCGCAGCGTCAACTAATGTCACAGGCCAGAGTTTTCTCCATCCCTTGTACACAGTAGTAGAAGTTATATCATTCCATGCCTGGGCCGCCCAAAAAATTGCTTGTTTGATTGTGATCTTCGTTTTCAAGAATTCAAGCAAAGTCATATTTTCGTTTTCAACTTTCAGAATGTGTTCGACCAATTGAAATTGGTAATTCAATTTTAGGGTTTGGAGGATTCCCTGATCTAAGGGCTGTAACAACGATGTCACATTCGGTGGAAAAAACGCTACTTCTATGTCCTCAACCTTCACATAGCAATGAGCTTTACAGTTATCAACAAAAAGTATGGCTTTTTCTGGTAATCCCCGACCAGCAAGAAACTTTTTAACTTCAGGAACAAAATGATTGATAAACCAATCCTCGAAAATTTCTTTATCCATCCACGCGTTTTTTTGATTACGATATATAACTGGTAACTTGTCCTTCGATAAATTTTTGAAGCATCGCGGATTTTTAGATTTCCCAATCACAATCAAGGGTAATTTGAGAGACCCATCTGCATTTGAGCAAGCTCCAACAGTGATTCGTTCAAGTTGTTTTTTTGTGCCTGACACTTGACTTATATGTTTAGGAGCAAGTGTCTTTGTCGGATACTGTTTGAAGTATAAGCCAGTTTCATCAAAATTGAAAGTTTGCATTCGTGTCAATTCTTTGGTGGCTACGATCTTTTTGAAAGTTTCTCGGTATGTCTTAGCTCCGTCCATGTCAGACGACAATTTTTCCCCTGCATCATAGATACAAAAGTTGTCTTTAAATAAAGAAAATTTAGGAAAATGGCCTATTTGTTTTTAAATGTAGGAAAATCGCTGAAAATTTGAGGAGATCTTGTTGTAAACAATCATCGAAAATTCCATTTTGAATGACTATATTTTTTTTAAATGCAGGCTAATTTTATTTTTTTACAAACTTATTCAAAAGTAAGATGCATAGTTAAAATCATCAGCCATTGTGCCGCCATTTTGTTTTTAGATAATCTGCATTTTTTTCGTACTCCAATAATGGTATTAATATGTGCAAACAACGGAATTCAAAAATGTTATTCCTTTGTTCTTAAATAAATTATAAAATATCACCCTTAATTTTGTGTACACAAAGTAGTATTACCCCGTAAGCTTAATTCATCATCTTTTATAAAATGAGAAATACATATTCTTATATAGAATTACAGAAAATACATATTCTTACATATTATACAAAAATGTTAGAAGTTTTCTAACATGTGATATTAACTATGAAGCAACGTGTGTAAAAATTTTGACAATATTGATGAGCTTATTTTGTTTTTTCTTGAAAAAAAATTACTATTGGTAATAAATTTTCAAATACATAGATTTATTTTTACCTGTAATTTTCAGAGCTCTCAAGTTCATTCTTTTCTTCCATCTTTCTAGCCAGCCTTTACTAGCCTTAAAGTCATTTGATCCTCGTAAATATTTATTCAATTCCAGAGCTTTCTGTCTTGCAAGTGGACCAGTGACAGGAATGCCTCTGTTTTGAAAATCCATTAGCCACGCGTACATCGCCCCGTCAAGCTCTTCTGTGTTCGTTACTTTTTTTGCTTTCCTCAGATTAGCAGCTTTTGCAGAATCGATAATATGATCTTCCTGCGTTTTCCATCTTCGCAGAGTACTTTCGCCGATTCCGTACTTTTTGCAAATCGTCTCCAGATTCTCTCTTTTCGCCTCTTGTACAATTATTTTTTTCTCTTGAAAATTATATCGTTTTCGTTTATTTTTAGAAGGCTCGTATTTCGGATTGTCATCTCCCGATTGACTCTCAACTGATTCCATAGTGTCGGTCGAATTATTTTTTCTGTAATTTTTTTCTCTTACCGCTTCCATTTTAACTACATAAACAGTAGAATATGGAAAATTTCTCACATACAAAGGTTAGCGTTGCAGTATAAAATTTGCGTGGTATTAACGAGCGAATACTTCGATACAATAAGGTAAGGTGATTCAAGAAAAGTTACTTACTATTTTGAATGATTTTTCAATGATCACAATACATTCTATGAATAATGTGAGTGACGTTTAATGTTATAAATTCAATAATTCAACTCAACTGCAGAAGTTGTCTATCAAAGAATTGCACGAAACAAACGTTTACGCGCTATATGATACCGAAAATCACGGAGCGTCGACTTCGCTCATATTGAGAGACCCGCTTACGTTCTGAGCAAGCGAGCTACTCGGTAGAGAGTGGGGGTACCACATTTCTGGGAAATTCCTTCTCCTACAGCCCCGTAGCGCTCTTATTGAGAGTCCCGACTGTATATCAAAAAAAAAAAATGTCAATGATTATTGTTAGTTATTTAATATATTCGCACCATTCTTTTGAACTATTGAGCTATAAAAGAATGGTGTGAATTCTTATAAATTAACTGTATATTTAAAAAATATATAAAAAATAAACGTGTAAAAAGGTGGACAAGACAGACAGCACAGTACTCTATAAGGATAAATTAATATCCGTGGAGATAATAAATAATGGTATCGCTAATTTCGAGTACAGACAAGGGACAAAAAATACGTTAGACACCACATGCGGTACCATGAAATTTACATAAAAAGAACAATGTCATTGGACAATACGATTTAAGAATATTGTGTATATAAAAATAGAAGATAACACATGGCACGATACTTAAAGTTTTTCGTTGTTCTCGTTGAATCGATTAAGCGTTGTCCTTTTACATGTTTATGCGATAATATTGGTTTTTGCTTAACATTTAGTTATTACTGTTAGCATATTCGATGTTAATTAACCAGAACTTCATAGGATTCGCATGATAATCTCCGATTTAATTTGGGTGATAAAATTAATACGTCAGGCCATTGGTATGGTCGTGTGCCAAGTGAGAGAGTACCGAGCGCACTTCCTGCGGTTGTCCGGCTAATAGGCTGGTCAAGCTTATTGATATACAGGGTGATGCTTTTTGCGCGCACCATTTGGTAAGGGTAGATTCCTTGTGAAATTCTAAGACTAATCTTCCTTTACCAAAAAGTCCTGGGTCTAATATTTTCCGGGCTACAGAAGGTCTTAGTTGACCAATCACAGAGCTTACAGCTGCTCAAGTTAGGGCCGGGTCAAAAATATAAGACTAGCAGTGCCCGTGGCAAGTCGATTTCCAGTGAAATAAAAATAAATGATTAAATCTAGTGATAAATTTTTTCACCATATGGTATTTGGGTTACAGCTATTGTCGCCAGGAGTCACCAGGAGTTGTTTTCGTACAACATACGCTTCGATTATCTGTGACCAGGACAACCACTACGTTGGCTTCGTCCTCTGGGTACACCGCTACGTAGTTTTTGTCCTCCAGGTCGACCGCTACGTAGTTTTCGTCCTCCAGCTCGACCGCTACGTAGTTTTCGTCCTCCAGGTACACCGCTACGTAGTTTTCGTCCTTCAGGTCGACTGCACCGTAGTTTTCGTCCTCCCGGTCGACTGCACCGTAGTTTTCTTCTTCTAGTTCGACCGCACCGTAGTTTTCGTCATCCAGGTCCACCGTTACATAGTTTAAACTACGGTGCGGTCGAACTAGACGAAGAAAACTACGGTGCAGTCGACCTGGAGGACGAAAACTATGTAACGGTGGACCTGGATGAGGAAAACTACGGTGCAGTCGACCTGGATGAGGAAAACTACGGTGCGGTCGGCCTGGATGAGGAAAACTACGTAGCGGTCGACCTGGAGGACAAAAACTACGTAGCGGTGTACCCGGGGGACGAAGCCAACGTAGTGGTTGTCCTGGTCACAGATAATCGAAGCGTATGTTGTACGAAAACAACTCCTGGTGACTCCTGGCGACAATAGCTGTAACCCAAATGCCATATGGTGAAAAAATGTATCACTAGATTTAATCATTTATTTTTATTTCACTGGAAATCGAGTCGCCACGGGCACTGCTAGTCTTATACTTTTGACCCGGCCCTAACTTGAGCAGCTGTAAGCTCTGTGATTGGTCAACTAAGACCTTCTGTAGCCCGGAAAATATTAGACCCAGGACTTTTTGGTACAGAAAGATTAGTCTTAGAATTTCAAAAGGAATCTACCCTCACCAAATGGTGCGCGCAAAAAGAATAACCCTGTATATATCACTAAAAGTAGTCAAAGCCTGGCGCGCGATTTGAACTATTAATATATGTAAATCGTTACAAATAGAACGAACGCAGGCTCGCGCGTACTCACCGGAGGATTCGTCGGAAAACACCACCTCCAGCGCATCATCAGTTGACGAATTTTCGAGAGATCGGGGTGCGATGGTAGCCGTATTATCGACTTCGACAAGAGGTGCATGTCCGGCCGCTTCGGCTTGCTCGGTTACTCTTATTAATTTACGCTCTTTCTCCTTTTCCCGCTCGGCAAGCTCGTAACAAGCCACGGAGTCCTACAGGAGCTGATCCTCGACATTGACCTCCTCCTCCTTCTCGTTTAACCAATCCCTCTCGGGGTTGCTGGTCGAGTTATCTGATCAAAGAAACTTTGCAAACTATTGTTGTAGTCGGGATCCTGATGATCTTTCATACAACTACAATTTCTTGAAGGTTCGTTGTCGAATTAAGAATTAGAACTCAGTCGTACAAAAGTGATAAAGTTTTATTATTATATGAAGAGTTTTACAAAGGCTTTACTGCGTCTAGAAGAGATCTGGTATAACCTGCCCTAATATCTCGGTCTTGATGTTCTGACCACGAGTGTTACAGTGATTGCTTATTCATCACGTTAAGGAGGTCGCGCTGCGTCTGCAGTTGTTGTTAGTTGCGTTAAGGCTTCGTACTTGCACATTCTATAGTATTACCAAAGTATGGCTCAAACGTCTGGATTGCAACACCTTGATACTGGGGTTGCAACACTATGAAGCAAGCCGCAAGCAAAACGCTTGTAAAACAGAGTTTACTTACCCTCGTGATTCCTGTACGCCCGTACCATATTGATAACGAAAGCGGTGCAAGAACTACCGCGTTCCCGCAGCACGTTGACAGCTGTCTCGATACATTGCCAAGAATCCCCAAACACCCCCCTGTTGTACATTCGACCGATATCGCGGTCGCTGCAGCCCGATAGAATCACCCTTAATCGGGAGAGCAGCGCGGCTGTCGGTAGGTTCACCAGTTCGCGCCACAAATTTCCGTCGAACTCTCTCACAGATCAGGGGTTGGACTCCCTAGCGAAGCGCAACACGTCGCGTACCACGGATTGAACTTCGCTGCTCAGGTACATCACACGGTTCACGCCCGTTAATTCTCGGTGAAAATTATTCGCTTCCATTTTTTACCCTGTTTATCCTCAAACTAAGCAAATTGCACGGATGCAGCTGAATTTATAGATCTCACAGATATGATACACCTATACCACATCCTACTGTCTCTGGTACGAATCATAATCCCCCCTTCCTCTTGACGTACGCGTGTGTGCGCGTGTGTGTGTGTGCGTGTGTGTGAGTGCGAGAGAAAAACACAGCGCTGTGAAAATATTGAAATGATATTCATGTGTATAATGGAATATACTGGATAAAATAACTCTGTCGAAGCTTATCCTGAATCGAACAGTCAAATTAGTTCGCCAAACATCTTATCAAACAGTGTATAGCATCGGGAAGCCCTAGTAGTGAATTAAACGCCTCAGCCAAGGAGTGGGGGGTATTGCCTATATAAAAAAGCATACGATATGAATCATTATCAAATAGATCAACAATAAGCCAGCTGGTAAAGCTACGCGCAAAACAAAAAATAAGCTTCGGCAGAAAAGGAGTATATTATAATAAATCAAAAAGAAGTACGTAAGTTATTTACCTATTACCCAATCACGCCAACAAGTATATACTGTAACGGAGTTTTCAGAGTGTAACCCCGCACCCTACGGCGTTCCTCGATAATAGTACTAATTAATCGAAATCTACGGTATGTTGGGCGCCAGACACGTTAGTGTCGTTTTCTGAAATATCAAATAAATTCACTACAAATAAATAGGTCGGAACGACGGCCTTAAAGCGACAGCTAGCTCAGATGTACTGCGGTAGTGGTAGAGTGGGTGGATTCACCATCTTACGGAATTAATAAAATATAGAACACCAGATATAAAATCATTCAACGAAATCTACGATTTCTTATATTATTCGTTGTTAGGCGGCGGTAACAGATTCAGCGGTATTACAGAAGTTTAGATATCAAATTATACAGAGATAATTATCAGATTAACAGTGCAGAATAATGAGCCGAAAATGACGGTTGGAATATTACTTGGAAATACTGGTTAATACAGAAAAGAATATTATATTATTGAGCCTTATTGCGACGCAGCGGTATAAAAAATGTAAACGCGCCGGTTAGCTAGCGAGCGCCGTAGAAGCGATATAATGCAAGCTAAACTACTTTCCAGGCTGCGTATCACCGAGCGATACGATACTCTATAGCAAATTGTCTAATGCGGCACACTAGCGACATTCATCAATTATTTGCGATATAAGAACTCAATAAATACTTTCGACTGAATCTAAGAGAAGCGATAATTAAATTACGAATCAAATTACAAAGGCAAGATCGATTAAGCCGAACAAATATAGTCGGAGGAAATCAAAGAAAATCAAATAAAGCAAACAAAACAAATAGATCAACTAGAACAACTTAAACTTACGACTACTACGTTCAGCCAACCCTCGGGGAGTTGGATATTAAGCGACAAACCATGGGTTATTATTCTAATAAATTTTCTACAAGCTACTAAATCAAAGATAGCGATAGATCAAAGAATTCAGATACTCTCAAAGCGAGAATTTAAGCAGAACAAGCTATCGAATAACTTATTAACAAATCATAAGCAGCGGTATTACAGAAATCAGACTAATATTGCAAACGAATAGATTCTAAGCGGAAAACGTGCTCAAAATGGCTTCAAACAGCTACGAAGCGCTTTCGCTGAACTTCAGTAACTACAACTAAATTCACGTAGCCCGTAGGCTGCACGTTACATCCAAAAATTACCAAAGATACGAAAAAAATACTAACTAATGTGAAGTTCAGCGATAGTTTCGTGGCTCCACAAGCAATGGTGACATAGAAACCTTACCTTAAAATAGCTGTGAGGTTACACACACTAACTTAACTGACGGAACTTACTAATAAATTTTTTTTTTTTTTTTTCTCCCACTAATAAATTTTAACGATAGAGAAGCAAGAGAGAAGAATTGGCTCTTTGAAAAACGTTCGTCGTTCGCACAGCTCGTCAGCTGTGCGATATTAGGCGTCGGCTCTTTGCCTAGCGTCAGGCGGCAGGTCCTGGCGCTTCTCAGCGGTAGATTTGAACGTTCTGCGGTACTTCGGTGGCGGGATGACTCTGGGGAAGATGTGACCTTGGCTCTTACGAAGCTGTACCGTCCATGCGATATCAACCATCCTAGTCGTGCACTCTGCAGCGGCAGTCTCACCTGAAGACGACGTCGCCGCATTCCTCCGCCAGATCTAAAGGTGTCCCTGAACTGGGCCTCCACCTTACTTGATCTGGCTTCAGCGCGCGGGACGCTGTTCTCGTCCCTTCTCACGCGGTGCACTCCTTAATGGTAACGTTACGCCGGTCGTGGCGTCGGTAATAATACCTGGAGCGGTAGATGGATTCTGGTGCGGTAACGGGAGGTTATAAAAGTCGTACAACCCTGTACGCCGTCGTTGCAACCAGGCGCTCGGCGGTAAGATGCAGTCAGCTGCCAGGAGGCCGTATGCAGGCCCTATACTCTGCTCAGCGATGTTTAACCAAGGTAGCCTTCCCCGTCGATGGTGCGGTACTATCCTCAGCGAAACTTCCGGGGGTACTTGCTTCAGGTTGCATACCGTTTCAGTCATCTGGTAGCGGAAGTCTTGCAGCGGGAATTCTTGAAGCGGTATCTTCGGTATCTTCTGTCTCTCTCTCTCTCTCGCCGTACATTAACAAAAAAAAAAAAAAAACACTCTAAATTAGTCTAACTCTATTGCTGAATATTTAGGTGTGTCGCTTGCATCCCGAGGGTCTAGACGGCGGTATTTCTCTCTCTCGGGCGATAATGTTGATAAAAGATAGGCTGAAGGCATCTTAGTGACGCCTGCAAAATTGCAACGTCACAATACTTCGCCGCTACGATTGAAAATCCAATTCCACATATTCAACGCCAACAAGAAAAACGCTTCACGGCAGCGATAAACTATTTCCTGTATCCAATCAACGTCAACAAGTAAATTACTTCGCGGCTACGATTACAAAATCCTAATAAATAATCAACACTAACAAGCTCTGTGCTTAGCGGTAGCGATATACTAATTATATTCATTAATTAACGTCGACGAGGTAACTCTGAGTTCACAATTAGTGATATTCGTATTTTTCACACGAAAACATCTAATTTCTATCAACACGTTAATAACTATTAACGAACTTTGATCTGCCGTAGTGTGCTAGGTAGGGATAGATAGTAATACCAAAGAGAAATGAGCTTGCTTACGCCAGTTTACTCAAGTAGCTCCGAGACAGAATCTCTACTCATTAACAGAAAGAATCAGACTGATTGAAGAAAAACATCGAGAGAAAGAAATAACGTTCCAATATATATGCGAGAATAGTTTAAGTAGTTTTCATAAAATTATTCATATTGTATATATTCCCCTATACATTCAAGTCATACCTATGGCAGTTGGTATCGTCTCGTACATGAATTATACTGCCTACCGTCTCACGCGTGCCTGTGAGACACGGACGTTATGAAAATATATGCGAGGATAGCTCGGGATAACAAATAATCAGTTCGGTATACGATTTATGAAATTATACATATTGTAACTTACTGCGTATGTTTCACCAGCGGAAGGCCGGTGAAATTACGCTAGTCCGGGTGGATTCTTTGTCACGGGTGTGATTTTTGGAGCCCCTCGTAGGAAAAAATGCGTAATACCTTGAACCCTAATACAGACTTGGGATTGCTTTACTGCACAGACTCGGATAGACACTTTTGGTCTAACAGAGCTGGTATTAGTTGAGCGCACCGAAGCTGCCTCCCTAACTACAGACTTGTGATTGCTTAACTTCACAGACTCGGATAGATACTAGATCTACCAGAGCTGGTATCAGAATAGCTCACCGAAGCTGCCTCCTATCTACAGACTTGGGATTGCCTAACTTCACGGACTCGGATAGATACTAGATCTACCAGAGCTGGTATCAGTAGAGCGCACCGAAGCTGCCTTGTCACAGACTTGGGATAGCTTATCCTCACAGACTCGGATAGATACTAGATCTACCAGAGTTGGTATCGGAATAGCGCACCGAAGCTGCCTTCTATCTAGCTAGCTAATCACGATTTTATTTAGCAAGTGAATTTACTCTGAAAGAATTTATTTCAATTAAGCAAAGAAACACAATATAAAATGGAAGACAAGGATATGGTTTGATATTTTTATGTTAACTAGGAATTGCCCTGGCGATTCTTAAGAAAGACTATTTTACAATAACTGAAATAATAATGGTTGTTTTGACATAAAATAATAATTGCTTCTTTCTTCTATTTCATTTCTATTTGTCTTAATTCTATTTCTTTTCTTTTAGACGTTTCCGTTCGTGTATTCGTTTTGTTTTTTGATTTTAAGTTATAAAAGCTACTTTAGCTAATTATATCCTAATTAAGTTTGATTCTGATTCTAATAGCTGCTTTAGCTAATAAGATCCATGAATTTTTTGGCTTTGAGGTTAGAAAGTCGCTATTTCAGCAGGCTTCTACAAATGATTTGAGTTGAGAGAAGTGAATTTAGATCGATGTGAGTCGATTGACTATTTTAGTACGAATCGCTCTGAATATCTAGCTTGTGATGTGAGTCGCACGGCCGCTTTGGCTCGAATACGATGCTCGTCTGTCTGGCGAGCCGCCTTATATAGTGCTTGTGACGTCACGCGACGGTCGGATGATCGGCGTGTAACGACTTGCGCGATCGTATGGTCGTATGTAGCTTGTTCGGCCAGCTGGTATCGGCCGAACACGTTACAATATATTTTATACATTTTTCTTAAATTTCTGCAGTGGCTAAATGTTTCATAAGAATATATATTTTTCTTAAATTGCTACTGTTGCTATATTTTTTCTACATTTTTCTTAAATTGATACATGTAAATTATTATAAAATCAATTACGAATCGGAAATACGGGGGAGGGTGATCGCGGTGATTTTTCCGAGAGTAAAGGTGAGTTAGGACGTGATGAATTATGTGATGTTGGAGGTGGTGTTGGGATTGGTTCCGTTTCTGGCTCCAATTCGCTCACATCCTCCGTGATGGTCGAGGAAATTTTCGGATTTTGCACCCGTTCGGGCTGTGCCCTTCTCGCGGCAATACAGGAAGCCGCCCTGAGGACGAATTGGTCGCTTGGATCCCACTGGTGATTCAGGTGCCCGAGCACTTCGTAATGCACGTTGTAGGTCTGCGTCACGAGTCCTGCATCGGCGTTGTTCTCTTGTAGGAAGCGCAGCAAAATTCCAGCGTTGGATAAAAAAAAACGCTTCCGTAGCTCACCCCTGAGTCGCACCTGTTCCGCACGTCGCTCGATTCTTCTGGGATTCATCTGAATCGATTACACACACACATCCTTTTGTTCAGAATCTTTTCAAATAAGATTGGTAAAGAACCATACAGACATACCTTTTTTCTTTCCTGCGGGATGATTCTGTAGCGGTTCGTCTGTTACTTTGTTCTGCGAGTCTCTATTCACATTGCCGCGTAGGATTCGCGTATGTAAATAATTATGAGAAATGTGTGTGGGGGGGGGGGGGGGGGGGGTTCATCGCTGGCGTCTGAAGTCGTGTGATGTAGCATCAGCGTCTTACGGAAGACAAGAAGCGATGGGGCATCGCTGTCGGAGTACGTGAGATATCGTTGAAATATCTAAAAGTGCGTTACCGATACCGAAAAGACGAGGATGGTGTTGCGAGTCGGAGTACGTGATTTATGGCGCAAAACATAACCCACCCTCCACCTCTGGTGCCGCCCGCAGAGTGATCATCGGATGACCGGTATAAGGTTACAATTCGCGAAGCTGCCTACGACTGTCGTGCAGCGCTGCGAGTTTTTGCCGACGTGTGGAAAACGGTAAGTCTCCTCGGTCTTGGAGTAGCTGCGGAGCGCTCAGTTGTAATAAAACAGTCGAGAACTATGGCAGCACCGAAAACAGGCCTGTTGAAAGAGGGGTGTAGTAGGCTGTTCAGAACTTTCGACATAGCTCTCAAGAAATCCGAACGCAACCTAGTGCTATCGAGGACGTACGGGCTCAACAGCTCGTGGTCTAAAAAAGTAAATATCGGTCTTCGGCTTCGTTTGGATGGGAATTTCGAGCCTGTAGTTAAATTTGTGAACAATTACTCGAACGGAGTATCCCTCAACGCGGAAGCATGGGAGGAGCTGGTCGGAAGGTTCGAAGATATCGAGAAATATTTCGAAAAAAGCGAGCGTCCCCCCCCCCCCGGCGGGCTGAGCTCTTTGCTGAGCGATACCATTTCGCTAGCCGGAGGGTGTTCCTTGCGCTTCACATCGGCACACGGTGCGAAAGTGGTCGCGTTCTACTCGACCAGTCCTGATGATGATGACGATGATGCTGCCTCTGGTGCTGGAAGTCAGCAGGTGTGCGGGGGGGATGACGATGGAGAGCCTAAATTCAAAAAGCGAGAGAACTATTCGCCCGTAATTGTGATGCAGAAAGTCACGTTTGACGGTCTGCAACATATCGCCTGCTGCATAGACGAGTACCTGATTCAACTGGCGCTACTGACTGACGGCGTCAACAAGTGCAAGGGGTTGCTGGTCCAACACTTTGCCGGCGTGGTGAGATCCAGGAAGATGAAGGCCCCGACTCTGCAGCAGATCGGCGTCGTGGTGTGCGAGGAGACCGATGGAGCGAGGGGTGCTGTCAGTGCGGTGGTAGATGCAGATTTCTCCAAGATCATTTGAATGTTGTGTTTCACGAGTTGACGCGTTTGTTTTTACCTTATATCATTGCCGACATATGTCAGAGCATTTTAATTGATAAGTAATAAAATGCTCGTTGAGTGGGTAGTCAGTGGAAGAGACACAAACTGGCAGATCGCGTTGACCCTGGGGTTTCATCCCCTGCATGATTCGGATCACGAGACTTGAGCAAGTCCAAGCATCAGTCATCCGCGATGTACCGAGACGATGAAACTTCCTACTTCCTTCCGTGCAAGCTCGGTACAATCGTCCCGACTCTATCCTGGGACATTCATAGGTGTGAATGTGTCAAGATAGCGTCAGGACGCTTGTACTGGGTTCACGCGGAGGATGGCTGGCTGGTTCATCGTTTCGATACGTCGCGGATAACTGATGTGAGGATCTGCTATAGTCATATAATTGCGAATGGAGAGGGGAGCGAGCCCAGGGTCAGCGCGCCCTATAGTTCATACTATTCGATGTATGGGATGCTTGTAAAAACTAGTCTTGATAATTACATCGAATATGACCCGTATTTCGGATTATGAGACTGGATTAGATCCCAAACGGTCAGTCGCCCGCGATCTACCGAGTGATGAATCCGGCCATCTTTCTCTTAAGGCCGGTATGATTCCCCCGACTCTATCCTGGGGTAATCAGTAGGTGTGCTTACGTCAAGATAGCGTCAGGAGGATTGTACCGGGCTTGCGCGGAAGATCGCGGCTTGGTTCATGGATTCGGTAGGTCCCAAATGACCGACGTTTGGGATCTAATCTGGTTTTACGATTGTGAATGGTGGGTCAGCGCGCTCCGTTGTACCTACTGTAAAACCAGTCTCAATAGTAATATTGATTGAATAAAAAAAAATGATTGTAAAACCAGTCTCAAGAGTAATATCGAATAAACGAATATTTTAAAAATAATTTGTGTCGATCCTTGCATATACCCTGTCATACTTTATTAATTTCAGCTAGTATATATATATATATAGGATAAGAATTAATTATTTCAGCGGTGCTTGTCTGCTGAAATCGGATCGGCCGGTATATAAGATTAGTCTTCAGTATTTCAGAGCCGACACCTCGAAAGCGGGTCAGCAGCTAATATCTATATTCAATTAGTATAAGAGAGAGAGAGAGACAAATGTAATATTTCTCAAAAACAGTCGCCAGATTGAATTTGTCAAAACAGTGGCCATCTTGGATTTTGAAAGAACAGGCACCATCTTGGATTTTGAAAAAACAGGCGCCATCTTGAATTCTGTAAAACAGTCGCCATATTGGTTCGTATGGGCGGCGCCATCTTGGATCAGACTGCCGACCCTACGTCACTGGCGCAAGATCCCCACTCCTGCCTAGTGACGTCATTTCTTATGGCTTGCCATGGCTGTCACTATCTACTCGAAGCCCTTGTGTGCTCAGCACGAGACTATGGCCTACTCTTCTGGTGGATTGACGAATTCTGTAAGACTCCAGGAGAAATATCGCATAGTTCTGGCGAGCGAGACTTCAAACTGAGTCCAGCGTCAGGGGGTGCTAAAGAAAGGCGGTAATGGGAGAGGTATTAGCAGTGGCTGGGGTAGAATAGATCTCTCCTATTATACGTTCGTCAAAAACCTGTCGTTTATCGACCAATTAAAGCTCCGATATGTCACGTGATGTAAGCTAGTCTGTAGGATGAGCTGGTGGAAGAAGAACGAAGACTATATAAGCAGGACACACTGACTGTTCGGCCTATTTTTCGCTCCAGTCTACGCTACGCATCCCAGTATCTTCTGACATCGTGTACCGTATCGCATCGTGTATCGCCGTCACACAATATCGTATCGTAATATCGAGTATAATTAAACTAGTGTTGTTTTATCTTCTGAGGCGACTTGAGGTAAGGTCTTGATTCTTTCTGTAAGGGCATGAGGTGGTTCGGATGGAAGTCTGATCTGTTAATTTAGTTTTGAGCTAAAAAGCTCGTCTTTGGTCGTTGGTCTTTGGCTTATGGATAATTTATCGAACAACCTCGAGTCCGGCTGAGTTACGTAGACCTTCTATTGTTGATGGCTATAATCTATCACCTATCGCTTTTCGTATGACTTTTTCTTATTAAGTAGGGTAAAATCATCTTATGCACGAAATACTGTGGAAAATCCTTTTTCTGGAGTACCCTGAGCGAAGATAGCCGCGAATGCTTGAGCCTCGTGTTACAGTTAGTTTTGTTATAATTTAGTAAAGTAGGGTCACTACGGTATAATTTATTTCCGTTTGTCAATTCAGTGAGATTCTGTAAAATTCGGTAACGTTTCGGATAATTTGGTATCGTAACTATTGATATCGTATCGTCAGAATTTGGTTAAAGATCAATCTATCATTATGAATTAATTTGCTATCGTCGAGCCTGTGATTCGCGTCTTTCGAATGACCGTGTGGTCTCTATCTAACAATAGATCTCGAAATGTCGTAAATTGTATGGCCAAGCGTGGCTAATTGATTAGTAGGGAACCTGTATCGTTTGTTACCGATTTCATTGTTTAACATCTTGGAGTAATGCATTGATCTTAGGCTGTGTTCTGGAATAACTTTGCATTTGGGTACGAAGTATCGCTCTGTGACACCAAGTCTGGAGTCTAGTCAAATCGTTTTATACCGAGTCAACTCTGACACACGCCTTTGATTCAATTGTATCGTACACGAGTAAATTCTGTCCTGTAGACCGATTCTGTAACTCGATAACGCAACTTGCGCTATCGTTATAATTTTTTCAAGTGCTACGCCAATGCATTTTCCCGCCAATACCCGCACACCCCCGCCCGTACCTACGTGTTGTTAAAACTTGCGAATCTAGGGTCAACTCGTAGCGACAATTATATAGAAGAGGCACATATTGTAAGTTATTTAACGCCTAGCAGACAGAAATTCGTTAAATCATAACGCCAGCCACAGTGCGACGTTATGAGAAGCATTCTCTTCTTCCTGAATCTAGCCGTAGAGCTTTCTTACATTCTTAAAACGGAAACATTCCGCGGGACTCACCTTTGCATGGACTTCATGAATCTTTACTGGCGTATAGCATGATGTAGAATATACGAATAATTCAATTGATTGAAATTGTTCGGCTTGTTAAATTATATAATAAACTATTGCTCATAATTTTTTGTTGATCCTATCGTTCGACTCAATATTTATCAAGAAATTTCCGATGTAACTTCGCGTATGCAATGAGTGCTTTTTACGGCATACGTTTATCATAGTTACGAATCGGTCTTACCGTTTTACCAATTACCTTTCTCGATCACGTAGGGCGTATTCAATGAGTGATTGTCGAGGTAAGTACATTTTACATTTCCCAATCACGATCGTCTATCATTCGAACTGTATTTGCCTGAATACAGCGCTTATGTTTTAATAGGTGCTTGTCGATGTAAGTATAATGCATACACTTATTTATATGATGCACGATTTTGTCGTATAATGTTTTGTGATATGATTACATTTTTTTTTTTTTTTCACGTAAAGATGGGTATCGGTTATGTTGGTGACACGCTGTGCGATCATTTATGTCATCTTTAGCTTCATAATTTCTGTTTCCAAAACGTTTCTCGCGTGCATGGGTGATATTCGGTAAGATGCATATATGTATGTTGTGACGTCCGGAGCTAAACCAGCCCCGGGGGTGGTGGTTCCGCTTGGCGCTCTCACCTTATGTTGGTATCCTTACGTTGTTGGGGAGGAAGGTAGTGGTTTCACTCGATTTATATACGCGTATGTATTATATTTTATTGATTTTGACAAACTGTGGCCCCTTTCGTTGAGGGGTTGAGAAATGATCGCGAGCTTTGAGGTTTCTCGTGAGACTGGTCATTTCCTCAGAGCTCCGATCCCAAATCGCGGTGCGACGGCCGCTGCCGTGGACTCGGAAACTGCAGAGTTGCAGTTCCCACGCCGGGCGAGCAGTCGCCGCTCGCTTATCAAATGTGCCGCTCCTTGTCCTGTATACGTCTTAGGACAAGGAGGGCGAAATGTGTACAATGTTACATGATATATCGTGAGCCGGAGGTCGTAGGACCTCCGGACGTCACACCTCCCCCCTTATTTTAAATGTGGGACCATGTTCTACATTTAATACCATAACCCCTTATACAGCTAACTAAATGACTACCCAACATGTTGTATTTTTATTTTAAATCTACATCTACATTTATTACCATAACCCCTGCGACGTGGATTTTTATTGGTCCTCGGAACTAGACCGGATAGCTAGACTCCGAGGTCCCTCCACTCTACAATTGGCCAAAGAAAACTGAGAATATAAAAGTTGGGCGCCAGGCGGATAACCGCCGCTTACAAAAGTCTAAACAAAAAAATATTATTAAAATTTTACCTACTGGTACTCGAAGCGTCGGCTAGCTACAGTACCGCGGAGAGGGGTCGGGATCAAATGAAGGATTAGCGGGGCGTTAACAAACGACTCGAGATTTAAAATTTAATAACAAAATAGAATTTATTGAATAATAAAAAAAAACTAGAATTAACGAATCGTGTACCCGGGGGCACTTACCCTCGGGTATGAATCGGCAGCAGGCCGTGTAAAGGCAACCTGGCCGCGTTTGCAGAGTTTTACAATAAGAAACAAACTACGAGCTTCCACGTGGGAGAGCAATATATAACAAGGAAAAATATGGCGAAAATGAAGAACTCGACAAATCGGGTCCTCGGGAGACAATAAATTAGCTAAAACACTAACTACTCTCCACGAGGAGGAAATCACAATGGCTTAATAAATAACAGAGATATTAACTAGACCGAAAGACGTTCCCGATCGTGTATAGGCGATCGGTACGCCCCCGTGAGGCGAAACCTCACGGTGAAAGACGAATATAATTATCTACAATTCTTTTAAATTTACCTAATTCTAACGTAACCTAACTCTGCGGCTTGCGCGATCAATAATTTGAATAATACTAATGCTTCGAATCGCGAACTCAGCCTCGAACGCGAAAGAAATACAGGCTCTAGACCAAGCCTCGAGTTTCGTCTCTCCCCGCAGGAGGAAGAGAGAGCGACAGTGACCGACTATCACTATCTCTGTCGCACTCGTGTACGACAGGGATCGACCCAACGAAACTACTAAAATATGCAATAAATTGACGTACAACAAAGACTCGAACTCGAACTCTAATACATGGGGACACTGGTGACAGCCTACCTTTCGGAGATCGGCTCAATTCGATCCCAAAAATTCTAATTAGCCTCGTGGCTGCGCTTAGGCAATATGGCAGACGGCCGTTGCCGGATTCAAATTAGCATGGGTGAGAATGGCTAACGCTCACCGTCTTCCAGCCACCTGACAAAAAGGACTCTTTCTCGTCCGTAATCCATGACCTCGGGGTCGGGTGATCCTCGAGAATCCTCGCACACTCAATTGTCGTTCAACCAAGACCAAATCTACGAAACCCACGGGGTTCGATTACCAACTATAATCGTTTACGACAAACAATAAACACACGGGTGTTCGAGACGCTAGTCTAACGCAGAGTGACCAGACCGCATGGCGCCGGTAATCAGCGCCCTCGTGTTGCGGCCAAAAATCGATTATAGCATCGAGCGCAAGATCCCTTAAATATGGCGACCTGTTGTCGCTACGCGCGTAATTCGAAGTCCACCACGGCGTCTTCAGCTCAGTGAATCGGAGGACCACGGGTTGCAGGTTCTTCTTGGTGGCGGGAATCTCTTCCGCCACCGATTTCCCTCGATGTAGAGTGCCCTAGGCACTCCCCCGTGTCCTCACTTTCAACGTTGGAGGTAGCCCGGCCGGAACTAGCCTCCAGAGCTTAGGTGGTGTCCGTCGAAAGGATCCAAGCA
Source organism: Tenthredo scrophulariae (assembly GCA_963978835.1). Taxonomy (NCBI): domain Eukaryota; kingdom Metazoa; phylum Arthropoda; class Insecta; order Hymenoptera; family Tenthredinidae; genus Tenthredo; species Tenthredo scrophulariae. Next base: position 7,837,772 of record OZ022235.1, on the reverse strand, counting down.
CCCGGTATCTAGCGTCGTGCGTCCGTCGGGGTCTGTCTCCGTCTGAGTATCTCAACCGTCAGATGGACCTCGTCTCCCACATGTCAGAGAAAAGTCGGAAAGAAAAACAAAAGAATAAATAATATGTCACATAGATCTAAGTCGGTCACGGTCGCCTCTCGGAATTATGGTCCGGCTTCGGGGCCACCCTATACAAGCATTCCTTTTCGTACACTCCGCTAAGGTCGTCCAAGGGGTAAGGAGCGCCTAGCAACATGCAATGTTACACCCCTTACACAGGTAACTAAATGACTACTTAACACGTTGTATTGTAATCTGCCTCTTGCGTTTTTATTCTATCTGGATTATACTACTATTTATCATATCACTTATTTTTATACGTCTTTCTAATTCGGCTTCTGTCACTACGCATATAGGCCCTATTTCTGAGGGTAAGTTGTCAAATGGTGCCTGTTGGTCTGTGCGTGGCGGGGGTCCCATGGTTGGAGTAGTAGCGGCCTCTGCTGCCTCCCTTGGTACTAGATACATTAACAAGTTTGTGACTGAGCTGAATAAGGCTCCTAACAAGCGGATGCTCCACCCGTACGTTTTGTGCAGCGTGTAGCCTCGAATAATCGTGCTAAATGCGGTCTTAGCTAACTGCAGTGTTAGTATTATCCCGAATACTCCGGCGCTGATGTTTCCAAATGAGGTAAATCCTGACCAGATTTTCTTCGCCGTAGATTCCGCGATTCTTTGGAGGGAGTTCTCATCTAACAACCCGGACAATGATACGCTTCCCTGCGGGATTTCGTGTCCAGTCATTCCTCTTGTAATAGTATTTAGGACAGCAGCTTTTTCGGACGGAAACATCATATGATCCCTTAGGTCCTTGAGGTCGTCTTCGCTGTAGATCCCATTCGTAGCTAGTGAACTAGGATTAACGTAATTCCAAGTCAACGTGGTAGCGGGTTTGACCTTCTGCGGGGGAGTTACTTCAATGGGCTTCGGTGTGAATCGGTACCAGAGGTCGTCTACTTTGTACATCGTCGGCGCTAGTGGGTTGCATTCTCTTGTGCTAGATCTTCCGATTAATATGTGCGATTTGGGTGTGAGGAAGTACGATGTATTTCCAGTGGTCACCAGTAGATCCATGTAACTCTCATTCGTGTGTCGTACCTTACATTCGACGGGTACGCATTTAATGATGTGGACTACTTCCCCTACTGGCGTTGCGATGTATCCGGGTCCTTTCATTAGATTGTATGCGAATTCTTCTGGTCTTGTTGTTGCTAGGGTCAGGGCGTTTTTGAGTACTTGTTTCTCTAATGCGCAGCGTTGGGTCGCAATGTCCAGGTATAGTTGTGTAATCTGTGTTTTAATGTGTTTCTCGACATATATGAATTTTGAATTCATATATGCGAAGATATCGACGTTTGCGACTTGTAGACCGGTGCTTTCCTTGAACGTTTTTCCCTTTCCCGTTTCGAAAGTAAATAACTTAGGGTGTTCGGTTTTAATTAGAGTATACCCGCAGACTGTGAATTTTGATCTTTCCATTAAGGCGAAGGTAACGTCTTCTGTCGACAGGGAATAAACACTTGGGCTTGATTCGTCGTAGTGTTCTGTTATTTTCGACGCCATTCCCTCATAAAGTCGTAGGAGTCAAACCTGCAACCATCTCTTGGAGTAGAGGTCCAATAAGTATAGCCTCCCTCCTCGTCGAAGCAGTTCTCGTCTGAGAAGGTACAGGTTGTTCCGCTGCTTAATATTATCTTATCGTCGTCAAGCTTGATATTAGCCGGATAATTCTTCACGGTGATCGTCGTGATTCCTTGTACTACGACGTTCTTCCATGACCCGAATCCGTCGTCGTAAAAGGTTCCTTCGCAAGCCCCCGCTTCGGTCAGCTCCCCAGCTAGGAGCACGTCGCGTTTGGTAGTATGGTTTCGTGGCACATTGTTTAGCACCACATTTCCGATGGTAACAATCCCTTTGTACTGTAAATCTTTGCAGGCCTCGCGACTCATCGCGTTTATATACGCCCTCCGACCTCGTCCAGTTATAGATGAATGCGAATGCATTCCACAATGGTATACGGTTCGGTCAATTTCTACCTTGCATTGCATCACTTCCGTCTCTCGAAACTCTGCTGTTTGTAGGAGTTGTATGTATCTTTCTTCTACGACGGGTAGCGCTCTGGTGATATTACAGTCCTCGATGTCTAGTAGGCTAATAGTGGTCATGTTAAGTGTGGTGCCACCGCAATCGTACCCAATCAGCCCCGTCGTCGATGAGCACAGACCAAGTGTCCTTAGAATTAGGCTTAGCATGGCGTCTTCTGGACCAGGGGTTTGTCGTATGGGGATTTGGGGGTTTGAGTAGCTACATTTCTTATATTTTATGGTTAAATTAATATCCTACATAGTAGGTTTGTTTCTAATTGTTAGAGGTTACGGTTGAGAACTCTGTGTTGCATAAGTTGAATTATCTCTGTAATGAAATACTCGGCGTTTCGGCGACAGCCGTTCATCCGTATCTTCGGGTTGCAGGTTCCCAACTGTAATTTATTATTTATGTACTTAGTTGAAATTACAAAGGATTGGTTACCCTTGAAATCTTTAATTTATTCCTGTGTACTACCTTACTCTTACTTTCCATCTTAATCACTACGTTATAATTGCCTAGAATTTCCAAGACTTCGTGTGGCCCTGTGTATTGGGTTCCTAGTTTCCCTCTTTTTGACCGTTCGTTGAGCAAAAATACTTCATCCCGTAGTAGCGTTTAAATTTACTTTTTGATTCTATCAAGTTGGCTCTAGCGAGGTCTTGGATATCCCGTATCTTATTGCATAATTCGGTGAGGTAGGATTGGTAAGTTTTATTCTTTTGTTTATCCATTACCTCGTGACTGGAGGGCAGCCTGGCTTGTCTACCATATATTAGTTCGAATGGAGTATGTTTGGTGCTCTCGTGGATACTAGTATTGTACGAAAACATTGCCAGATCTACCCATTCATCCCAGTCGCCATCCTTATTAACGTATTGTTTCAAATATTCCGTGAGCACGTGGTGGGACCTCTCGAGCGACCCATTAGACTGCGGTCGAAACGCGCTGGTTCTACATTGTTTAATCTTAAATTTCTTTGCTATCATTCTCATAATTGAACTAGTTAGATTGGTGCCCTGATCTCTGAGGATTTGTTTCGGGGCCCCGTGTTTACAAATGAGTTGTTTGACGAGTGCGTCAGCAACTCGAGTGGAGTTGGTCTGGCACAACGGAACTGCTATGGAATATTTGGTCAATAGGTCTTGTATAGTTAAAATATATTCGTTCCCTGATTGGGTCATGGGCAATGGCCCTACTATGTCGATTGAGATCTTGTCGAATCCTGATTCGGGCGTATCGGTTATTACCATAGGTTGTCTTGTCTTTATCCTGGTTAGTTTATTTAGTTGGCATTCCCTACATTTGGCTATATGTTCTTGTATGTGGGTTTTCATATTTTCCCAGAAATAACCATGTCTTATCCCATCAAAGGTTTTAGTTATGCCTTTGTGTCCACCTAATGCGGATCTATGATATTCTTCGATGATTTAGACTCTTTCAGATGGTTGGGGTACCCTTACTAGATTTTTGCAAATTAATATTGAACAAGGGACGTTGCTGAAGATGTTCTCAATGAGGGCCCTAATCTCGCCCCAATTCATGATATCGATGTTAGCTGTTTCTGCTAATGCCACCTTATCTAGTTGTAGTTCGTAAACGACGTCTAATAGTGATCTGAGTGTATCAGCGAATATTTCTCTGTCCAGAGCAGTGTCAATTGTTTCCTTGATAGGTAAGCCTATGTAGTATTTGATTCCTATTCTCGTAACCTTTGCTCTCGCTAGAGTTGCGTCGATAATATCTGGCAATTTCGTCGCGTCTCGTAGGTCTATCGCACCTTCGTCACAGGGATCCCCCCTACAGGTAATGAAAAACGCACAGTTGCCCTTTTGCATGGAAAGCCTGTCTCTTGTTTCTGTAATATGTCCCGGTTGTTCGAAATTGATTTCATTTTCGTTATCATCCACACTGGTCTTGTCTTCGTCGGCTGAGTCTGTATTGTAGTTTTCAGTCGTTGAGTCCGTTACGTCATTTGTTTTCGTGTCGGTTTGCGCTCACGAGGTGTTCGGAATATTATTAGCATTATTATTATTATGTGTTTCTACGTCCTGTAACCTGTGGTCGCCAATCTCTGTATCGTTCACAGCTGGCTCTCCTTTACTCTCCTGAGTGTTGTTTTCACCGCGTGCGTTTGTCGCGCGAACCTCAGTACTACGAGGCCTCTGCTTATCGCGTGGCATGACGTAATCGTCGTCCGTATCTGGGTCACTGGTGAGTGACCCGTCGTCGTGTGTATCGTCAGGTGTCCCGTCGCCGTCAGCTGTCAAGCTCCTTGGCTGATTTTCGCGCAAGAAGAATATCTTAACCTTGAACGGGGCCATGAATGTCACCGTTTTGAGGTCTTTAACCTTATTCCAATCTAAACCATCTAATCCACAACCTATCCTAGGCATAGCTAGTTTGTAGCTTCCTAATTTTTTGCATAGTGATTTTAGTGAGTTTAGGCACTGCTCTAAGGCTGCGTATGTCGGTTTGTCATCACTTTTCTGTTTGGTGACCAAGTAAAAAATGTACCTGCCTTTGTTCGTCAACCAGGCTACTTCCCCTGGTTGTTTTCTTTGTTTCCTGAGGCTCTTTACTCTTCCGAAGCTATCTCTAAATTGTATAGCTATACCAGCTGCCATTTTAAAATCCGCTGCTACGCAGTGTGCTAACGAATAGCTTAAGTTTACAGAGAACAGATCCCCGTCTACTTCTTCTATTTTTTTTTTTTTTTGGATTTCTATCGGTAATATTACCGGCGTTTCTAGTTGTTATTAGTATCTGCCGTATCGGGGGATTTCTCGAAAGTGCGTCGGCGTTAGAGTTAACACTGCCAGCTTTGTAAACTACCGTGTATTCGTATTCGGCGAGCTTTAACCTCCACCTCATAAGGCGCGACGTTGGATCCTTAACGGAGTTTAACCAAACCAGCGGCCTGTGATTTGTGACTAGGGTGAATTCATTTCCGTAGACGTAAGGCCTAAAATAATTGACGGCGTGGACTATCGCGAGGAGCTCCTTTTCGGTCGTGGAGTAGTTCTGTTCGGCTGGGTTGAGTAACCGTGACATGTAAGCTATGGGTAAATCTTGTCCTATAACTCCCTGACTGAGGATCCCTCCTATTGCATATCCGGATGCATCCGTTGTTATGACGAAAGGTTTCGTAAAATCGGGGTTGAAGTATTGGCTTGTTACACAATTTAGTTCGCAGTTCGACGAAAGCCGTTTCATGCGCTTCTCCCCATTCGAACCTTGTCTCATTTTTCAGTAACTTCGTCAAAGGCTTAGCTATTTTTGAGAAGTTCGGTATAAACCGCCTATAATATCCCGCCAGTCCCAAAAATTGCTTCATATTCTTTGCTGATTTTGGTCTAGGGAATTCCTTAACTGCCTCTAATTTTGCTGGATCTAGTTTGAGACCTTGTTCGCTGATCACATGACCCAGATACGTTACTTCCCGTCTCAGAAACTCACATTTGTCCGGCTGGAGTTTGAGGTTGGCTTCCCTAAGTCTTTTCATCAACGTATTAAATTTTATCTCGTGATCTCGTAGCGAACTGGCGTATATGACTATATCATCGAGATATACGAATAACTCCGTGCCTTGCAATCCGAGAAGCACTTGGTCCATCAACCTTTGGAAGGTCGCTGGGGCATTCTTTGCACCGAAGGGCATTCGGTCGAATTGCCAATGCCCGTGAGGGGTTGAAAATGCGGTCTTATGAGCATCTTCTGTTTCCATTTTAATTTGGTGAAACCCTGACGCTAAGTCGAACACTGAAAAATATTTAGCACTTCCCAATTGGTCCAGGATTTCGGTAATATTTGGGAGGGTAAGCGTCTCCTATTGTTTTATCGTTCAGGCGCCTATAATCTATTACCATACGCCACCGCTTATTGCCTTTAGAGTCTGCCCTTTTTGGCACTATCGATACCGGAGAATTATATGGTGACGACGGACGTTTGATAATGCCATTTTTTAACCGACCTGCTGATTAATTTCACCTTTATGTACGGGTGGAAAACGGTATTGTCGTGTATTCATGGGTATATCATCGGTGATGGATATCCCGTGTTCTATGGCTGTAGTAGCTCCTAAAACTTCCCCCGGCACATGGAATCTGTCCTGATTTTCTGTTATCAGATTTTTGACGTTTCTTCCTTCTTCCTCATTCAAATGTTCTAGTCTCAACAGCTCTATTACCCTTTCATATCTATTCTCTTCTATTATTGCGTCTACTCTCTTCGTGGTATTGTTACCCGCGTTCGTGATTTCGTTAGCGTTGCGTGCCGCGTTTTCGGTCCCTAAGGTCGAAGCTAGCAGCGGTTGTGCGCCTTGACTGTAACCCAATAACTCGATAGTCGGTACTATCAATTCTACGTCTTCCGCCGTAGTGTTCGTTATTCGCATATGGGCTTTCCCACAAGTATTTTTCACTAGAGCTTCACCTAAGTATATGCCCTTCCCGGCTTGGAGTCTGGGGACGTACCCCTCGTTCCACTTCTTATTTTTTATTTTCACGAAAAAACCGCTGTTCGTACGGGCGGGAATGACCATCGTTTCCCGGCTTGTGAAGTGGAACTTCAATCCGTTTATCTCTACGAACTCTCCCGCGTAATTAATTGTTGCTTCATATGCTCGGAAAAAACTCGAAGCGAGGATCCCATTCTGCATTATCGGAAAATCATCGCTTACCAAATGAAATGAGACTGGTATGTCGGATATATATATATTAACTCTACCCAGAGTTGAGACCTGCTTATCGGTTATGCCGGTTAAATTGAAAATTTCTCGTTCGTCAACACCCTCTAACGTTGCTGATGTTCCGATTTTTAGCAAATTAAGTTCGGATCCTGTATCGATCATTATTTTTGTTTCGCCTATCAAATCGCGTGACTCTATTTTTATCGTGGGAGCTTGTTCTTGGACATTTATTCTGATTGTAGCGATTCTTCGTCCTCCTCCACTTGGATTGGGAAGGCGGAACGCGTCTGGCCGGACTTTCGCGGATTGTTCCTCGTTCCGGACGGCCCCTGATCGTTTCCCTGATTTTGCGCAGGGCTCGGTCCTTCGGTCGGCAAAGGTTGATCACTTTCTTCGCGTTGCCGTTTTCTACACTGATCTACAGTATGCCCTGGGATTCGGCAGTAAGTGCATCTCGGTCGCTGGGTGTTCGATCGGTTATTGTTATTGTACGGGCGGTAATTGCGATCGCGATTTCTCTGGAAATTATTGACGCGGTTGGCCCTTGGGTTTTTGCCATCATTTAGGCTGCTCCCCTGTGGATTATCGCCTTGGCTCCGGTTAATATTATAGTTTTTATGGCCTTGTTGGTCGCCTGTCACCGTATTCACATTTTTTTTCGTAGCGGTTAGGGTTAGAATCGCTATGAGAATTTCGTACTGGCCTTCTATAACAGTTCTCGGATACATGTCCTAGTTGATAACAGAATGAACACCTCTTTACTCCTTGGCTCGCTACGCGTGAGCCGTCTCGGGCCCCTGTCGTTTGGTTAGCCGATTCGCTAAGTCGCGCACTTTCTTTTGCCTCGTCAAACGTTTTCCCGAGTTCTATTACCTTGTTAAATGCTTCACTCAGTGATTTGTAACCTTCTAATTGGAGCCCCATTCTATATTCCAAACTTAGTCCTGCTAGAAAACCGTCAATAATTTCGACTTCCATATCGCCTTCTACCGCGTAGTCCACATACCCGCGTGTGCGGCGTTCACATTCCAAAATAGCGGTTTGAATATCTTTTGTTCTCCTAACGAAGTCTATTATGTGCTCGTCTTGCCCCTTATATAGTCTACCTAGTTCACCGCGGTGCCAATTGGCTGATCTAGAGGGTCCAAATATTTCTGTTAATCGGTCCAATAAAGGCGCAAGTGACGTGAAACTTTTGTCTTCGATTACGTCGTAAGCACGCCCTTCTAACTTCCCTTTTATTAGTCTGGTAAGCTGTTGCTCGGACCCAGGGGGTGACATTTCTTTAGCGCGTTTGCAAGCCTTAACAAATTGTAATACTGGGATGTCTTTTCCGTTGTAAGCCGGTACCACTTTAACAGCGTCTCGTATGGTACCCATTGATTCTGAATCGTCCGCGAAGGTTCCCGGCGTATTTCGTGAGGTGTTTTCAAGGGCACGTATTTGCTCCCTAAGCTCCGCTAATTCATCGCGAACTTCTGTCAATATCTCTGGGGGTTGAGTAAGTTCCTTCGATCGTTCCGTTGTGTATGCCGGCGTTTCGCTAGGTCGCCGCATGCTACTAGGTTGGTTTTCTAAAGCTTGTATTCGCTCATTTAGTCGTAAATTCATGTCACGCTCTTTCTGAATTTCTGATTCAAGGTTCCGTCTCCCTTCTTCGTATTGTAACATTTGCCTACTCTGATCGCGGTCCAGTAGTTCGGTTCGTCTTTTAAGCAGAGCGATTTCTTTATTTTGTATCCCTTCGTTATCTGCGGACGGTTTCGTACCTATTATTTCCTGGATGCGTTTTTCTAATTCTTTCACTGTTTGTCGGAGTTCGTCTCTTTCTTTGCATAGTCGCGTGGCTCTATCTCCTAACGCATTGAATTCGGTTTGGTCGAGTGATAATTTTTCGCGTAGTTGTGAAATCTGATTCTCTAGTATTGAGTTCTTTTGGATTAAACCATCTCTTTCTGTCCCATCGGTTGCAGATCCCTTACTTAATACGGCCATACCCTCTAGTTCTTTAATGCGATTCTGAAGTTGTGATATTATTTAAGTGTCTTCTTCACTCCGTTCTACGAGTTGAGCCCTTTCTAGGTCTAACTGTTTTGCGCGTTTATCTAGTTGTTCGGTCGCATAGTCTATTTCTACTTCGGTAAGCGAGGAGTTATTTTTGTTTAATTTATTTGAACGCAAGGATCGATATGTCATTTTCGGTTTGGTATTCTGTTAAGATCTAGATTCCGATGGTTTTCGTATCGCACCGCTGTCTACCACTTTTATGTGACGTCCGGAGCTAAACCAGCCCCGGGGGTGGTGGTTCCGCTTGCCGCCCTCACCTTATGTTGGTATCCTTACCTTGTTGGGGAGGAAGGTAGTGGTTTCACTCGATTTATATACGCGTATGTATTATATTTTATTGATTTTTACAAACTGTGGCCCCTTTCGTTGAGGGGTTGAGAAATGATCGCGAGCTTTGAGGTTTCTCGTGAGACTGGTCATTTCCTCAGAGCTCCGATCCCAAATCGCGGCGCTACGGCCGCTGCCGTGGACTCGGAAACTGCAGAGTTGCAGTTCCTACGCCGGGCGAGCAGTCGCCGCCCGCTTATCAAATGTGCCGCTCCTTGTCCTGTACATGTCTTAGGACAAGGAGGGCGAAATGTGTACAATGTAACATGATATACCGTGAGCCGGAGGTCGTAGGACCTCCGGACGTCACAATGTATATCAACCTATTACCCTCACTTTGTTAAGCGATATATCTGAGTGAAATTGAGTTGCATTTTGTTTGCGAAATTATAACCATTTTATAAAAAATCGATCGAACATTCATCCGAATGATGTGGCAGTGTATGTGTTGTAACGAGGCAAATTAGAATGCCTCGTAAATGAACCATCACCTCTTCCCCAGACCGAAGTGACCGCCGTGATTAAAAGCCACCGATAAAAAGCAAGAAGTCCCAGCTCAAGTGTACAAGGTCCTTAATGTAATTATTAGTTGTATTAATATTCTTTCCGTCCCTCTATCTTATATTCCCGTGCCGTTCCGGATTGAAAACAACGAGGGAGATCATCCCTCAATCTCATCCGACCTGGCAGGTCACCTGGAAGCCTTCGAGTGATTAACTAGGGGACAACAGAGTCATCATATCCAGAAATACGCCTGGAAGAGCGCTGCATATTGAATCGTATACGCGGGGTAGCCTCCCCCCCCCCCCCCCCTTCTGCTTGTCTCGTGCCGGCTTGGTCCACCGGTCCAATTGCAGATACTCCGCCTTCCAGGGTATTGAGAACATGACGAGCCATCTAACAACCCCCTGGCGAAAGCTCGAAGTGCCGAAAGGCCCTGTCAGGCCCGCGACAAAACCCGGCAGAAAGAAGATACGCCTCCTAATTTTAGGCGTAATACCCCTTCCACCCCTAAATTTGCATCTGCATTGCGACAGACCCGGAAGCTTCACTTCTTGCTTGAAATCAGTTCTCGATAGTCGTGCCTTTTGATTATAAATCTTTATAACCATCTCTATAAAAACAGTTCTTTTCATAACTAAAAAGTCAACATAGAAAAAAAGTAGTTTAGCTAAACTCAGTTAGTGAGTGTGTGCTTGATTAAGGTAAGATTCCGACTATAGACGACCCTTCGATTGATATTATATTGATTCAGAGAGGCTAGATCTCTTATTGCGTAGTTGAGTCAGACCTCATTGAGGGTGACGCCGTTAAGATATCATCGAATTGTCGTACTTTAGCTTGGTTTATCTATCGATATTGATTGTATTATTGATAATTGTGTTCCCTTGATATATGATTGTGTGCTAGTAATCGATTTTTCACGAAATTATCCCCCTTTTATCGTACCGTCGTACCGTTATTCTTGTTGAGTATTTCCGTATTGATTCCCTTGTAACTTGTATTTATCGTTGATCTAAATTCCCTATACTTGCTAATAAATCGCATCCAAGAAGGAAGAATTCCTCGCGTGGAAACATTAGTTTCGTGTGAAAACGATAATTAATTTTGACGGCTTGTCGAGCCACGCTTTTTCCTTGAAGAATCGATCGAGACGTAATATCTATCATATATCAGGATAAAAATCCCGATCTCGTAGTATTGTTGAGTACAAATAATCTAATCCTTGTTAAAACCTTGAGCTGGTATATTTAGTATTATTCCGAATTATTTGTGATAATAGATTTTAACATCCCCTTTGTTAACGTGTTATTGCGTCGTAGTATGGTACCCCTCGTGTAAATTGCCTTCGGCCATCTTCGAGTGACCTCGTTCATGTTCGGCTTCGACGCCTTGTAAATTTCAAACGAAAGGTCCGGTAATATCGACCCGCCTAACTAATAAGTAGAGGTTCCCATATTATTGATTCTTTATCTTTGATTCCCCTCTATGTTACCGACCTGCCTACTATTAGATATCATCACCCCATAGTCTAGTTCTACCGTACCATAAGATAATTGTGCTCTTCCTCGTTTATAATTTCTTTATTCTACCGTACCTACCCCTTGTTCTATATTACCGTATGTGCTATATTATCGTCTGCCCTACTTTCTCATCTGTGACCTAGTCAATCAGCTGTTCCTGATTATTTCAATTGAAATAGTTTTATTTGGGTTAGTTCCGATCCGAGAGATCGGCTTTGATTGTTTAATTTGTTTTGTGATCATTTATTTGTTTGTAATAATTGTGTTCAACCTGAGTCCCTCCAACCTGGTTTCTTTGCGATTAATAAATCCATGAACCATATAACAAGTTTCTAACTCATCCTATATTATTTCGCCCCCATGTTCCCCTCACGCTGAGCTTACCGTGCAATATCGTTTTGTTCGCTCTATTCTTTTTATTAATTCAATCATTCATTTATTCAATTAACTTTTTATCAATCCACCTCCGTGTGAGTTTTGTTCCGTACCGCGGTATCATAAGGTACCTGGCGCCCAACACTTGGTCAACCTTGTACGAATTTTAGTATTTTTAATTGATCCAAAATATTAGAGTCGCGTATAAAATAATCACGTTGGTAGTGTCGGTTTTGGAGACGTGGCCGGCCCGGAGTCTTGAAGCCCTAACCCCAACCGTCGGCTGTGCCCGTCACAGTGTCTAAGGTAGTCCGCGACAATCCGTTTTTTTTTTTTTTTTTCTTCCGAAAGGCAATTTGGCGCAGACTATTTCAAATAAAATGAGGTTTTTTTTTACTAGCACTGAAACTAACGCTATTTGATAGGCTGTGGTAGCGATTGTTTCACAGAATTGTTTCAGCCGATTCAAAAGAGATAACGAATTTTTTCTTCAATTGCACCTATAGGATTCGCATTCATATATAATTTAAAAAAAAAACTCTACCTATGATGTAGATTTTAGATGGAAATATATTTTAATTAATTTAATTTGATAAGAAATGTATAACAATAATGGTGAGAAATACGCAGTAAAAAACACTATAATATATGAACTTGAGTAGGATAAGATGAAAAAAGCGGCCGGAGCTAACAGCCGCGAGCCCGTTAGTGAGTGATTACCAATATTTGATAATTTTCAAAAGATCGTCTCCCGGGATTTTGATTTTTTTCTCAGTTCGAATGTCAGTCATGAGTATGTATAAGAAATTTCAACTCGATATTTGCTGGCAATAACTGTGCGCGCTCCAAGCGGCCGCTAGCTCCGGACGCTAGATTCAGCCTCATTATGATATAAAAATTTTTTCAGTTGACCGTGCGGCCTCCAGCAGGGCCAACTTGCGCCGTTTGATGTCGACCATTTCTTCCAATAGGGCATTCAGCCTACCACCATTGCTTTCTATTACCTGTTGACAAATATTCAATTGAATGCTGTTATCACAATAGCTCATTGAAGTTGATGCTGTGCATGTTCATTCATTAATGTATTATGTTTCAAACTGATATCGAAGAGGATGATGAATTGTTACCCCGTTATGAAATATTCCAACGATTGTGCTGTTGATTATTGACTTGACTTTGAATCCATTACGCATATGCATATGCGGTATTCCAGTCATTATCGCGCCCGATTTTTTTTTTTTCAAATTCAAAAATGTAGGGTCAAATTGTGTGCGATATTGGCTGGAATACCCCATATTATACAAACCCAAAACAGGTTAATCTAATGGATTGTGATATAAATTATTTAAAGAAATATTAAAACAGTAATTGGAAATGATGTTTGAATTAATCTGACGGATAGAAAATTCTTCCGGAACGTGACTTATAACAGTTTCTCCCAATAAATTTGAATTCTGATGAACATCGTGTATGGTATTGTAACAGGTAGTGAATTATTATTGACGTTGTATAAATTATGTATGTCTATTTTTGTTTATTTTTTCATCTCTTTTCGCTAACTAACCAACGCAATGAATATTTTTGCAATGCGGCTCGGCGTGTGTAACTTGAATTCTTGAAAGCTGTTTGTTTTATAAAATTTCGAGAATATATCAATATTTTGGTATTCACCTTCATTATATCATTTTGCTCCTCGAGCAATTCTATGACCCGCAAGTCCCTTTCCTGCCGCGAATTCCCCCTATTTACAGCTGTCGAAGATGGCCGACTTGATGGGCCACTAGCTCCTGCAGCAGGTTGACCACCGCGGGATGGACCAGCTTCGGCTTCAATCCCACGTCTGCTGTCTGTGACGTCGCTAATGCATTGCTTGTTATTTTCAATCATTTTTATAACTAACTGAAATGAATTTAAATAATGCGCAGGGTTAGCGTTATTGCCGACTGGCTCAGCACACATCGCGGCAATTGAAAATTCTTCGTTTTCATCTGACAGGCCCGATTGGTCGCCGTTAATTAATTTCCGCAAAGATTCCTTTATCAATGTGAAAAAATTTGTCAGTATTCTGAATATGACGGATGTGATTATTCCATTTTGTATATTTATTACGTTTGAACATTTAATGAATTAATGATAAAAACGGCGGTGTAGATGAGTTAATATGACCTAATTTGACATTATTAGATGTATCGTATAATACGTTACGAGCCGATAGATTTCATGTGTAAGTTTATTATCAACGATAAGATTGAGATTAAAAGGTTTTTACAACTGAGGATTGTTCGACTGATTTTCATATAATACGACGTGACGAGTTTCGGAAAACTAACAATATGATGATTGATCGATTAAATTTTCAGTTTCGCTCTGTGATTACGAATTTGTGTAGATCTTTGATATTATCATAATTCTAATAATTTTCTCAACAATCTGTTTATAATTATGTATCGAATGAAAATGAGGAGTAGTTCATTAAAAATACCCACAACTGAATCGGGTAACGAGTCGGTTACCCCCCGCAGCCCCAACACACTAGCACCGCCGATGATGGCGATTACCTTCTTTTCGTTCTCCGTCAGAGGTGCGTCGCCATCCCTCGCAACATTGCCGGTTCTATTAGGCTCGACCCTAATTTCGCCTACTTTCGCTCTCGCTTTTGATTTTATATCCGCCCAAACCTGTAATTACGTTTTTACGTACCATTATTAAAAGCCGTAAGTTAAGATAATATTTGGACGATAATCATTAAAATTATTGTTCAACATTTGTATATCGCATACGCAGTATTATTCAGGTTGGATAATAACGATGACAAATTTCATTCACTACGCACCTTTTTCCACTGCTCGATGGTCTTGTCAGGTCCCTTCGTATTCAGGTCGTGCATAAGCATAGCCCACGTCTTTGCGAGCTTTCGTGGCCCATCGGGCCTACGAACCGTCCAGCCGCAAAGTTTTGGTTCGTGCACATAAAATCTATGAGATACTCCCGTTGCACGGCATTCATCTTGGAACCCCGTACTTGCCTAGATAGTCCACGATATATATGCATCAAGTCAATATATTCATAGATAGCTACTATCGGAGAGAGCGTAGCTCGGAAGTGCCGAGGTTGAAAAACCGTATAACGCTATTGAATCCAACCATTTCTCGTTATGGCAGGTAAAAGGGCCTATGTCCAATTACGTCGTCAAATAGCTTATTAAACGTTATTCTCCAACGTAGGTTATCATTTACAAAAGCAGATATTGCACGCTGAGCAATGCCGTTATTATGTACCTTTATGTAGTTTTAAAGATTAGTGATTGATACGACGACTTACTTCATTGCCATGATTATCCACGAGATTAATCAACGTTACGTTTTATTCAAGTTGTATATCGCCTCAAAGAGACGCGCCAAACAATTTTAAAACAAATTCAAACAAAAGCAGTACCCAACGCTAATACGGACAGCGCAGCGATAACACCAGCGAGATGCTGTTTTATTAGCAGCGTGCGCGTGTGGTCCGTTCTAGTAGGCCACGGAAACGCGTACGATTTATTCGTAAATCGTCGCGATTCTGTATGAATATGATGATTCCATAATCAAATCGATATAAAGACTTTAGTAATTACATTTGCAATCGCTCGATGAATATTCCAATATACCTATGTAACATACACCTTCAAATTATCGTATTGTATTTGAAAGAAAAATTATTTACAATCCATTTTTTATTTATTATTCGGAAAATAAAATAATACAAGGAGTAAAAACAATTCTTCAAACGATATGATCTAAACGATGATTATAATCAACATACAAATTAACGCAATTACCGGAAGTATCATATACTATAGTATATGATCAAAATATTATAAGCAATCGCTAATCGCAGATCAAAAGTCTATGCTCATTGATCGTTGAAGCATACGTTCCAATCCAACAATATGTATCGCAATTTTTAATGCATCTCATCTAAATAACCAATCTTTTGAATTTCATACTTTTTTATCCACTCGTTTCCGAAATGAATACGAGGGTTTGCGGATTTATCAATTTCCGAGATCGATGGTGAATACGCAAAATTTAATTTAGAATGAAAATCAAATATGCGTAACAAATTACAAATTTAGATTAGCAATTCAAATTTGACTGGAAATTGCAATTTTTAGAGTACATTATCTGCTTGCGTAATCCACTGTAAATTTCGAATTCGTGCATACAGCTGTTTGAGAGGTAATTCGGAAAGTTTGTCTGTCGAATGCCATGCAAACCGAGCACATCATTATAAAAAAATGTGTTCCGAATAATAAAGGCCTTAAAACGTGATTATTCGTTGAAAATTACGAAATTAATTTTTAAATCAAATTTTTTTTTTTTTTCATAGAAATCAGTAGTGTCTGCGGATGAGGTCCTCGCGTACTCTTCTGGCTTCTGCCAAGCGCTCGCGCGGCAGGAGGGGTACCGCCATATCTGCGTGTACAACAACTGGCGGAGGGCCGTCAGGATGGACGAATTCGTCGACTCCGTCATGTATGCACTGTAACATTGCATTTTGCAACGCGTGTCACAAGTGACTCCCGAACCCTTAGACGACCATAGTTCCGTAGAGTGGATGCATAAAGACAGCATGAATGCGTTTAGGTTAGCCCCGAGGCTAAAACTCTCCGAGAGGCGACCGTGACCGATCTAAGACTATCGAATTTAGTTCTTATTCTGTTTGTTTTTCTTTTACCTTTTCTCTATTATGTGGGAGACGAAGCCCGTACGACGGCCAAGACCAGGACTACTACGTACGCCGACAGACGCAGTAGTTGAATCCCTTTCGACGAGTACCACATGAGCTCTGGAGGATAGCTTCGGCCGGGCTACCTCCAACATCGACGGTGAGGACACGGGGGAGTGCCTAGGGCACTCTGCACCGAGGGAAATCGGTGGTGGAAGAGATTTCCGCCACCAAGAAGAACCTGCAACCCGTGTTCCTCCGACTAAAAGAGCTTCCAACATCGTGGGGAACTTCGAATCTTCGCGCGAAGCTAAAATCTACTGCCAGGCGTGAGGCGATCTAGTGGTCAATACGCAAATTATTAGGCGATCATATGACTGGGGTGCGAACTATCGATGCCTCGCGGTCAAAGATCACTCTGCCGTAGGCCTGCCTCGCAGGTAGAGCGCCGAGCTCCGTGCACGCTCTGATTGTAGTTCGCCTATAATTTCGTCGTAGCCACGAGGCCCTTAGAATTTATTTCGAGTAACGTTTTGTTGAATTTGGAGTGTGTTAGTCCGTTGCAGCGGGTGTAGAACCCTACCCGAGGTTTTCCCTACGAGGGAATACTATTGGGAGAGCGGCTGGACAACGGTAAGCGTTAGCTAATTTGGCCCGTACTAATTTGAATTCGGCAAACGGCCATCAGCCATATTGCCTTCTTTCGAGCCACGAGGCTTTTTGAGATTCTTGAGGATCAAATTAAGACTACCTCCGAGTCGGTAGGCCGTCACCAGTGTCTCCCTTCGCGATAGAGTTTGGAGTTAGAGTTTCGAGTTTTGTGTCATTCGAGTGCTTTTTGTAGAGCCGTAGGCTTACCACCCGAGTGCGAGAGAGATAGTCTGATCACGTCACTGTCGCGCTCTCTTCCTCTCTCTTACGGAGAGATTCAGAACGTTAGTTTGAATTTAGTTTGAATTTGGTTTCGCCTACGAAGGCAGAGTTAGTTTAAGTTAATTTTAAGTAATAATTTTGAACAATCAGTCTTATTACGCTTTGCGGGCATATTCCTGTCTTTTATCTGTCATTTTTGTGCCGCGAGGTACTGATTTGTCGAGTTCTTTATTTTTGTCATATTTTACTCTGTTATTGCCACCCTACGTAGGAGCGTAGTTATTATTGTAAAACTCGTCAAACGTGGCCAGGTCGCCTATACACGACCTGTAGCCGTTTTACATCCGCGGGGTAGTACCCCCGGGTACCTGTTTTGTTATTCTGTTGTCTATTGCATTATTTTTATTATTATTCAATAAATTCTATTTTTCTTTGTCGAATTCTAAATTTCGAGTCTTTACTGTACGCTTTGTTAATCCTTCAATTTAAATCCCGACCCCTCTCCGCGGTACTGTTGCTAGCCGACGCTTCGGTACGTTTGGTTATATTTTTGTTTAGATTTTTGTAAGCGGCGGTTATCCGCCTGGCGCCCAACTTTCATATTCTCAGTTTTCTTTGGCCAATTGTAGAGTGAAGGGACCTCGGAGTCTAGCTATCCGGTCTAGTTCCGAGGACCCATAAAAATCCACGTCGCAGCACATATTATGCAGAATCGTACCTGCATTGGCTATTTCTCCAGCTATCACCGGCTCGTCCATCAGTATACGTTGCTATTTTCAAAAAAATTACACACTTACAGCATTGCGGTATATAACAAATCGATCACATACAACCGATAAAAATTATGCACAGCCCACCTGCGATAAGCAACGCCAAACCATTTTCAACCTCCTGAAGCAACGTTCGATGATGCACCGTGCTTGGCACGCGTATACTAAGAGGCTTCCGTGAAACATCGCAGTCAGTCACAGCCAACTCGACACTACCCAAGTTTTTCGTCTGTTTCTCGCAGGCTAGCCACCCCCTTTCAATTTTAAACTGTCATTTATTTGATCATTCCACGGCCTTCCACAGTTCAAACTTAAAAAGGAGATGGCCAGTCTGCGAGAAATAGACGAAAGACTTGGGTAGTGTCGAGTTAGCTGTGACTGACTGCGATGTTTCACGGAAACGTCTTGGTATGTGTGCTCTCGTGTGCCAATCTCCGCGTTCACTACAGGCGTCATAAGCCATGGCTCTAGCGGGTATCCTGAATCACCTTCGAACGAAATGCAGATTCACAATTACGTTTGCCGACGTTTTAAACTATTCATATTTTAATCAAGTTCACCAAGTAGCCATGTGTCTCGTTCACCGTCATCATGATGCATTTGCATCAGCATCCTAACGGGAGACTGTAGCCATATTGCGGCATCATGACGAGACCCTGGGAACCTTGCGTTGACATTTATTATTCGCAGGTTTGCGTCGCATACCTTCGAATAAAAATCATTCATTCATTGTTGAAAAAATTTTATTCAGAGGTGAAAGTTCATGCAACTGAATTACACTTATCCAAACCAACCATCTGAACATTCGATGAATGATACCCATGATGGTTCACGAAAGCTTCTTCATGTTCTTTTGGGGCGACGATTGCTATTGAGTGCAGCCTATGGCCCCTATCGCCCCCGGAAAAGGTTGTGGGGCATTTCTGAATTTTAGTTTAGCAGCGGCTCTCTGCTACTGTCGCCGGAAATTTAACCCATTCTCGGAGCATGTGGGTTGTCATTGCCGTGGTTACATCCCTGATGCAACGACTCACTGCGGTTCGACTCATGGCGACAATAAAATCCTGCCCCACCGATCTTTGATACGATCCGACCGCGTAAAACCGCACCGCACATAATACCTGAGACATTTATTATTAGCCTGTAGATGAACATTACTGTACATTATGGTGGTCCTTGAATACAAACTTGAGGAGTGAAGCATGGCAACCTTCAGAGAAAAAATCAAAAAAAATTGTTGAAAAAAATGTTGTTGTGTAAAGTTGTTTAAAAAAATCATGCCTGGGGTCAATATCATAGACAGATTGACCGAAAAATTTTCATTGATTTTTCTCATCATAGTGTTATATTTTGGAGCAAAATTGCCCCAACAATCGAATGTCGAAAAAAAGCGTATAACGTTTCAGCAGGGGTTTTCAATTTTCCTATATGTCGGTTATTGCCTTACCAATTTGTAAACAAAAGTGACTTGAGATGCATTTTTCCATCGAGCTACAATACTGAGGTAAACACCTTGACATGAGACATTGCTGGTAATGCAGTTCCCAAATTTATAATTTTTGTCGCCGATGCGAGATGGCACTCGTGTTTGGTAAACATACCGCGATGGCAGGAATTCGAGCATTACGAGCAAAATCCACGTGAACTTTTCTTGAATAACTTGGGTGTTAGGAAAAGGCATCAAGCTAATCGACGTTGGCGAAAGTCCAAAGGACGCAAGAACGTACGGCAGCAGCGGGCGATAGAGGCTCGGAAGATTCTATCTGAAAAACGGGCAGTAATCGCAGAGGACCAAATAGAGTCAAGCGACTCGAACGATCCCAACGACCCTAAGCTCATTCCTCATTCCGATCCAATTCACCAATTGAAGCAGGTGATTTTTTACCAATTTACTTTTCGTGGTTACAGAATTTAGTGAAAAACGTGAAGTGTACTAACTGTGAAAGGCAAAACGTGTACGTGCAAGTGCGTGATCGTCATGGTTCCAGTGTGAAATTGTTATTGAAGTGAAACGCGGGTGGTTTTGTGCTTGGTGATACTTATTCGAGTCCACGTGTCAAGAATGAAGAGAGTTCGAGGCTACATTTGCAGTGATCCGAAATAGGGTTGACGGAATTACATCTGAGTAGTGTGTACATGAGAGCTATGGATCCAGCCTTCTTTACCGGCCATCACGCAGTAGGTAAGTTACTGACCACGCCGATAAATTATCGACAATCGGATGCTAACGATTACCGATATTTGTTACCGATAGTCTGATGGTAACGATTTTGGATTGCCGATCTTTTGTTACCGACAATCGGATGGCTTCAATTTTTCCGTCTCGCGATGGCGCCACTACCGATTCGCTTTCGGTTCATGGTAACGATTGCCGATCTACTGACAATCGATCCATGATGGCCGCTCTGAAATATGTAATCCTCAGCTTACATATACGAATTATACTAGCTGGAATGCTCAAAGAGTGGCAGGGTATGTTATATGCAAGCAGTGACGCGAATCATCTGATAATATATGTTTTTTTTATTTGGTATTTCTTAAGTCCAACCTCTTCTAAAGTAACAATTTTCTTCAAACTATCCTAACCTATATTTCTTGAGTCCAACCTATTCTAAAGTAACAATCTTCTCGAAAGTAGCTTGAATTATATTTCTTAGGTCTAACCTATTCTGAAGTAAGAATTTTCTTAAAACTAGCTCAAATTAAGGGATATATTGCGTTCGGGTGAAATCACCCTCGGTTGCAGTGACGGTATGTCGGGGGATAATGATCCCGACGACGACGATGGCGAGTTCGGACTCGATCGGAAATACACCAATGAGGCCGAACCGGATGATGGTGATCAGCCTCTTTCCCCATTTATGGGTATCGTCTCCGTATCCAAACCCTCCGCATCATCCCGCACGGAAGATGTAATATCCATACATTGGATAGCTGATGCTATGACATTTTCAATAGTGGCCGCACGCATCGCTCAATGGTCATTTATTTGATATTGTCGCGTGATGTTTTCAATCATCTCATAGTGAACGCCTGCGGTTTTATGGATGAAGCTCTCATCCACATGGCTGTCATGCAAAAAACGCAACACTACCCGTGCGTTCCGAAGGAATCGCGCCCTCAACTCAGCCCTTCGTTGCAGTTGCGCCGCCCGTTGTGCAACTCTTCCATGAGCCGGATTCATCTGGATTTATCACACATTCTTATGATTATAATCTGTTAAAATTTTGTGTATTCAATACCAACAACATACCTTATATTTTTTTTTTTCTATGCGTTTAGTTTTTGGAAATTCTTCTTCTTCTCCTTCTTGATGCTTTTTACTTCGATTCTATGAACTTCCGCTATTGACCAATCTTTTCAAATTGGAAACTGTCTTCTTCTGAAACTGGCCTGGCGGGGAGAGTTGGGTTGCATCCTATTGGCTGCATACCACCCCCCAAAATAAAATGAAGCCTAACCAACCAGAGAAGAGCTCTCAAGACCTCCTCCTACACCATAGAATCGGTTAGTCTCAGGACTTGAGCAATAAATAAATGTGATTTTCGCTGCTCTCAGATAAGATCTGTCAAGATAAACAATGCAATAAGGAAATATGGGTTTTCCGCATTCGTTCACGCGGTACCGCCTGCACAGCTGCATGCATACCGATCCTACGCAATAAATCAACGTGAAAACTATGAGAAAAGTTGCACAAGATGCAAGCTGCATTTACGTGAAGGGGTTGGAGAAGAAACGCTGGATTAAAAAAATCCTTAATGACGATTTGAAACCGGTGATTGATTCGGAGGAGCTAGGGTGTCCAAATTTTCAAATACTACGATTGGAATCGAATGTATTTCATTGGCTTGGAGACCGTCATGGCGATGTACCTAGAGGCTACTATTGTGCCTTCGAGAACGTTTAGCGGTTGAAGCACTGGTATTTGGAGGAGGGTTATAAAAAAATCCCCTTCCCAAACGTCTCGAGAGCAGGGAATGATGGTTTGAAAGTCAAGAGCTCGCAGGGAGCTGCTGCATTCGTGCATCCCCGACCTTTCGCCATTAACACATCTTCCATGTATATTTGGATCCTCAAACTCTTTCGAACAAGGTAAGAATCCTAATACACGATAATCAAATTAAATTATAATATCAAAACTGATTTGAAATTATTCATCTCCCTGTAGATAGACTCCAGCAGCCTCAATACCACCAGCCGTATGGATAATGATATGCAGATGAAAAAGATGTCGGAGCTGGAGATTGGACAAAAGCACAACATTACAAAACTGAGGCTTGTGATAACAAAATTCGGCTGCAGAATCATCGCTACGATTGCTGACGAATACATCGTGTTCCTGAGAGAGGGGAGAATCGGGAAGGCCCTAGAGAATAATTCCGTCTAACTGGATCAGTTGAACAACGAGGCTGATGGGAAACCCCTGCAGATACTCTACGTCGGAGGACCGTACGATAAATTAGAATTCTGAGGCAAAATCTAAACAGACGCACACACATATGTAATGTGATGGGTTATGCTGAATAAATAACAACGAAATTGCAATAACATTCATTTATTTATTGTTTCTTCAAAATAAGCTTCATCTATAGTTCTCAAGCATGCGGAATCCTTAAAAT
This sequence comes from Tenthredo scrophulariae, assembly GCA_963978835.1. Classification (NCBI taxonomy): domain Eukaryota; kingdom Metazoa; phylum Arthropoda; class Insecta; order Hymenoptera; family Tenthredinidae; genus Tenthredo; species Tenthredo scrophulariae. The sequence continues at coordinate 7,815,172 of OZ022235.1, read as the reverse complement.
GTGGCTAATTCTTGGACGGTGCCGCTGATGGGATCGTATTCAACAATGCGATCGTGTACAATCATTCAGTAGGCTGAAGTATTTGCTGGAAATGCAACGCTAGTTTCGTATTCCAAACGAATAGCCACCGGTCTACTCTTCAACGATTCATTTTGCTTGAAACAGTCTATAGTAATGAGCGGAGCTCTCTCCAAAAAATCCCTCTTTGACAAAAAAGGCTCGGATTCCTTATCGCAGTATGAAATTTGATAGTTTGTATACATATTGTGGGGAATGGCGTATGGATTGCGTGTAATATCAAGATTTAGATTTCCATAGGCATAGCACTGTGAGTTTAGGAACAGTTTTACATCTCTAATCATACAATGATCGAATCGACTAGCATTTTTCTTCGGATCGTTTCGTCGTGCGGTTTTGAATCTTGGTATGACGTGTTGGTTTCTCAAGCTGTGTAGATGTCTTGACAATCCATACATGTCCCGTTTTTGCAGGCAGCATCAGGTACTCGTACATTCGCCACGAGCGAAAACTCATAGATACAGCCGGATCTTTGGCGATATAATTGAGCATCTCGATCTGTGCAGGATCCGATAATCTGATTTATGGCAATGACCATCCAATTTTCTCAAGAGAAATTTTCATCCCATCCCCAGTGGTTTGATGTATGACATTTAAATAATTGTTTGTTCGCGTCAAAATCAGCTCATGCTTTGCATTGACGATTGTTCGATTATAATACGCCGCAAATCCGATGTGTGTGAACTTGGCCCAGCACTTTTCGAAATTAATATTATCAAAAATTGTGCTGAGTTGTGCTCCTTTTGTGCTCACTTGTGCCGTGAACCTCGACCCCCTTAACGTCAACGGTTTTACGGGAATTTTGAAAAGACGAAATAACGACTAGCCCAGCACTTTTTAGGAAACATAGTTGTTCAAATTGTGCTCAATTGTGCTCAACTTACTTGTGCCGTATTCAGTTTCCAAAAAAAAAAAAAACCGAAAAAAAATTGGAAAAAAAAAAAATATATATCACTTGTGCTGAGTTGTGCTGGGCAAGGGCTCAAACATTTCCTCATCACAAAACTCGCTCCGACCTACCCTTGACCCTGTAAAAAGAAAGAATCCTCGAGAAATTACGAAAATTACAAGAATTTCGAAAATTTAGAGAATTTTTGAAAATCTGTCACATGTGCTGAGTTGTGCTCGACCTGTGCTAACTTGTGCCGTGTTCGGTTTTGAAAGAAAGGGAATTTTTCTGTCCCACTCTTTCTCTCTCTCTATCTCGATGCTTCCTCCTCATAAAATTTTATCGTTACCCTCGCTGATGAAGTTTTACTTCAAAAAAATCGAAGTCTATTCGGTTATCGAAATTTGCACCATTTATTTTATAGACAGGCTTGGCTGAAACTTTAATAAGAATCACAGATGCTTCATCCATATTATAGTATATAAATAAATAAATCACTAAACAAATATTTTTGATGAACAAATGATCAAACAAATGAATGAATAATCTAAACTTTAATTGAATTTCAGTCGAGGAATGAAATAATACATAATAATATACGATACAGTTATTAAAATGATAATTCTTCGTAACTCTATTGAAAAAATCAACATCGCCAGATCACATAACATGCACATTACGCCGAAGTGAAAAGGTCGATTTTCGCGGATCGTATTCTCATAGCGCAGGAAAGTTGCGTCTTGGCATCACTAAAAACTGTGTCAAAGGAAAAAATTTACAATAGATATCTTCTGTTCCGGCAAGCGCCCAGAGTTTTGATTTTTTTAACACGGGGTTTAAATGGAGAAAACATGCAAGAAGACAAGTTGGCACTCAAAAATTCATAAAAACTCACTGGGTCGGCCGATTTCAGTCTTCATACACCTATTAGAGGCGGAAAGAATGTAGCTTTTGTTAGACGTTTCAAAATTCGGAATATCTTACCTACTTTCGAAGATACACGCGTTCAAAAATTGAGTTTTTCCCGAATTTTTTAGTGTCAACTTGTTTTTCAGCGGTTTTTCTCCATTTGAAACCCATGTTAAAAAATTCAAAACTTTAGGGCGTTTGCCGGAACAGAAGATATCGATTGTAAATTTTCTCCTTTGGCACAGTTTTTAGTTATGCCAAGACGCAACTTTCCCGAGCTATTAGAATACGATCCGCAAGTATGGACCTTTTTTACTCCGGCCTAACGTACACGTAATGAAATTGATTCTGAGCCGGATGTGTTTGAAAATTCTAGAAACAGCCAATTGGCGCTGTGGATTGCAAAAATTTAGAGCTCCAATTGGCTGTTTCTTCAATTGTCAAACACATCTGGCTCAGAATCAATTACGTTTAGCGTACATATAGGGCTTAAATTGAAAACAAGAAAATCGAGAATCGGTTCAAAACTAAGATCTGTAAGGTATTTCGTCGTGCGATGGAAGTGGAAGAGCCGGCCCCATTCGACGCGCGACGCCAGTAGAGAGTGGGGGAATTCTCCCGCATCAAAGTGGGTTCCGTGGGCCGCAAAGCCGCGTCATGTTTCACAACGAGCCGCTAGGACTGACAACTACAGGCAGGCGTCAGGCTTGAAGCAGGAACTGACGCTTTCAGACAGAGTTTCCGTTGCTTTTGGTACTTCGCGCTACTGTTTTACTGGGCGTCAATACTCCTTACTCGTCGCGACTTTCTTGATAATATAGATATTATTGATATATACACCGGGTGAAATGCCCTATAGCTATTTAATCACCAATATGTATTTCGTTATAACATCTAGTAGCTTTGAGATTAATGAGGTACCTCTTGAAATATACGAGCTAGGTTTCTAGATCAACAACTATTATTGTAAAACAGGCTAGTCTTGCTCCAGCCTTCCACTGGACAAGATCTGTATTGATTTGATTGAATACAACTTCATTTTTGTCTGATTCATTTAATCTCGTGTTGGTTTGCTTTATTGCTCTCGAGAATCTACAGCCCTTATTTTTCTTGAAAACCAAATGATATAACAATATATATATATATATTGTAACGTGTTCGGCCGATACCAGCTGGCTGAACACGCGACATACGACGGTACGACCGCGCAGATCGTCACACGCCGATCATCCGACCGTCGCGTGACGTCACAAGCACTATATAAGGCGGCTCGCCAGACCGACGAGCAGCGACTCGTACTAAAGCAGGCGATCGACTCACATCTAATATTCAACTCAAAATCAAAACGAATTATAACTAGCTAAAGCAGCATTTATAAACTCAAATCAAAAACGAAATATAATTAGCTAAAGCAGCATTTATAATTCAAATTAATTATCAAACAAAACAGAAACAAATATCAAACAAACAAAAAACAGAAATTATAATTTAGTTATTGTAAATAGTTACTTTTTTTATAAATAGAGAAATTGCCAGGGCAATTGCAGATTAACATAAAACCAATAAGAAACTTTATCCTTGCGTTTCATTTCATATTGTGTTTCCTTGCTTAAATAAAATAATTTCTTTCAGAGTAAATTCACTTGCTAAATAAAATCGTGATTAGCTAGCTAGATAGAAGGCAGCTTCGGTGCGCTATTCCGATACCAGCTCTGGTAGATCAAGTATCTATCCGAGTCTGTGAGGATGAGCTATCCCAAGTCTGTGACAAGGCAGCTTCGGTGCGCTCTACTGATACCAGCTCTGGTAGATCTAGTATCTATCCGAGTCTGTGAAGGTAAGCAATCCCAAGTCTGTAGTTAGGGAGGCAGCTTCGGTGCGCTCAACTAATACCAGCTCTGTTAGACCAAAAGTGTCTCTCCGAGTCTGTGCAGTAAAGCAATCCCAAGTCTGTATTAGGGTTCAAGGTATTACGCATTTTTTCCTACGAGGGGCTCCAAAAATCACACCCGTGACAAAGAATTCACCCGGACTAGCGTAATTTCACCGGCCTTCCGCTGGTGAAATATACGCAGTAAGTTACAATATATATATATATATATATATATATATATATATATATATATATATATATATATATATATATATATACCGTGAGAATCACGTGAAACCGGATGGATGCATGCTACCGAAAAGCGAATATTTCGTATTTTTAGCAGGTTAACCACTCGTTGCACTGAAAACCCCTAGGGTGATTTTGGCGTGCGGTGGATGAAACTCGGCAGCCATTGTTGGACATTGTTGTTGGAAACCGGCTGACTGTCAATACATCGCGGAAGGTAGACATGTGGGGTGATGTTCGCTTATTTTAAGCAAATGATAAATGAAGTGAATAAAACCTACGTGAATAAGTTATTGAAATTTATCAAAAATCGATCAATCAGTTTTGAATAATATCATAGTACAATCAACGAATTAACTTAAGCTATAACTGCAAATTAATTAGAATCAAAGAGTTCATCGAGAACAACCAATTCCTTGATTGTATTGAGATATCATTCAAAACTAATTGATAGATTTTTGATAAATATTCATAGCTTATTCACGTAGTTTTTATTCACCTTATTAATTATTTGCTTAAAATAAACGAACATAACCCCACATGTCTACCTTCCGCGATGTATTGACAGTCAGCCGGCTTCTATCAACAATGGCTGCCGAGTTGCATCGACCGCGCGCCAAAATCACCCTAGGGATTGTTCAGCGCAACGAATGGTTAGCCCGCTAAAATGACGTCATATTCGCCAATATTCGCTTTTCGGCAGCATGGATCCATTCGGATTCACGTGATTCTCACGGTATATAAAAATATATATATATATATATATATCTAAAATCCGCATCACCGTCCGCCCCACTACGAATAACAAGACAATCATATGTGGTGTGCCCCGCTCCTCCCGCCGCGCTCGCAGCCACCGTAGGCGCTTAACATTAGACAGGCGGAGCGGGTAACACCACACATTATTGTCTTTTTCTCCGTAGTGGGGTAGACGGCGTTGCAGATTTTAGACAGGCTTTTCTAAAGACGAACGCTGATTGGTTCGTTATTAAGTGCTTTCACGGAAAAACTAAGTCCCTGCGGACATTTTTGCAAAGGCCACTCGTCCTAATTTTTCGCAAGGAATCCGCTGTTATGCAGATGGTGCGCGAATCTTGCAACACCCTGTATATACCTCTTAACAAATGTCCCGGAACATTACATTTCACATACATATATGTATATTAGGGTGGCGCAAAAAAACCGACTATTTTTTTTTTTGAGTCTCGAGTGAAAAAATGTTAGTTTTTGATGTTTTAAGAGGCCTCTCCAAAGGACAGCTCAAAAAAAAATTTTTTAGAGGTCACTCCAAATTTTTGTAAATTTCAAAAATCGTCAAAAATCGATTTTTTTTTTTTTTTTTAATTTTTTTCTCGGTACGGTATAATTTTACAGACAAAAAAAAAATAAGTTTATGAAAGTTTCAGTTCAAAATTCAAATTTTAAAAGGTTGCTCATAATTTTTTTAATTTATCAGTTTATTACTTTAGATTTTTTCGAGCGACCTTTTAATATTCACATTAAAATTCCATTCATTTTTTTTTTTTTATTTAGTATAATAATCGATAAAAATACACCACGAGATCAACTAAAAATCAACTACAATATAGAAATCATAATTTTAAAAATCGTAAGTTATATCCCAATGCAAGTAAAATGAATTTAATACCAACTTTACATAAATAATATGATATTAAATAATTTTAATAATTAACGATATAAATAATATAAATAATATATGATATTAATTTACCTTAAGTTGAAATCTGTTATAATTCAAAATTTAGTTTCAGAATTAATAACAAAGTTCATTGAAATATTGTTAAAATTTTATAGTTGATTAAATAAAATTATTGAATTAAAAAAATTATGTTTTCTATATTGTGCTTGACTTTTAGTTCATCTCGTGGTGTATTGCTATCGATTATTGCACTAAATAAGAAAGATAAAATGTATAGAAATTTGAATATTAAAAGGTCGCTCGAAAAAAATCTAAAGTAATGCACTGATAAATTAAAAAAAATTATGAGCAACCTTTTAAAATTTGAATTTTGAACTGAAACTTTCAGAAACTTATTTTTTTTTTGTCTGTAAAATTATACCGTACCGAGAAAAAAAATTTAAAAAAAAAAAAAAATCGATTTTTGACGATTTTTGACATTTAAAAAAATTTGGAGTGACCTCTAAAAAAATTTTTTCTGAGCTGTCCCTTGGAGAGGCCTCTTAAAACATCAAAAACTAACATTTTTTCACTCGAGACTCGAAAAAAAAAAATAGTCGGTTTTTTTGCGCCACCCTAATATATATATATACAGGGTGTTGCAGAAATCGCGACGAATATTTCACAGGGTAAATGTTGATCAGAAATAGGATCGGAATTTCCTCAGCATTTTTTCGATGATGCATGGATTTTCCGTTACAATTATTTTAATTTCAGCTAATGACGCGCGATTTATGAACGGCCGTCTGTCGGTGTGATCACCGCTCGGTTGTGTGCGCGTCTCTCGCCCTATTGTTACCACGAAAAAAAATGCACACAACCGAGCGATAAGCACACCGACGCGCGGACGTTTATAAGCCGCGCGTCATTGACTGAAACGAAAGAATTATAACGGAAAAAATATGCTTTTGATAAAAAAACAGCTGAGGAAATTTTGATCACCTTTTTGATCAAGATTTACTCAGTTAAATATTCGTCGCGAGATTTGGAACACCCCGTATATGTATATGCAAATAGGTAGTAAAACAAAAAGAATAAAAATAATTAAAATTGAATCACGATAAGAATAAAAATAAGTAAAAATAAGATAAAAATAAACTATAAATAAAAATAAAAATAAAGATAAAAATATAGCGAACAAGTATGAGCCAACAAATGTATTAAAAATTAGCATTAAAAATGAAAATTTAAAATTAAAATTAAAATTAGAAGGTGCAGTTATAGTTATAGTTATAAGAGAAAAAAGATCCTTAGGTAGCAATGAAATCAAATCAAAGAGGGTAAAAGTAAAACAAAAGCCAAAACATAACATGCGCAGTTACAGAGCGGAACGGTAATAGGGATAATCAAAAAAATCAAAAATATCAATCAAAAAATCACAAAACAAAGCGAGACGGACCCGCCTCATGCTCCTCCAGTACCATTAGATGGCAATAGCAGCGAAAGCGAAAAGCAGCAAGGGTAGTCGCACAGGTTACATCAGGCGGCATGGAATTTCAGAAACGAATACTCGTAACCAGAAAAGAGTTCTGCATTGGACCGTACGCACTGGAGGGACAAAAAGCGTGTCCGTTCGCGCCGGGTCACGGCGCGATGCCAGATTAGCCCGTAGCCGAAGCTGGTCCCCAAAAAAGCCTGACTGACCAAGGTAAAGCGCTCTATAAAACACGCAGTCAATGAGTTGCGGGCGACAACTGGATGGTCTAAGCCAGCCAAGACTGCGCCTATGCCTCGAAATGCTAGTATCACGCGGTAAGTGTAGCAAAAAGCGCACGCAGTTGTTGAGCGAGACACACAAAGAGCGTTTTAGCTCCCCAGACAAATTAGTCAACACCGGCGCACAATAATCAAAAATAGGGAAGACCAAGGCAACAACCAAACGGCGCCTTAAAGCGATACCGAGATTACCGTCGTTCATGCGAATGCGATAGAGTGCACAAGCTGCCTTCTTCCGCACCAAAGAGACATGCTCGGTCCACGCCAACGTGCTGTCGAGGACCACCCCAAGGTATTTAAACGACCGAACAAGCTCAATCGGTGAAGCGCCTAACAAAATCGCCGAAAACCCCACCGAACGCATCTCGTTAACATACCTAGAGCTGCCAAAGGTCATTGCCTTGGTCTTAGCAGCATTAATAGACAGCTTATTAGATACGCACCACTGCCGTATTCCCTCAATGTCAGCATTCAATAGCTCAAGATGATGCTCTACTTCTAAAGGCCGGCACTTAAGATAAACTACAAGATCGTCAGCATACATAAGATCCGAGCAATAACGCAGGCAATGCGGCAAATCATTAATAAAGAGCGAAAAGAGGAGGGGGCCAAGCACGCTGCCCTGTGGGACTCCAGAGTTGAGCGGAAGCCAGCCAGACGTACTGCCATCGCTACCGCGGATCGCTTGAACCCGCCCCCGAAGATAAGAATAAAACCACCCCAGGACTTCTACCGAAAGACCTACCCCATGCAGCTTACGCAAGAGAAGCAGATGGTCAATAGTGTCAAAGGCCTTTGTAAAATCGAAAGAGTAAGAGTAAGAGTAAGAGTAAACTTTATTTGGCGCTCTGGGACAGGTCCCCTCAAGCGCATTATCAGTACAGTATAAAGAAAATCATACAGGTAATTAAGTAGTAATAGTAGCAGTAATAATTACCATAAGTATAAACAAAAGAAAAAGAGTAAAATTTGATAAGATAATATAAAAAGTTAGATAAAAGAATATAAGTGAGAACGGAAAATTAAGTCTGCAGACAAGTTCAAAACGAGTACCCCCATTTGGTGACGTGGCTATAGGGAAAACTGCAGAAAAAACCTATGCCGGGTACGGCAAAAAGAACAAGAAAAGGAAGGACCTCAGCTCCCTTCTGAGCATGAGCCAATATATGCCAGTTCGAAGAGATGGGTAAAGAGTTTGGCTTTGAATGAATTGAGACTCTTCATGTTCCCACTTTCGGTGGGCAGTGAATTCCAGAATTGTGGTGCTGCTGCTCGAAAGGACTTCTTTAACAGTTCGGTTCTACAGATTGGCACAATAAGATGGTCAGTTTGTGCTCTTGTGTCGCGTGATAACGTCAGATCCTTGAAGACAAAATACTGCGATAGGTAGCGAGGTGTTTCAGTCCTGAGTATGTTGTAAATCATGCACCCAAGGAAAAATTTGCGTCTATCGTTAATCTTGAGCCATCCGAGCTTATTGCAGTAAGGTGCAATATGTTCATCCCTTCTCAGATCGAAGATGAATATCACACATGCGTTCAGGGCTCTTTGCAGAAGAAGATTTTGCTCGCCCGTCAGGTACAGGTAAATGAGGCAGCAGTAGTCAATATGTGGGAACACTAGTGTGGTTATGAGAAGAACCCTGAGTTCTTTGGGGATGTTTCTTCTATTTATCCGCAGCTGATGAAGTGTGCCGAAGATCTTTCTGACTGTGGAGTAAGTGTGTTGATGCCACTGTAGTTTGTTCGTCATAGTGATCCCAATACACTTTGTGTTCGTCGAATATTGAAGGGGCTGCCCATGGACAGTGACTGGAGCTAGGCTGATAAGGTTGATAGTGTTTATATGCCTAGTTGTTCCAATGACCATGACCTTCGTCTTATCTGCGTTGAGTAGTAGCCCTTTCTCAAACGCCCATGCGTGGAATGATGCTACATCTTCGTTGACCTGTCGTATACCAGCTTCGAGTTCCGATGGTGCACAATGTAGATAGAAGACCGTGTCGTCCGCGAAGATACTGTGATTGCAGTGCTGTATCCTTTTCCTGAGATCTGAAACATAAATTGAGAAAAGGAGGGGTCCAAGTACCGAACCCTGAGGAACTCCATTCTCGACCTGAAGCCAATTCGAGATATTCTCCTGTCCATCCCGGACTGCCTGTTTTCTGCCAATGAGGTAAGAGCTCCCTGAGTAGCGAGAGTAGCACGTCATGTCGAACCCTGTCGAAAGCTTTCGAGAAATCGAAGAAGACCGCCACAGTTACCATTCTAAGATCTGCAGCCTTGCGAATATCGTCCGTCAGCCGGAGTAGCGCGGTATGCGTGCTGGAACCCTTTCGATACGCTGATTGAAAGGGATTATGAAGGCCATTTTTGTCGAGGAATTCCATGATTTGCTCTGTAACAATTCTTTCTAAAGCTTGAGAGAGTGAAGGAAGTATAGAAATTGGTCGGTTATCTCCGCATGAGGTAGGCGTCTTAACTTTGGGTAAGGGAGTAACGAGCGAGTATTTCCAGTTTTCCGGGAAGATGCCCTGCATTAGGGAGAAGGTAAAGAGATGATGAATTTGTGTCCTCAGACTTGGAAGAGCCAGTTTAATGACACTTATGGCTATACCGTCAACGCCTGTAGCGTTCGACCGAGAGTGATTTAACGCCTTGTCAAGTACCCTAACAGAGATGTCTTTGAAATAGAACTTACTATCATCATATTCGATTTGCCCCAGATAATATGAAGCAACTAAGACGCCCTCTCCCTCACCACCCATTTTCACAAAATGTGCATTCAGCTCAGATAGAGGGAGGTCTATCGAGGTGTTAGTCCTCTTTGTGGGAATCAGCCCAAAATTTCCGAAGCTCAGACCAGATGGCTCTAACGTCTCCAGCTGACCTAAAAGCGTCGATATAGTGACGCGATTTTGCATTCTTGACCATATTTTGTGCTTCGTTTCGTAATTTTCGGAATTTGAAGTGGAGCGAAGGGTTTTCACGATTTTTCTTTCAGGCCCTACGTGCCCTGTCGCGCTTCGCCATCACTTCCCTTACATCGGAAGTGAGCCAAGGCGCCGGTGAGTTTTTAACGCTAACCTGACGGATAGGAGCATGTCGGTCCAGACAATCAGTCACAAGACTATTGAAGATTTCAACTTTGGAGTCGAGTGAGGGAACCTCGAAGAACTCACTCCAATCCGCCTATCCAGATCTCTGTGGAACAATTCAAGGTTTATCTTCTCCAATGAGCGACAAGAGAATGTGCGGGGAGCCTGTCTTACTACCTTCAGATCGTAGGTTATGTATATTAGATCATGCGCCGAGAGGAAGGGGACTTCATGTTGTCCGTGATCTATTACCTTATCGAGATCGTCTACGATACAAAGATCGATCAGTGTAGAAGAGTTCAGGAGGTGATGCGTCGGTTCAGAAGGAACCAGATGTAAGTTTGAGCTGCCTATGAACCGCTTCAGGTGATTGCTATCGTGGTTTACATTCAATAGGTCTGTGTTGAAATCTCCGCAGATGGTTTGATTTCTAAACATTGGGTATAGTTTAAGGAATGCATTTTCGAAGAGGTCGAGGAAACCTAAGTGAGGTGGTCGATACACCACTGCTAAGAGGACTTTAGAACCATAGCCTGGTGAGAATTCGGCTATCATATATTCAGGTTTACCCTGATAGGAACCTCCAGAGTCACCCAGCACCCGTACTTGAAAATTTTCGCGGATGTCAAAGCCTACACCTCCGCCAGTTTTTCCTAGCCTATCACAGCGAAAAACCTTGTACCCATGAAGCGCTATAAAATCGTCAGATGTGGGTGGTTTCAGCCACGTCTCAGACATACAGATGACATCGTAGTCTGCGGCTTCAAAGAACATACGAAATTCGTCGAGGTGACCGACAAGCGACTGACAGTTTACATGGCACAGCCTGAGGGCGCCGCACAAGTATCTATCCGAATCATCCATAGTTTGTCATTCTGACTCTATCTAGTATGCGCCTCTTAAGGATCGGACATTTCGTGCCGTCTAACGCGGTATGCGCGGAGTCTGTACCGGCGGACTTGCAATTTCGGCAGCAAGGAGGTTTATCCCTATTCTTACACTCTCGCATCTCGTGTTCACCCGAGCAGTGCCCACAGCAGGCAGCCGATCTGCAGTCGCGCGCTTGGTGCCCATAACCGAGACATTTGTAGCATTGCGCTACTTTAACGTGGTCGTCAAATCTACACGCCGAGAGACCGATATAAATCCTCTGCTCGTTTTTAATCGTAGCCCGATTTTTAGGAGATACCTCAAGGACACAGTTTGTGTAAGCCTTACCATCTCGCGGCGGAAATATATGAACAACCTTAGTGAGTTTATCGTCCGTGCCACTTAAATTCAAATTGATGAAGTCTGACCGAATTTCATCCTTTGTAAGGTCTTTGGAAACGCCGTATATTATGACTCGCGGATTATACCTTAGGTCCTCTACAACCTCGAGTCCTGCCTTAGCAAGAGCTGGATGTGCCCGGATTTTATCTAGATCGATCTTGTTCGCCTGAATACGAATGCCGTTGTTTCTGGATCCACTGATCCTTTGCACTTGTAATCCGACCTCAGCTGGCTTGACGAGATTTGTTACAGCCTTTCTGGTTGTACCCGACGATTCATATTTAGTGGCAGAGTCGGCTTTAGGCGCGATAATGAAGTTGATTGATTTTTTAACCTCTACCGTGGGTCCTTTCGGTACATGAACTTTATTTTGTTTCACCGTGGCGGCAAAACTTTTTTCTTGGACCGGATTTTGCGGAACTGGATGTTTATTTAAGACCTCCATCACCCCGGTGGTGCAATTTCTAGTAATGCCCGCACATGCTTTGATGACTGCTTTCTTGCATTCATTTGCGGTCGTGATTTGAGCTGCCAGAGTTAGATACGCGCCCATTAACTTGCTGAAGGATGTCTGATACATCAGAAATGCGTCCTGAAGCGCAGTTTTCTTTTCCACCGTTTCTTTACATGCCCTAATGTCTTTCATAACTATATTGTCCTGTTTCAGCAGATTTGAACGCAGTTCATTTATCTCCTCATTAACTATTGGGAGAAAGATATCGCAATCCGCTCCCGACACGTTAGGACTTGCAAAAACCGAACTGTCTAAAAAAGACACCGAACTAGTGTTCGCGCCTGACCCCTGACTACCCGCACGGCTCCTCGCAGCTGATACCATATTCGCAGTCGGTAATTAGGCTTTAGAGCCAGGTAAACAAAGAAAGATAGCGCAAGATAACACCAGGGACACCACTGGCATGCGCAAGCCAGGCTGCGTGTTGGAAAATCCAACTGTCAATCCCAGAAATAGGTTAGAATAAAGCGTGCATAAAATACCTGATTTTCGTGCAAATGAGTGGAGGAAAACACAGTCTCTCAATATCAACGAAGACCACCGTAAAAACCACTTGAGGTAGTGCCACTCTATATGAAGAAGAACCAGAATTAACACTTATACAAGCGCAAATTTGAGGAGCAAAAGAAGAACACAACCGGCACTAAGAAGATAGATAGATAGATGGATAGATTTATTATGACCATAACAATGTTGGACAAACCTACCTTGCACTTACAATGTGGTGTGCAAGGTAGGCAGAGAGGAGCTTAACCTAATTAAAACTAGGTGGAGAGAGAGAGGGTACCTGAGTACAGAGTAAGCAGACAGGTTGTATATATAGGTATATGAATATACCTACATATATAGAAACACCCGCATTCGCACGAGGGACAAGGGAAACCGCCGAAAAACCTTGTCCAGGTGTAGCCGGATCCAAGCTCAAACCACCGTGAGTCAAGACGGCGCCTGAACGGCGTGACCCGTCTTACATTCTTGCAGGCTGCCGCTCAGGCTTCCTTGACTCGCTTGGGGATTTGAACTCAGATCCTCCCGCTCCGTAGTCTCGAGTGCTAGCACTACGCTACTACTGTCGGTAGAAGAGAGAGAGAGGGAGAAAAAGGCGACGTAACAGAACACCAGAACGACACGAGATAAGGAAAAGAACAAGACACCACGACGACACGAGACAAGGAAAAAAACAAGACACCGGAACGACAGTAAAACACAAGAAGACGAACTACACGACAACGGAACGACATGACACTAGGAGAAGACGACGAAAACGACACACACTAGTGAATAAGGTAGAAATAATAGTACAAATCAGAAAACGAGGGAAAAATAACAACACAAAGCAAAAAGTGAAGTAGATATAACACAGTAAGCTAGAAAAGAATCAACACAATATAGGGAATAAGGAAAAAAAGTACAAAAATAGAGTAAGTGATAGTATAGGATGGGATAAGACAAAGTTAGCACGTAAGGTAGGAATAAGAAGAGTACAAATTATGAGATAAAATAGAAAATAAGACACAGAACACATACACACAAGACACACAAACTGGTTCACCCTATAGGCTTCACCCCGCGTGGGGAGGGGGGAGTTGTGACGTTGCAAGTCACAAAAACACCAAACCGCGCGGGGAAACCAAAACATTCAGAATGACCGAAATTAGCCGGAGCTAGCCGGAAACGATCGGCCGCGAAGACCGATCGTCACTTGAGTACCGAACGCCCATTAAGGCACTTATGCAAGCTAAAAGTATCCGAAGAATCTTGGTGGATCTGAACCCGCTTACTTACGGTCAGTAACTCGAGACTATTTTACATATATTAAACTGCATAAGAGAACCATTCACGCACACACTCACTTACACACCCACACACCTGTAATTAGTAATAAGAATTTAAACAAATCCAGAATCGAACTTTCAATCAACCGTCATTACTCGCCCCAACCCCGTCCTACTCCCATTTAGATAACAGGCATAATACCCGTTACAACAGCAAGCACTGATCATCATCGTTCTGCACGTTGACCACCGCTTCCTTTCGCCGAATATCTTCAGGTAGCGGTGTGAATGTTGGAAGTCTAGTGTATTGAAGTTCTCCACTCCCAGGCTGATCTCGTCGTTTTTTACGTTCTCAAATTTACACGAAACCACCAGATTTACCTTAATACATCCTCCTTTGCGTAGCACATTTTTGAAGCGTTCCATCGTTACCACCTCAGCGTCGGTCAAAAATCTTGGCAAATCCTTATGTTGAAGATTTGTCACGGCTCCAGTGCGCATACGGCACTTGAAGGCACTCTCCATATCATCCCATCGGACGCGATTATGAATATCATCGCCAATATTACCTTCAACAATAGTCGCACGGCGTCGTTCAAGTTTCACCACCTATTGGAGGAGTGATATTATATATTGTAGCTGCTGTTTTCCGCTCACACTTGATTTTGATTGTGTCAAAATGTTGTTAAAGAATCGAACATTTTCAAGTTTGATATCACGCTAGTGAATAAAAATATCTTTATTCGATTGTTCTAGGGATAGTGTATACAGCAACTTGTATGCATCTTCCATCATCTCAACGAGATTCATATGCCTGACGTTGTCCATTTTTTAATAAATTTCACAGCTCTGCATTTAAACTCACACCATACGAATATTTACACCTGCCGTGGGCTTCGAAGTTTTATATGTACACCCCCCCCCCCCCCCCCCCCCCTGACCATTCAAATACCGTGAAAATTCAAGCGTTCCCAATCATAGTCCATAGGTTTTGTACCTGGGTGGGGAAGTCTAGACCTTTTCGCACGTTTATGCGAAAAAAATATTATGCAAGTTTGCCAATTGGTCAGCCCCTCCAATATTGGAGGTGTATTCCAGGTTTCTTGTTCGATATCAAAGTGCGGCTTTGCACGGAGGTTTACACATTCTACAAACAACCGAGAGAAAAAAGCATCCAAACCACTAAAACCAAGCCGTCCATTTGAAAAAAAACAAAAATCAAGTTTCGTAATTCTTCGATATCACTGCTTGTGTGATGATCACGTACCTTGATATATAGAGGTATATTATGATGACGGCGAGCCCATGTGGATAAGAGTGAGAATGAGTGTGGATGAGAATGTAGAGAATGTGGAGAATCGGGACGTGGAGGAAATGGAGAACAAGGATTGATTGTTCGATTGATTGTTTGTTTCTTTATGCCCTAGAGACCTCAGGGGCAAATGGAGAAAAAGAAGAGTAACATTTAATAATTAACGAAAAGCATAGGGATATAAGATACAGAAACATAACAGAGTAACTATCTCAGCATTAGCGATATGATAAAGTAGAATAAGCGTGAGAAAGTAAAGTAGTAGTTAGGTAACCGAAGGTAACAAACAACTAGTGAGAAGACAAGCAGTGCAAAAGTTAAGAATAAGAAGAGTATCGAACAAAAGACCGTGGGTAGGTGATAAAATAAGAAGAGTAAATAAAAATATGCAATAGCACAGACAAGGAAGGCGCAAGTGCGTAATCAAAGTGAGTAAAATATGTATCATGCCTGAAAATGAAAGTAGATAGTAAGATAAAATGAGTAGAGTAAATAAAAGTAATACAATAGTACCCTAAGTAATAAGAACCTGAGTGCCAAAAGACACTGATGCATAAATTGAAATGAATGACAGATCGAAAACAATATTAGAAGCATATAAATGTAGCGCGATAGAAATCCACTGAACATAAGTATAAAAGTAATTGAAATTAAACTTAAAGTAAAATAAAGGAAAAATAGAAATAGAAATACGACAGCATATAGGGCTAAGAATAGGAAAGGATAAAAATAAGCTAAATTGAAATTAAAATAAAATGAATAAAAATAAAAGTAAAGATGAAAATAAAAATAAAAGGAGGAGAAGGAGGAGGAGAGGGCGGAGGTGGAGAGGGTGGGGAAGAAGGAAAATGGGGTGGGTGATAAGAAGAAGGAGGAGTAGGAGGAGAAGGAGGAGGAGAGGGCGGAGGTGGAAAGGGTGGGGAAGAAGGAAACTGGAGTGGATGATAAGAAGAAGGAGGAGTAGGAGGAGGAGGTGATGGCGATATACCGAGGTAACACCTTACCTCATTGTTCGGTAAGTTTATATCATTTTCATAACACACGCATGAGAAAGTCGCTTGTTTGGGGCTATGGAGCGGTCATATTATGACACTTATCTGACGTTTCTCTAGGCGATGCCAAAATGAAACAATATTGCATGCCAAACCTGCGCAGAACGTTCTGCGCGTTTCTAGCGTGCACAACAAGATCCATGTTACGCACGGCGTGTGAACAAATCCCATTGATCCCTGTCGATGCGCTATCTCCGTGCATACTGCTGAGATGCCTGCATCGACTCGATGTTTTTGGTATGGTTGTATACATTGACAACAGTGCCCCAAAATCAGTCAACGCCCACAACAAGCAACTTTCTCATGCATTTGTTATGAAAAATAGTATTCGATAGTCCCGCGGAATGAGGCGTTTAGGGTTGTCCGATCGTTTCAGAAAACATCGGACACACCTCTAAACGCGTTACATTTCGCTCTCGTATCGGAATGTACTATTTCATTACATACCGATAGATTATTGCAATACCTGTATGTTTCAGATACGCGTGAACCTCGGTGCATAATCGCCACCTCGTTGTTAATATTCATTTTGAGTTTGAGTTAAATATACATAGTTAGAGTTAGTTTCAGGAAAATTGTTACTTTAGGATAGGTTGGACTTAAGAAATATTTGAATGAATGAATTATATTATCGAATAATTCATGTCACTGCTTGCATATAACATGCCCTGCCACTCTTTAAGCATTTCAGCTAGTATAATTCGTATACAGGGTGACTCAGAATTCGTGTCGAGGAATCCACAGGGTGAATCTTGATCAAAAACGAGATCGAAATTTCCATAACCGTTTTTTCCGGAAATGCTCAGATTTCTCGTTATAGTTATTTTAAATCCAGCCAATGACGCGCGGCTTACGAACGGCCGTTTTCGGTCTCTCACCCTATTGTCGCCGCGAAAAAAAGTGCACACAACCAAGCGGCAAGCACACCGACGAGCGCCCGTTCTTAAATCGCGCGTCATTGACTGAAATTAAAATAATTATAACCAGTAATCCAAGCATTTCCGGAAAAAATGGCTGAGAAAATTTCGATTCCGTTTTTGATCAAGATTTACCCTGTGAATTTCTCGACACGAATTCTGGGTCACCCTGTAATGAGCTAAGAATTAGATATTTCAGAGCGGCCATCGTGGATCGATTGTCGGTAGCGGAAAAAAAAAGATCGGTAATCGTTACCATGATCCGAAACCGAATCGGTAGTGGTGCCATCGCAAGACTGAAAATTGCAGCTATCCGATTGTTGGTAACGGAAGATCGCCAATTCATGATTCACGTTGCCATGATTCAACATCGTTACCATCAAACTTTCAGCAGTCAAAGATCGGCAATCGTTACCATGATCGAAGGAGCAGATCGGTAGTGGCGCCATTGCACGACGGAAAATCGCAACCATTCGACTGTCGGTAACAAAAGATCGCAGACTGTCGGTAACGAAGATCGGTAATCGTTACCCAAGATCGTTGCTATCCGATCGTCGATAACTCATCCACGCGGTCAGTGACTTACCCTCACAGCTCGGCCGGTAAGGAAGTCTTGCTCCAGAACCCCCATATATATACACTACTAGTTCTAACGCACACTTTCATTATCCGTGAGTGGATTTAGAGTTATATGAATTACATGACATCGTGGCAATTTATTTCAGATGAGTTTGCGGAGCTAGCGTCAACCGACGGCGAGCCTTTTCAACTTTCACGTCAACAGAGTGTCAGGGCTTATCAAATATTTCCTTTGAGAGTGACAAAGCCAATAGTGGCCAGTGTAACGACGGTAGGGCCGGTCCATCAGATCCAAAAAAATCTCGGGGAACCATCAATATTTTTGAAAACCAGAAAGTTGTCGCTGCACTTGACAAATGTAAAGTAAGCGACAGAGATGCTCTTCACCTCGTGAGTGCGATAACAGAAGCATTGAGTGTTGATCTGAAAACTATAATACTCAATCGATCGTCAATTCAAAGGTATCGGCAAAAAGTACGTGAGATCAAGGCCAACCACATCAAAAAAGTTTTTCAGGAAACTGAATTGAACGCTGTTGTTCTCCATTGGGACGGGAAACTTTTGTATGATTTGGTTAAAAGGGAAATGGTTGACAGACTACCGGTTGTAGTATTAAACGGAATAACCCAATGGCAAAAGATGGCAAAGAAGCAACTCAAGCAAATACACTGTTCGAAGCTCTGGAAGATCGGGGATTTGACATATCAGTAAAAGCTCTTCGCTGTGATACGACGTTGTCAAATTTAGGAGTGAAGAAAGGCTCGGCGATTTTATTGAAGCAACTTTTGAAATAGCTATTTCTGTATCACGTCCGAAAAGTGTCAAAATCCGGTATGGGTTATTTCTAATATGAGCCGATCAAGTGTGACACAGCACACTCAGAGGCGAATTTTGGAAATCACCCATACGGGAATCGACACTTCTCGGACTTGGCGCATACAATATTTTATGCGATCCGTTGTTTGAAGATTCACTTTTTGGAAAATCGCACGCTCAAAGTGTTATACTTACTCTAGTTTCTAAAATTACTGGTATTATTGCGTTCTTCTGTATCAAAACATTTTGACTCAGACATTGGACATTTCCAGACGTTTTGTTTTGTAAAGTGTAAATGTAGTCAGAAGTGACCTGACTATGTTTATTTTAATGAAACATATTCATACTGTCCGATAATATTTCAATATAGGCTTTTGTCCTATAATATTTCACTATATTTTGGTGACCTGAAATTGGTCACTTTGCGGCCTAAATCCAATGCTCAAAAAGTGAACTTTCAAACAACCGGTCGCATAAACAAATTTATTGTTCCTACCCTGCAAACATCATAATTTTGAACTAGTTCTTCGCAGCGCCTCTGAAAAAAATATTGCCCCGGACAACAGGACCGAATGTTGCAGTCTTCCAAAAATTCCGGAACTCTTCGCAAAAGCTTGATCAAACAAGGTACAAAACTGGAATGGAAGATCGAACAGTTCAGCGACTATTTACATCGGAGAAAATCTTCAACCCAAAGACGACTATAAGGAGCTCCTTCAGCTAACACTCATTGTTCCGTCAAATAATGATTCCTTTCGGTTCCCGGGAGCTTTCCACCATGCACGATGGGTGGCAAAGACAATATATTGCCTAAAATTGTTCATCTTTCGAGAGGAATTTGGTGTGACGAGAGAAGAACTGGAAGTAGTTCGTGACACATCGGTTTTCATTGTAATGGTTTACATCGAGGCTTGGTTTAGTTGCCCAATCGCGGCGAAGGCACCAAACCATGATCTACACTTTTTGAAAAATAACTCTACCGCTACAGGTCAATTGACGAGGAGGTGTCAAAAGTCACTCTACAAAAATTTAGAAACCACCTATGGTATCTGAATCCAGAAGCGGCCGCAATATCATTTTTTGACGACACTTGATCACTTGATGTGAAGAGAACAATGATATTAAAGTTAGGTCCGATCAAAGAGATTGATGATGGGTTTTCCAAGCGAATTCAAGTGGATTTAAAAGAGATTGCTACTTATAATGTACTGGTGGGGTTATTAATAATAGTAGGAACTCAAGTTATAATATATAAAGGTTTATTTGCAGCTATAGGAGTAAGCGTCCTTACACAATTAGATCGCCGCTCGGGGACTCTCTATATGGGGGGTGGGAGGTGAAACCCCACAGGGCGCATCGCCAGCGCCTCTATACTATAATGTAATAACTCTAATACGTTACATCCCTCCCCGCCAACTTACGAACATTTCTTATAAGTAATTACAAGTTAAGTCTATTGACGGGTTTAATACATCTTTCAGGTCTTACATTGACATTTAGATCCATATCCCTCTTATACTTTACACACTTGGCCGGGGCTAATACCTCTCTAGCTTGTACAATGTTTCCCTCTGAACTTATACCTAGATTTTCCTTAACAACCACCGGCTCCGGTGCATGCTCGTTTGCTATTATGTCTCCAGCTTCCTTCGTACGTCTAAACGAACCATTTTTAGCCTCTTTTGTTTCTGCATTATCTATCGTCTTATCTTCTTTAGCTGGTTCTATCAGTTTCTCTCTCTTCTCCAACACTTCTCTCTCCTCCCTTTGCTCGAGTTGTTGCGCCTCTTGTTCATAAAATTTTCCAGCTTTAATGATTTGGTCTGTATGCCTTTTCCACTCCAGGTTGTCGTTAATTTCTGGTTTACACAAGTAAGTTCTTCTTCCTAGTCTCGTTTTAACTCTAGCAGCCTGCCACGCTGGTTTCATTGGGTTTTTGTAGTCCCTGACGTAAACTCTTTCACTTTCTGAAAATTCGGCTTCTCTTCTCCCATGGAAATATCGGATCTGTTTTTCCGCAGCTTTTTTAGCTTCTGATTTGCTCATTAGGTCTAAACGTGTCCTTACGCTTCGTCCCAACATCCTTATAGCTGGTGACTCTCCTGTACTACCATGTGGTGCATTCCTGTATGCAAACAGGTATCGACTTATGAGGGTAGTCAGGCTTTCCGTGTTATTTCTATTGTCTTGCAATGCTTCATTAATTCCCCGCCTAAATGAACCAACGGCATTCTCTGCAAGACCATTTGGTGCTGGATGGTAGGGTGCTGATGTCTTGTGGTTTGTCCCATTCACCTTGCAGAATTTCTCAAACTCCTCTGATACGAATTGTCGTCCATTATCTGATATGAGGTTTTGGGGTAATCCAAATCTTGCAAAGCGTTCACGGAGTTTTTCAAGTGTATTTTTTGTATCTGTCTTGTTTTGCTCCATCTCAAAGATTTCAGGCCACTTAGAATAAGCGTCTATTACTAACAAGTAGACTTTGCCTCGATACGGTCCTAGGTAATCGATGTGGACTCTCTCAAATGGAAAACTTGCTTCTTTGAATTTAATCAAACTTGCCTTCTCTGGTTGATTCGCTGTGACTCTACAAGCATGACAATTTTTTCCAAACTCTTTTATGTTTTCGTCCAAATTTGGCCACCAAAAGTATTGCCTGGCTAATGCTTTCATTTTTGCTATACCTATGTGTGCTCCGTATATTTCTTCCCAAAGTCCGTTCCTGAATCGTTTTGGTATCAGTAGTCGATAGCCCCACATTAGCAAGCCATCGTCGATACTTATTTCTTCTGCTCTTGTTGCAAATGGTCTGAGTTCCTCTTCAACTTTAGCAGGCCATGCGTGTAATGCGTAACTATAGACCTTGCTCATTTCTGGCTCGTTTCTTGTTTCTCTTCTTATTTGGCTTTGTTCCGAATGGCAATCTATTTACCAAATAGGTTCCTTTGGGCATACTCCACGCTAATATTCTTCTAGTCTTCTCTGAAACTTCCAGTTGATTAAATGCTGCTGAAAGATCTAATTTAGTGAATTTCTGACCCCCACTTAAGGCGGCAAAAATTTCTTCGATCCTAGGCAAGGGATACTTCACATCTTCCAGTGCCTGGTTCAATGTTGTTTTATAATCGGCGCAAATTCTTAAACCTCCTCCTGGTTCAAGAACAGGAACCAAAAGAGTTCCCCATGGACTGTCCTCCACCGGCTCGATTATGCCTTGTTTTTCCAACTCGTCCAACTGCTTCTCCATCTCTTCTTTGAAGGCTAATGGAACAGGTCTTGGCTTCAAGAATAGAGGTTTTGTTCCCTCTTTTATTTTAAGATCAACTTTATCGTAAACATATCTTCCTAATTTACCGTCAAACAAGGAATTATACTGTTTCGGAAGCGATTTTAAATTGCTGTGTGCTTCTATACTGTTTACTGACGTTATTATAAATCCTAACGCCTTCATCATGTCTCTGCCTAATAGAGGCCTACCCCCTTCTTCTACGACGACTAGGTCGCATGTATCCTTTGTCTGTTTATAAGCTACCTCTACTTTGATTTGACCTACTGGCTCAATTATCCGACCGTCGTACAATTTTAAACGTGTGACTGTAGTTTCTAGTTTACAATGGGCTAGTGTCTTATCATAAAAACTTTTTGGAATTACCGACCTACTGGCCCCGGAGTCAATTTCTACTTCAATTGGCTTTTTATCCATTTCAACTTCCACAACTATCGGGGGCTCATTATTAAAATAGCTGTCAACGTGAAACATTTCTAGCACGTCAAAATGTGGATCGCTACCATCTATTTCGCTTATAAAATTATGACTAGCCGCAGCCTTTCTATCTGACTCAAACACTTTTGCTAGATGCCCTACCTTATTACAAATCTTACATTTATACTCTTTATATTTACATCTACTAAAGGTATGCTGCGTTCATCCACATTGCTTCTGAAGTTTGGTCTTTCTGTTTTTCTTGCTGATGACTACTTGGCTCCTTGCTGTTCGCTGGACCTCGCTTGAAGTTTGGTTTAGTTCCCCTTGAACTAATTTTGTGTATGTTTGTCTCGCGACC
Organism: Tenthredo scrophulariae; assembly: GCA_963978835.1. NCBI lineage: Eukaryota > Metazoa > Arthropoda > Insecta > Hymenoptera > Tenthredinidae > Tenthredo > Tenthredo scrophulariae. Next base: position 7,792,358 of record OZ022235.1, on the reverse strand, counting down.
ATTATATGATGATTGTAGTGCTGCTTCTTTCTTCCTGGCAATATCCACTATTTCTACCAGGGACTTTGTGTGTTCTTCCTCGCAAACTCTGTCGAATATTTTGCCTTTTCTGAGATCCGTCACAAATATATCCTTGATCATATTATCCAGTTGAGGTCCGTACTTGCAACTGCTCGCTTTACTTTTAATGCGAGCGTACCACTGCCCTATCTCTTCGTTCTCGCCTTGTCTTAAACTGTGAAATTCCATTCTTTCTCTAAAAACTAATATTCTCGGCGCAAATTGTTTGCTTAATATTTGGCAAAGCTCATCATACGTTTTGGCTGAAGGCAAGTCCGGATCACAGAGGTCTTTTAATGTTTTATACGCTTCTTGTCCTATAAGTGTCACTAGTACTGCTACTTTACGTTCTTCTGGCAAATTGTTTGCAATGAAATACTGGCTGAGGCGTTCGTGATAAAGGTCCCAATCTTCTCCTATCTTGAACTCTGACAACGAGCCGATTGTCGAAAAAAAACTTACGTTTGGAGGTCTTCCCCCAGACGCTCCTATTCTTTGTTGGGACTGTACTTGTGCCAGTTGTCGCTCTAAGCTTGCTGCCCTTTCTTTTAATTGTGCTTCTTCTTGTCGTCTTACATCCATCAACTCTTGTTGTTCCTTGACTCTTGTTTGGGATTCTGCGAGCTTCCTTTTCAACTCGGTGTCCGCCATCTTGTCGAACTTTTCTTTGTCTTACAATTAACCTCCACACCACGCGTCTGAATATGCTTTCGTTTAGCACTTATATTTCGCTGCGCCTTGCAGTGAAACTTTTCTTCCTCGTCGCCAATATAATGTACTGTAACATATCAAGCTGTGAAATGGCTTGAATATTAGCGGAAAGAATGAAAACAAAGGAGTAGAGGATTATCCTAATCCTCTACACTCGACCAGACGCTGACGTCACACAAGAAGGAGGGGATCGCTAGTATATAAGCAGCGCCGACTTCAAGCACGGCAGCGTTTGTAGGTAGAACACCACAGCGACTCATTGTAATTTCTTATCATATAGCATTAGAGCGACTAGCTCTAGTGACTAATTTCAATTCACTTTAACGATAAAATCATGAGGAGTAGATAAAGGTTCACTTCGTCATATAGCACATAAAATCGATGATTAGAAACGGGAGACATTAGAAGTAAAATCATTTAATAAATAGTCTTTCGTCTGGGAATTCTATTTAATATAACCTTATGCACAAAGATCACAATTAGATAAAGACAAAAGCGTAGACTTAAGGATAGATTAGAGTTAGTTAAATTTGTAATCCGGCATTAAATGCATTTCTTGTAAACTAAACGCATGCTAGATTCAACCGACAATTCAGCTCTGACTCCTGTCCTAAAAAACCTTTCTTTCCTTATAAAGCCAACAGGGACCAGCTTTGGATCGTAACCTAGAGCGTACGGCGTTGAGATTCGCTTCTCCGCGTCCGAGGGCCAAGGAAGTCGATTCCGAGTCTGATGCACGGTCTTGGAATCTCACGGTTCCCAGATCCGAGAAAGATAGTTTTGCAGTAGGAAAAGCAGGCTTGGATTAATTTCCCGGCTCTGCTAATTAGAGATATCTCGGCTTTGGTCTTGACCCGAGTCCGATCGTTTACGGCTTTGGTGGTTAATTCTACCCGAGTCCTAGTTAAATTTAAAATCACAAGGTTAGATAGGTGGCTTTTGGTGGAGTACCCATCCTTTTCCCTGCCTTTCGACCTCAAAGAAAAGCCCAATTTTTTATATAAACTCTTTCAGGTAAAGAACTCACACTAACTGCGGGTATCTCTACAGCTTCCGAGCCTGAGATACCCACGCAAAGTTACAGTACTGGTGGGGTTATTAATCATAGTAGGAACTCAAGTTATAATATATAAAGGTTTATTTGCAGCTATAGGAGTTAACATCCTTACACATTTAGATCGCCGCTCGGGGACTCTCTATATGGGGGGTGGGGGGTGAAACCCCACAGGGCGCATCGCCAGCGCCTCTATACTATAATGTAATAACTCTAATACGTTACACTACTTGCTGTGAAAAATAAATGGAATATTTTGTTACACCTCAATCGAGAAACTTTTTTCTCAGATTTGGGATTACTGATGACTTTTTGGAAGTCGATCCAGCTCTTTGGGATCAACATCAGAGTTATCAACACGGATTGAATATTGTCAAACACTTGAGGATAGTGGATGATGTAGTAGGAAGGGGAGTCCATTTGTCCACCGAATACAACAATCTTTAAACCAGGAACGAAGATCAAAAAATGTTCGTGATGCAGATCGTCAGTGAATACTGAGAAATATCACCTGATTCAAAAAAAGAGACACTTCTGCGAAAATTTCTACTTTACATATCGTGGATTTTATTTTAAACTCTGGATGAAAATAGAGAGACGAAGGGAATAAAATGTAAATCTGGAAAAATGAGGGAATTTTTTTTTAATCATTTGGAGCTGATTTGGGGAGATCCAACATGATTTTCTTTTCACCCCATATAAGACTACCCTAATATATACATGTAGCTTTATCACATCATCTTATGATTCATATATTATGACAGTATCTTAGATGCTAGAGTACAATAAGAACTTATTTGGATTCATTGGTAGTGCTTTAGTTCTCAGCATTAAGTAGCACGTCGCAGCAAAACTTTTATTGCCCTGTTTTGGAATGGGTCTTTTATAAAACTTGGCGAATATTTGTGAGTCTTGTGAACATCCTGCGGCCTTTTTGATCGACTCCACACTCACACCTCTATCTGACGCTCTCAAGGTCAATGCATGTCTCGTACTGTGTTTTGTGAACGTCTCATCTACAACGCAGTCTGACAGCGCAGATTTTATCCATTTGCTCATAGTTTGCGATGAGACTGCGTTATGAAGTTTTCGATTTGAAATAAATAATCTTCTTTGATTAACTCTTATGTCCTCAGTTGCCTTGAGATATTTTACGATCGTGCGAGCTACGCACAATTCGGGTTAATTTTGAAGAAATAGAAGATCTAGCAGAGGTTGATATGACCCAAGTCTGGATGTTCCAATATTTTCCGGGACTCTGATTTGAAGACCAGATGATGATACAGAGATATTTTCGATAGAGATTAACGAGAATGTTTGAACACGGTGAACTGTGCCAAGAGCTAAAAATATTATATTTTCGGTTGTCAATTCTTGTAAGGTTAGAGATTCCAATGGAAACAGTTTGGTCATTTTCCACAGAACCGGATCTGCGTCTCAGGCCTGCTTGGTCTCAGCTGAAAGACTCCTTTCATGAACCGTGAAATGTAAATATCACGAGAGAGGTCCTCCGAAGATATTAGGCAGACCGCTGCTCTCGCAGAATTTATGGAACCATAAGAGGCTCCTTTTTGAAGCTTCTCTGATAACAATTCTAGGACCTTAGAGTGGTTAGTCGTGTATGTGTCATGGTTTGAACTTTGGGCAAATTCCCACCATTCCTTCAGCGTACTACTATACTGGTTAACCGTAGCTTTTGATAGCGAAGCGGTCGAAACATTTAGGGATGACTCTGGCAGGTTTTTTTTTTTTTGATAAAACGACCCTGACAACCTAGCTGCAGCCAGGGTAAGCTTTTCTGCCAGAGGGTGATGGTGGTCGCTGAAAGGTAAGACAAGTGAATTAAGATTCGGTTTCAAGATAGGTGGTTTTCCGACTACTAAATTTCGAAATAATGGAAACTATGGATGAACCCTTCATAATGAGACTACTAGAACTCCATTTGCTTTTTCTCTAATTATTTTTCAGAAGAATTTTTATATTACTGCAAATGGTGGAAACGCATACAAATTTTGGTCACTCCAGGTGATTGTGGAGGCGTCTATTGTTAGGGCATCAGAGTCTCGTTCCCAAGCACAATATAGTTTACATTTTGCACTAGATCTTGATGCGAAGAGATTTATCGAGGGGGTACCAATAGTATATTGTCTACCAAGAGGCAAAATAGGTCTTTTCACGCCGAGCGTACATTTGCAATACGAGTCGTAGACGCGTCGAAGACGAGTCAAAGAAGAGTATTGCGAAGACGCTCGGCGTAAAAGACCTTTGCCTCCATGGTGCACACGATATTTTATACAGCGCAAGCATGTTTTACAACTTCATGCTCGATCCGGTACACAAAGTGGACGAACTACATACACGCGCAGCAACGCATAACAACGCATAACAACGTACGTCAGAGACCACTTTTAACTCCTAGGACATGAAAAGTAGCTTCATTTTTCTCGCAAACCCGCAAACCCGCTCAGCTGTCGCTAAAACGCCTACTTTGTGTACCGAAATCAAGCATGAAAAACGCGTAAAACATGCTTGCGTTGTATAAAAGATTGTACTATACTCCGAAAAGCGTAGTCCGCTGTTTTCCACTCAGTATCAATTGATATGGTGTATGCGAATCACTAAGCCAGTACAAATTCTTTCTTTGAATGCTGATTTAAGGTTCTGGCAACATACTCGACTGCTTTGCGATCGCTCTGTGGCTTTCCCAATTCCTTGCCCGGTCTTGATCTGCTGCTGGACTAAATCTCTGAGACTCTTTGATCGACCGACTCTTGACTATCTAAACTGTGTTTACTTCCACATTACACATTTGGTTTTTTCATTTGGTGTTAGTCATAAAACATCCTGTCAAAGCCCTTGGACCACGTAGCTCATCCAATCAAAAAATCGTAATTATATGTTCAGGTTACCTGTAGTCGCTTACAGTGTTTCGTGCACTGCATATTGGAGACAGGCTAACTGACGTCCCTACAGAGCATACTGAAGACAGAATAATTGGAAAAAAATCTGTAATTACATAGGTATTGGTGAAAATCTGTAAAAGGCTATCCGTGGCCGCTCACAGTAGCTATCTGTGATCCATCACAGTGTTGCGTTCTCCACGTAATCAAAACAGGGCTACTGTAGAAAATCTATGAGAATCTGCCAGTAGTCATACAGGGTGATTAGAAAAATGTGTGAGATGGCATCTGCTGTTGCTTACAGTGTGGCATGCAGTGCATATTGATAACTTAGTAATAATGGAATAACATTGGAAATCGATCGGATATTGACCGGATATTAATAGATCGACAAAGATGCGGGTTGAAACCATGATGAGAAAGTATAAAGTAAGCGCGCTCTCATAGAAATTATAAAAATATACCCGATAATGATAGATCAGCGTAATTATACGCATGAGCTTATGCTAATTGGATAAAAGTGCGGGTTAGAACTCGCGAGAAAAAAAGGTGGAAAGTAAAGACACTGTCACGACTAAGAAAATGGTCTAGTTCCCGCGTCGTCTAGCTTACGTCCTCTTTTACTCCTTATTACGTTATTTTCAAAGCAAGCAAATTTTCCTAATCATTGGTGATTTCTGAGGTTATGTGAAATGGCGTTTGAATGGATACAGCGACATGAGCTTCCCTTACGCTACCACTCCCCATTATGGGGGCTTTTAAGTCACGTATCACCTAGAGTATTGCTAACTTGAAGCACGATGTACACTAAACGTATTTGATTTTAACCGGTTCAAGGCCACGCATATTTTCGACAAATGCGAATTTAGATAAGAACCGCTGGTAGCGCCCCTAGTGGCCTCGGAAGGTATCTCGCCCCGATAAAGATTTCGACTCGCTGTTTTATCGACATTGATTTTAAAGGGCTCCTAAACATCGATAAACTCAGCTAAAAAAAGCAAAACAGCTATCGATATCTTTATCAGGTCGAGATTCCCTCAGAGGGTACTAGGGGCGCTACCGACGAATCAAGCGGCTTTCATCCAGAGTCACATTTATCGAAAATATGCGTGGTCTTGAACCGGTTGAAATCAAACACGTTTAGTGTACATTCAGTAGCATGTTGGGCGGGTGACATATTCCGGTATTTTCAGTTTAAACGAGGAAATACAGCTTCTTCTCTTCTATCTGAATCACACGTTTTATTGGAGTATATATGCAATACCATCAGCGCAAAGGTCAGACACATTGACAATCAGGAATGAATTTTACAGAAGAGTTCACGTGACGAAGGCAACTTTGCTGCAACTGGGAGATCGCTTCGAAGTCGAACCTGGAGATGGAGGTTGTCGACAAAACTTCTTGGCCGAACATGATATTGAAACCTTTCTCATTATACCGCCTAAGGTGAGTGAAGAGTGTCCTGATATTTTCCGATTGCTTCTGGTTTTCTGCACAACTGTTTCGATGGGATGAAAACTTGTGCATTTGACATAGAATGGCCGCCACACAGAGAAACTGTTATAGGAGTCATTCGTGAAAAAATATTGTAGTGCTTGTAATATTGTAGTTTCTGCTGATGTAAATATTTGCGATTAGGTTCCTTCAATGATGATACAAACGCAGGTTTGATATTCAATTGTAACGAGGCAAACTTTTGCTTCGTCAATGATAATCGACTCCTTCTTAGACGAAAGCGACCCTTTCCCAATAGTTAAATAAGCTAAACAAGAAGTCAACGAACAGCTCAAATTCACAAGGCTTCCGTAATTGAGGGGTTCCATGGTTTGGAAATTTCGAAAAATGAACTTTTTTTTATTCCTTTATCTAATAGTACAACATGTCAATCGGAGTAAAACTATTGGGATCTGACATGGTAGAGGGGGAAAGTCCAATATTGCAGGAGGTAACCCACCTAGGCTGATGTTCACAGTGGTTTGGATAGGTACTCGAGCAGTTTTGAGTTGTTTATTAATGAAAAACCGTTAATTACTGTAATATATGTAAGCCAATATACGTAAGAGCGCTGTCACCGGCTGTGTACGACATAACAGTCAGTAAGTTACGAACCTTCCACGAGTGTACAGCATATCGTGTATATTGTAAATAAACGCTTTTAGATTACGACTACCCATGCTGTGTCTCTGATTCTCACCATCCAAGATACTACAGTGACGACGAGGTAAATCGGAGCGTGAGAGACATACGTAAAATTCAAAACGAAAGACGCGTTATAAATAATTCGAATGAGTGCAACTGAATAAAAAGGCAGCTCGTGGATCTACACACTGAGTAAAGCTCAAGTCATCGAAGAACTAAGGAATAGAGGAGACCTTAGCAACGAGTCGTTAGAATTAGACGATTTAAGGAAAATATTTAAAAAATCAATAGAAAGTGATTTAAAAAGCGAATCTGAAGAAGAAACAGACGATACAAGTGAAGTGAAACAAGGAACAAACATAAAAACAATGGAATTTAACGCGAAATTAGATTTCGAGCCGGAAAGAGATGATTGGGAACATTTCGTAGAGCGAATGGACTTTTATTTCCTAGCTAATGATGTAACAAATGAAAACAAAAAAAGAGCGATATTTATAACAGAAGTAAGCGCAAAAATGTACGCGTTGATCAAGAAAATTTGTGCGCCGCGTAAACCTAGTGAAGTAGACCTAACTGAAATTGTGGAGATAGTGACAAGTTACATGAAACCCAAAGTAAACGTTACTGTGCTGCGATCGCAATTTCGCAGAGAAGTGCAGCAAAAAGATGAATCGATCGCATGGTACGAAGCTGCATTGCAAGAGATGGCAACGAAGTGTGAATTCTCGGATCCCAAAGATTCTATTTTGATCAATTCATAAGTGCCATACTCGACAATGATATCCGAGAATCACTTTTCAAATTAGAGAATCTAACACTAGAATTGGCCTTGAAAACAGCGATGGCCTGCGAAGAAGCAAAAGTTGCGTCGAAGACAGTGAAAGTGAACACAGAAACACCCGAAAACAAACAAGACCTGCTACGGCTCAAAGGAAGCACCCAGCGAGGCAGCGGGCGTGGACATTTCAATCATAGAAGAGGTACGTCGAGCCAATATCAAAATAGAGGGCAATATCAAGGCCGAAATACCAACCAAACATCACAACGCCAACAGCAAAACAAGGGACATACACCAAACAACTCAAATCGTAATTGCCGTCGCTGCGGGAAGCCAAATCACCCCGAATACAAATGCTGGCACAAAATTGAAGCATGTGAGAAATGCGGAAGAAAAGGTCATCTGCAGGCAGTGTGCAGAGATAACAGTCAAGCGGCAGTGAAGAATCTACAGGATACGGAAAAAGAAGAATCAACAGATAATGAGGAAAGAAATTGGTTTGAGGACGTATTTAAAATAGACTATTCTGATAGTAGTAAGGAAATGGTCGATCCGCAATATTTAGATGTAAAGGTTGGAGAAAAAATTCTTAAAATGGAAATAGATGGAGGCGCCGGAATTTCGGTTATAAGTAAAAAATATTGATATTTTTTCGCGACACACAAAATTGAAAACTCTAATTTAAGTATCAACTATTATTGCGGCAAAGGAAGCAACCCCATTGGAATATTGAAAAATTTGAAAATCGAATACGAAAAAATCGCTACGACAGGAAATCTATACATTATGAACGGAACGGGTGTACCACTTCTTGGGCGCGGTTGGTTATCAAAACTAGGTCTTTGGCTTTTAGATATTGAACAAAAAATCGTAAAATCTGACGGGAATAACAGTTCGAATCGCATAAAACAAAAAAAAAACGGGTTAGAGACTCTTAGAGGAAAAATCTTTGAAAAACACGCCAACTTATTCTCCCCCGGATTAGGAACCTTCACAAAGGGTAAAATTAGAATACATTTAAAAGATAATGTTATATCGATCTATTGTAAAGCAAGAAGCGCACCCTTCGCGTTAGAAAAGGAAAATAGCTAAAGAACTTGATCGTTTAGTAGAAGAAAACCTAATATCACCGGTTGAAGTGAGCGAGTGGGGAACGCCTATCGTCCCAGTAATAAAGCCTTATATTCCACGTCAGACCGGACACCTTCCAGACACTTTATTCTTGAAACTCGACATCATTTGTTTACAGATTCTATGAGTCAAATGAATGAATCAAACAATTTTTCAAATTTTTTTATCTTCAATGGTTTCAGTGGTGCAGGGGGTTGAATTTCGTCAAAAAGGGGCAAAAAACGGAAACACGCTGTCTTTCAAACGCTCATATCTTCGGTTCTATCCATCCGACAGAGTTGATCCTACGTTCGTTTTGAAACGCTTGGAACAGACTTTCATGGTGTATTTTTTGAATGTTGGTATAGCGACAATGACTATTTTTTATAAACAATTATCTTATTCAAATGCGATTTTCAAGGTGAGAACGGGCTTTCAAAATTTTGAAAAAAATATGAGCGTGTTCTTTGGACAATTTACTAAAAGATGTGTGAGTTTTACGATGGAACTCGGATGGAAAGTATTTTTAAACAGCGATTGATTAAAAAGAACGCAACGCGGTTGGCGCACCTCTTACGTAGAATTGACTTCAGGCAACAGATCACGAAACGTTTTCAAATTTTCTTCTGAATTTGGATTACCTGGTTATTTTGAGTTGGGGTTCTCAATATTTTCATTATGTTGAGCCCAGGTAAAGAGTTCTTGTGTTGTCGTTTTTTTTTTATCAAAAAATTATTAGCCAAAAGATTTTCCAAAGCTGAACCGTATGTGACCGCATTTGCATCCAAATAATTTACCATTGAATAGATGATTCCATTTTTATGTACTCATTTTTAGAATGTACAGTAATGTTCATTGATGGTGTCCTCGTGGCTCACCATTTTTTCAAGCCTTTTTTTGAATCAAATTTCCCTTCTACAAATATTTTATTTGCCCATGACCGTGGAACCTTCAGGTAATTGGGAATATGACAGCTGCGAGGTGGAGCAGAGTCACGAAGTAAGCCGCTGCTCATGGGCAAATAAAATATTCGTAGAAGGGAAATTTGATTTTAAAAAAGGCTAGGAAAGATAGTGAGCCACGGGGACACCATCGATGAACATTACTGTACATACATAATTATGACAATCGTAATATATTGTGTAAATAAATTTAATAACACCCACTTCGACTCCCATTCTGTTTATTTGCAAGTCGCCTACTCGTTACTGCGCTGCTCAACAGCAGTGGGTTCATTTTTTGTTGAAATGTTTGTATAAAAAATAGAGAATTAAAAATATTATTAAACGTTCATTTTTTTCTCACAATAACAATACAGCCTTCGATATCGTAAGGCAATCCCAAGACAATGTAAAACGTTTCGTGATCTGTTGCCTGAAGTCAGCGCCGTGGCTAGGGGTGGTGCAATTGAGCAACCGCACCAGGGCGCCTGCGAGCGAGGGACGCCCAAAAGTGATCTGATCCTGAAAAATTTCTCCACAGCGTCAAAGCGCCCATGCGTCCTTCACTCTAGTTCAGTGATCGGCGCGCTAAAACTGGAACGCTTTTTTCATTGGATGTCGCTCATCCGCCGTACCAGACTTTCCTAACGTGCGAGCGCTTGACATAAGTCCTCCACGCGGGACTGTTCTGTACTACAGTTCTCTCTTGATAGCTGCGCTTGCGCCGAATCTCTGGGCCAGCAACATCTGAAGTGAACGCTCGCTTCGTCCTTGATCGTATGTGAATGTTAGACTGGGAGTGTACTACAAGCACTACTCACACTCGCTGTAAGATACTGTTACGTAGAACCGCATGAAAATTGAATTCTGAACGTTCATCCTCGGATAATTGCGAAACCGAATTGTTGAGGAAGATATCAATATAATTTCTTAGTTTTCATTAGTTCAGACTTTTTTTTCAATTATCATAAGATATTAAGATGGATCGTAAAAAAAAAAAAAATCTGGCTGGGAATTAAAAAAAAAGCGATAGGCTCAGGAGAGAGAGCTTCAGAAATATAGTCCTATAAGCTCGTTTTTGACTAAACCTGAAACAATTTCCAAGAATGCCCCCAAAGCTGTTTTCGAATCTACTTCGAGTTCCGACCGAATAGAAAATATTATGACATCGGAACCGCCATCTGTTAGTTCCGAGGGCTGTAATTCGTTAGCAGTTATAGAGAACATCATTTCTGATGCTGAATCTGATACGAATACAGAGCCACCCACGAAACATCGTAAGATTTCTGATAATTCACATGCCCAAGACGACCATGACGTATCTGTTTTTGGAAAAATTTATGCTGATCCGTCAACTTGGTTATCTCTTACTGATCAAAAAATGTGAGAGCTCATTGTTCGTAAGGGCCCGATGCAAATAAGAAATATAGATTTTCCAGTCCATAATGGAAGACGTTTTTCACCCGACTATTACGCAAGGAGACTCAATAACGGTGAACTAGTCACAAGACCCTGGTTAATTTATTTAAAGCCGCATAATGCCGTCTTCCGTTTCTGTTGCGTTTTATTTCCTAACCGTGAATCAGCGGAACATGGTTGGCCAAAGACCGGATCTTCGGATTGGGTTCATTTGTCACGAAATCTTTTAATTCATGAAAAGTCTTAGGCCAAGCAATAGAGCTATCGAAAGGTCGATTTCGTGACAAAAATACTACCTAAAATCTGACTGTGCAGTCATTCAATAGGTAGTTTCCACATGTTTTTCATGATAGCTGCGATTCCTGAATCGTCTTAGGTTTTTTTTGAGAAGCGAAAAATAGCCAAAAAAGCCAAAATTTTGCTTTTTCGCTTATAAAACGTAAAGTATTGATCTGATCGAGAAGCTATAATGGCACTTTTCGTAGAGAATTCAAAAACAAAAAAAATGAGAGGTGAAACGTCTCAATCGGATAATTAGTTTTCGAGAAAATTCCAAAAAACTGGAAAAAACATCACTTTTTCGAAAATTCATAACTTGGGCAATTTTTGAGATGAAGCGTAGTTCCTCTGAATTTAAGTAGTTATTAACATATACTTTATTGGTGCACAATTGCAGAGCTGTCGGATAAATAGTTTTTGCACAATCGCAGTTTTCCGAATTCGACATACTTTTTTCAAGAAGGTCGTGATACTCGGCTACTTGTCGGATTTGAATTTTACAAAAAGCATTTTAAAGAAGAAATAAAATTCTTCAAATCGTATATTCTCACGATACCGACAGATAATGTTTAGTGGGTGAAAAACGGCGTCAAACAGGAGCAAAAAGGCTCGAACGCTTGAAACTAGTCGAGGAGTGGGGGCCGCCCGCTACGCGAGGGGAAAACTGTATATATAGTATACCTTGCGCGCGGCGCGCAATTCCGATCTTTTCACCTCGATTTTTTCAGCAACTAAAGGTCGTATCTCAACACTTTTTTTTTTTAAATTAGGGTAATTTTATCTCAACAATCCGATTCTTTTGTCAGATGTGCAATATAATCAATGGTTTTACTGAAATTTCATGTTTTTCATTAAAAATACCATTTTTCATTAGGAATACAAGGAAAAATCAATTCATAAGAGTTGTAATTAGAATTGGTAGTTTATTTTTCATATATATAATTATCATACAGGTTACATATTCATGTCAATTATTGGATACATCAATTATACATATCTTATCCTAATATTTACAATAGTCTCCTTCTCTTTGGATGTGATGAAGTATCATCCTCATCTTCAGAGTCATTGTCATTTTCAATATTCATACAGTTATCGGAATCATTATTCTCATCGTCTGATACAGATTCGTCCTCAGACTCTACGGAACAATGAGTAATTTCTGAATTTGAGCAACAATCATCGTTGCAATAAGCACAAAGGGTTGTACATTCCAGGTCATGTTTCTTACAACTACAAGAGGCATCTACACACCCCTTTTTGCTACAACCACACGTGTGCTGATTTAAAGGGGAAGGGGACAGGCACGGGGACAGGGACGGAGACGCCGAGGGATGGGCAGCTGCACTGGATTAGAAAGTGCTCCTCCCAATTTATGAGTCATTGGCGCCAAATTTTATACTCCAATATTTTATTTTATTGGAAGACTTTATGATTCTTAGAATTCATTTCAAGTTTATATTGCTTGCTGAATTTTATACCTGTATGTACGAACAACATTCTGCTTTTCTAATATATACATGTTCGCATGGTATAATCAATCATCTCATGTATTTCATCGTGTATACATTACTTGCATCATAATTATATATCTTAGAGATGTACTGCGAATTATCATAAACCCTATAAGTATTGATTTTTCCTTGTATTCCTAATGAAAAATGGTATTTTTAATGAAAAACATGAAATTTCAGTAAAACCATTGATTATATTGCACATCTGACAAAAGAATCGGATTGCTGAGATAAAATTACCCTAATTTAAAAAAAAAAAGTGTTGAGATACGACCTTTAGTTGCTGAAAAAATCGAGGTGAAAAGATCGGAATTGCGCGCCGCGCGCAAGGTATACTATATATACAGTTTTCCCCTCGCGTAGCGGGCGGCCCCCACTCCTCGACTAGTTTCAAGCGTTCGAGCCTTTTTGCTCCTGTTTGACGCCGTTTTTCACCCACTAAACATTATCTGTCGGTATCGTGAGAATATACGATTTGAAGAATTTTATTTCTTCTTTAAAATGCTTTTTGTAAAATTTAAATCCGACAAGTAGCCGAGTATCACGACCTTCTTGAAAAAAGTATGTCGAATTCGGAAAACTGCGATTGTGCAAAAACTATTTATCCGACAGCTCTGCAATTGTGCACCAATAAAGTATATGTTAATAACTACTTAAATTCAGAGGAACTACGCTTCATCTCAAAAATTGCCCAAGTTATGAATTTTCGAAAAAGTGATGTTTTTTCCAGTTTTTTGGAATTTTCTCGAAAACTAATTATCCGATTGAGACGTTTCACCTCTCATTTTTTTTTGTTTTTGAATTCTCTACAAAAAGTGCCAGTATAGCTTCTCGATCAGATCAATACTTTACGTTTTATAAGCGAAAAAGCAAAATTTTGGCTTTTTTGGCTATTTTTCGCTTCTCAAAAAAAACCTAAGACGATTCAGGAATCGCAGCTATCATGAAAAACATGTGGAAACTACCTATTGAATGACTGCACAGTCAGATTTTAGGTAGTATTTTTGTCACGTAAAAAACCTCTATTGCTTGGCCTATCTGCCTCGCACGCAACTGCATTCAAAGAATGGAAAGAATTCGATCATCGCTTGCTCTGCAATCGCACGATTGATGCTGAGAATCAGCGTGCTATAGATCGTGAAATTACACATTGGCGTAGTGTCTTAGAGAGGATCGTGAGCATAATACAGTTCTTATTTAGTCAGTCACTTGCTTTCCGTGGTACCTCTGAGAAGCTATACGAACATAATAATGGTAACTTCCTTAAACTGATAGAGTTATTTGCAAAATTTGATCCACTTATGGCGAAACATATTTTATGCATAATTAATGAAAATACACGGACTCATTATTTGAGTAACGTAATTCAAAACGAAATCATCTTACTGATGTCCAACAAAATAAGAAATGTTTTGTTGAATCTAATAAAGTCAGCGAAATACTATTCAATTATTCTAGATTGTACCCTTGATATAAGTCACGTCGAGCAGATGTCGATCATTATTAGATTCGTGGCAAAACAAGAAAATTCAGACGAATTCGAAGCTCGCGAGCATTTACTGGGTTTTCTTCCAGTGTACGATACTTCGGGAGAGGGCCTCACTACCGCAATTTTTGGAGAACTTGCAAAGTTAGATATTCCGATCGAAAATATGGTCATGGGGTATGATAACGGCGCTAACATGAAAGGAAAACGAGCAGGTGTACAAAACAGAATTTTGACAGTAAATCCACGAGCCTTCTTTGTACCATGTTCGGCCCATACCTTAAATCTGATAGTGAACGATGCTGCTTCTGCTTCTGGAGAAAGTTGGGGCTTTTTCCAGGCTGTCCAAAAGATCTATACATTTTTTTCAAGCTCAACGTACAGGTGGGATTTTTCAAAAAACACATTGCATCTCTCACAGTAAAGTCTGTCAGTGATACTCGTTGGGAGAGTCGAATCGAGGCAGTCAAACCATTGAGGTATCAGTTGGTAGAAATTTACGACGCCCTACTGGAAATCTCGAATGATAAGAAAAAAGACCATGTGACGCAGCATGAAGCAATATCCTTAGCCAATTCGATTGCTGATTTTCGCTTTATATGTAGTGTTGTTATTTGGTACGACATCTTGAGTAAGGTGAATGTCGTTTCGAAAATGCTGCAAAATCCAAAATTGAATCTTCTAGAATGTAAGAGTATGTTGCGTGAAACTGTTGCATTCTTTAATCAATACCGAAGCGAAGAAGGATTCGCTACTGTATTGCAAGAAGCAACTGGAATTGCATCTGAGGTTGAAGTTGAGCCAACTTTCCGTGCTACCGCGATAGCCCGTATACGACGTAAGAAACGTACGTTCGATTACGAATGTGAAGATGAATCCATTTCTGACCCAAAGGATCGCTTTAAAGTTGACTTCTTTTATTTCATCGTCAACACGGCCATAAATGCAACTACAAAACGATTCCAGCTTCTGGAATCGCATTACTCCTTGTTCGAATTTCTGTATGGCATCTACAGCTTAAAAGGAATAGCTAAGGAAGAAATCATGAAAAGTTGTAAAGACTTGCATATAGCCTTGACTTACCGCGAAAGTATGGACACTGATGCAATTGAGCTTTGCGATGAGCTGATAAACTTATCTGCACTATTATCGTCGAGTCAAACTCCAATTCAGTGTATCAATTATATCGTCAATGGCAACTTAGAATCTCTTTTTCTAAAGGTATTAATTGTCTTACGTATTTCAATGACATTGCCTGTATCTGTCGCATCAGGAGAACGTATTTTTTCGAAGCTCAAAATTATCAAAAACTACCTGAAATCAACCATGAGTCAAGAGCGTTTGGTTGGCTTGGCCACTATTTCTATTGAATCCGAGTTGAGCGCATCTATTGAACATAATGAATTAATCGATGAATTCGCGAGAGTGAAAGCACGAAAGGTGCCTTTCTTGTGAATCATTGTCATAATATATTCTGCGAAAAAAAAGTGGTTTGGAGTCGATAAATACCGAAGAACTGACGCACTGCGGGGTCCACTTTTTTTGCTCTGATTTTTTTTTCGATTTTTGTTCTGAATAACTAGACAACATAAAATGGTTTGGAGTCTCTAATTACTGTGGAATTGACGCACCACAGGGTCCACTTTCATAGTAACAACTACAAATATCACATCAAATTAATAACCAATCCAATCTTTAATACTTGTGAGTTCTATACATATATTGGTTGAGTATACTATCGAGATCAGGTTTTATTGAATTTTTGAATGTTTTCAGTTAATAGTCCAGTAAATAGGCGCTTCCATGGAAACTTGCACCAAGCGCCACGAGCCTTAGCCACGGCGCTGCCTGAAGTCAATTCTACGTAAGAGGTGCGCCAACCGCGTCGCGCAGCGCCAGCGGGCGCCGCTTTCTTTTTAATCAATCGCTGTTTAAAAATACTTTCCATCCGAATTACATCGTAAAACTCACACATCTCCTAGTAAATTGTCCAAGGAACACGCTCATATTTTTTTCAAAATTTTGAAAGCGTGTTCTCACCTTGGAAATCGCATTTGAATAAGATAATTGTTTATAACAAATAGTCATTGTCGCTATACCAACATTCAAAGAACACGATATGAAAGTCTGTTCCAAGCGCTTCAAAACGAACGTAGGATCAACTCTGTCGGATGGATAAAACCGAAGATATGAGCGTTTGAAAGACAGCGTGTTTCCGTCTTTTGCCCCTTTTTGACGAAATTCAACCCCCTGCAACTCTGAAACTATTGAAGATGAAAAAATTTGAAAAATTGTTTGATTCATTCATTCGACTCATAGAATCTGTGAAAGAAATCAAAACAGAATCGGAGACATCAAGTGAAATTTTCGATTTATTTTGTCCGGTCTGACGTGAAATGACTCTTCATACCGGGACAATCACGTGAAACCGAATGGATCCATGTTACCGGACAGCGAATATTTCGTATTTTTAGCAGGTTAACCACTCGTTGCACTGAAAACCCCTAGAGTGATTTTGGCGCGCGGTCGATAAAACTCGGCAGCCATTGTTGATAGAAGCCGGCTGACTGTCAATACATCGCGGAAGGTAGACATGTGGGGTTATGTTCGCTTATTTTAAGCAAATGATAAATGAAGTGAATAAAACCTACGTGAATAAGTTATTGATATTTATCAAAAATCGATCAATCAGTTTTAAATAATATCATAGTACAATCAACGATCTAACTTAAGCTATAACTGCAAATTAATTAGAATCAAAGAGTTCATCGAGAACAACCAATTCCTTGATTGTATTAAGATATCATTGAAAACTAATTGATAGATTTTTGATAAATATTCATAGCTTATTCACGTAGTTTTTATTCACCTTATCAATCATTTGCTTAAAATAAACGAACATAACCCCACATGTCTACCTTCCGCGATGTATTGACAGTCAGCCGGCTTCTATCAACAATGGCTGCCGAGTTGCATCGACCGCGGGCCAAAATCACCCTAGGGATTGTTCAGCGCAACGAATGGTTAGCCCGCTAAAATGACGTCATATTCGCCAATATTCGCTTTTCGGTAGCATGGATCCATTCGGATTCACGTGATTCTCACGGTATATGCGGCGACTACAAAATACCTGTAAATCCTTCAATGATAATCGATAGACACCCTTTGCCGCGAGTAGAATATTTGATTGCAGAAGCCCAAGGCCGTGAGATTTTTTCTAAAATTGACCTGAAAGAAGCCTTCGCACAAGTAGAATTAGAGGAAGACAGCAAAGACCGTCTAACAATCAGCACTCATAAAGGATTATGTAGACCAAACAAATTATTCTATGGGGTAGCTTCGGCACCAGGGTTTTTCCAAAAGAAAATGGAACAAATTTTTCCGAAAATACCAAATTTTTATGTTTTTATCGACGACATTCACATAAGAGCCAAAAATGTGAGGGAAATGCAAAAAACGATCGATATTGTATTCACAACACTTGATGATTGCGGACTAAAAATAAGGAAAGAAAATTGTAATTACGTTACGTGAAAACCCGTAACTTATGTATAAATTATGACCCGCAAAAACCATTAATATTAACATGTGACGCGTCAAATACTAGAATTTCGGCAATTCTGTCACACCCGACCAAAGAAGGCGAGCGTCCCATCGCATTTGCAGCTAAAGCATTGAGCAAACAAGAGAAAAATTATGCAATTATAGACAAGGAAGCAAAAGCTATAATTTCCGGTATCACAAAGTTTTATGATTACATCTACGGTAGGAAATTCACCTTAAAAACAGATGATGAACCTTCAGTGCGTATCTTTGGTCCAACAAGGGGCATTCCAATAATGGCAGCGCGAAGACTGCAACGCTATGCAGAATTTTTAAGCGCATTTAAGTACGATATCAAGGTGCTCGCCTACGCAATTCCACCAGACCTGGGGTGCGATTCTGTAACTTTTGCGCTAACTTATCACATGTGCTAACTTTTTCCCCGATTGTACGCCAATGTGCTTCCCCGCTAACACCCGTTTACCCCCGGTAGCGCCTATATGCGCGGTTTTCGGGTGTCAACAAGCTGAGGTCGCCATGCAACTGCGCGAGAATCAACAATTGAACACCGAAGTGAACTTGGCCCCCCAATATATGCCAAATCAAAAAAAGTTTCTGCCATCGATTGTCCTCCGTTTGCCAGCGTTTGCCGTATATTTATTTTCGTTTGCCCCTTCTAACTTCGAAAGTTATCCGTTTTCAAAAATTGGGGGGGCCAACTTCGCCAATTCGGCCCCCCAACATATGCGAAATCGATTTTTTTTTTTGCCATCGATTGTTCTTTGTTTGCCAACGTTTGCCATATCTTTATTTTCGTTTGCCCCTTCTAACTTCGAAAGTTATCCGTTCTCAAAAATGAGGGGGGGCCAACCTCGCCAATTCGGCCTCCCAACATATGCGAAATCGGACTTCTTTTTGGCCATCGATTGTTCTTTGTTTGCCAACGTTTGCCATATCTTTAGTTTCGTTTGCCCCTTCTTACTTTAGAAGTTATTCGTTCTCAAAAATCAACTTCACGAAATTGGCTCGAGTTTTGGAAATATATATGTATCTATTTTTTTTTCGTGCCCCCTCTTTTGAAACCACCGACATTAGCTGGTAAATTAAACTATGAAACTCACGACCCCAGGGTGTGCCACGGGGAGGCTGCGCGGTAGGATTTTACACCCCTTTTTTTTCTTGTATTTTTTTTTTTTTTTTGATTTTTTTTTGTTTTTAAATTTTTATTATTTTTTTTCCCATTTTTTCTGCGTTTTTTTTTTTTTTACTTTTATTAGGTTTCTATTTTTTTCCCCCGTATTTTTTTTTTATTCTTATCATTTTCATTTTCTTGTTACTCTTTTTGTTTTTTGAATAAATTCTTTTCAGTCATTCAACCAGACGGATGCAGGCGTACATACATCTCATGATACTTTTATTCTCATCCTACTTTGTAGTACCTGTATATGATGGATTATTAAGGTGCTTTCCCCAGGCGATTCCACCAGACCTGAAAACATTGGGAAGAAGGTGTTATTAAACGGAATATCTCTGTCTGGGCATCGAAATCAATGAAACAAGCTCTGTAGCGCAATTTTATGCGTGATTGCGAACACGTACGGCCAAAAAAATATTTTTTATAACACGGGCATGAAATGGGCCTTCTTTCATGCTTGTCGAGAGGGGGGGAAATCACGTGTTTCGACCGTGAATACCGAATATCTAACAGCGGGAGGGAATGTACATTCCCTCCCGCTCCAACGGCAAATCTTGGATCTTTCTTTTTTTATAAATAAATTATTATTAATTATTATTAATTTTTTTTTTTTAATTTAAAATTTTTTTTTTTATTGTCTTCCCCCATTCGATCGACGCGCATCAAAGAAGGCCCATTTCGTGCCCTTATTATAAAAAGTACAGTGTGCATCTAGGGGGGGATGGCCATTTCTACCTCGGGTGAGACGTTCTTAGCACTCGTCTTTGTCTCGGGCGCCTTCGGCGCCCTCTACTACGACTCGTGCTAAGAACGTCTCACCCTCGCTTGAAATGGCCATTTTCCCCTCCTAGATACACAATATACTATTTTTTACGCGAAAATAGAGAAGATATCCATGTAAAACGGCTTTTTAAATGTTTTACATGGATATCTTCTCTATTTTTGCGTAAAAAAAAATATTTTTTTGGCCGTACGTGTTCGCAATCACGCATAAAATTGCGCTACAGAGCTTGTTTCATTGATTTCGGTGCCCAGACAGAGATATTCCGTTTAATAACACCTTTTTCCCAATGTTTTCAGGTCTGGTGGAATTGCCTGGGGAAGCACCTTAACTGCACTTAAAAATTATGAAATATAGTAAAAAGAATTATAACGAAAATGTGGCAATACCGATATCACTTTTTGTCAATCCTTCAACCACACAGATATATGCGCATAGAGCATGCATCTCGCAATACTTTCTATTCTTATCTTATTTTGTAGTACCTGTATGTAATGGATTATCTAACTGCACTTAAAGAGTATGTAACATAGCGATAAAGACTATAACGTAAGTACGATAAAACATGTTTTTTTTTTCAAGAAATTGTCACGCTGGAACTATGCTTCGACATTTTGGATAGCGAGCGACTTCGTGTTGGAATATTTGTTAGATACGCCCTACATTTAGATTACCGTTATTCGGATATCTTGACATAAGCGATAATCACTGGCTTCACAAATACTTTGGCTAAAGATGTTTGTGGAATATATACCGCTTTTGATTTAAGACTGTCGCGCTCTTCCCACGCTCCAGTTAGTCTTCGACAAAAAGCGATATAATGCGCTAGACCACCGACGATTTTACTTGGTATAGAATGGATGATGCCTATCAAGTTATACGTCGTACCATTCACCAAGACTGTACAAGGTATTTCGGAAAGTGCAACATTGTTTCCAGCTTTCGGGAACCCAAGCAACCTAGAGAGCTTACTCATGAATGCGTGTTCCGTATCAACGAATAAATGCTTCTCTGGCGTTCTGTTAACGATGGCACGCTTCGTGCAAGTTTCACAATACAGTATAGGATTCGAAAAGCAATCGTCGATACTATCTTGAAGGCCTGTTCTCAACCCTTTTAGATGAATCGGCTTCGATGTAATTTGTAAGATTGGGACGCTGCTCCGTACTTCTTTTCTGCAGACTGAACAGTAGCCTTCATCAAACGCGCTAGGGAATTCGGTCAGAGACTGTTGAAGAAAAGTCGAAATATTGCAGGCACAATCTATCGTACTTCCATGTTTATCCAGCAATGTAGATAAAAAGACAGCCCTCTCTACGTACCAGTTCTTACTCAGTCCATTCAAGGTATAATCCAATATCAGACGGAAGAAAACAAGGTTTCCGTGATCGGTTTCCACCGCTGATTTGTACGTCTTGGAGTCAGAGCATGCTGTTGCCATCAGTTCAACGGATGAATCACATGGACACGTGTAAGTCAAGTGAACTTTGGCTTTATCTATTTCGACCGTGCCACCATTTCGAATATTACTATCTCTTCTTCGTCGCAACGGGCGGTTGTGAATATATTCCACATCTGGACAAGGCTGTAGATACTTTCCTCTTCTAGGCATACGCGGTTTAGGTAGTTCGGAACTGTCACATTGAACTTTTCCGATTCCTATATTTTGACCAGTCTTATTATTTCGATTTCACCAGGACTCTTCTTCTTGGAGATAATCGAATGAATCAGAACGTACACTAACGTCTGATTCACTGATTTCTGCGGCTTTGTATTTTTCCACATCGAACGAATCGTCATCGACATCCTCGTGCAAACTGATACTGAACTTTCGTGAAGTTCCGTTGCCTACATCTTCTGTGGGACATGTAACATCATGAACAATCACATCAGATTTGTCCACATTGTCCACCGTTTGCGATTGGTTTAGACTAACGTCGGTGTTAGTAGATGCTGTCATATCGCCTAGGTCATCAGTGGAATCCTGATGCAAATTCGGATTTATCATTGTGTTCACATGCTTATCGATTTGGGATATTGCGGCGTTATACGCCGCTCGTTCGATCTTACACATGGCCGCGATGGAACGCATGTGTTTGATCATGAATTTGTCCACTCGGAGCGGCTTACCTTCGTCACTCAAGATGTTATTTTTCAGGATGTTGAAGTAATTCTCTGACCTGGCAGACGTGGCGGTGTTGTGTTTTGTTCCACTTATCTCTGACATCACATTAGTCCATAAGGGAAAATACTGACAAAGCCGTAAAAATGGTGTTACGAATTCGGGGCAATTATACGGATTAACTCGTTCGAGTTTTTCAGACTCTTTGGCTATACCTTCAGCATAGCCTTTGATATTGCTGAAATTTGGTAAGTCCGTGCTTGATGCATCATCTAGAGATTCGAAGAGTTCGGCCAATGGATGGCCATCGGAATCTGCCTCACTTTCTTCAACCGAAAACGTTCGGATAGAATCTAGAAGATACGTTTGACGACTACTGCATTCCGAATTATCACCGTCATTGATGCACAGTGCAACCACAAGCAAAGCAGTTACCAATTTTTTGAAGTCTTTTCGGGTTATGGACGTGGTCATTATTCCAATGCATCGAAGATAGAAATCTTTCACCCTCGACGGTTTACCTTTGAAGCACTTCCACCTGGTAACCATTTTAATAGCGTGTGCAATATCAACGCGTACGTAACAGCGTGGTTTGATGCTTGGTGCCTTTATTGCGGAGAGACAGCGAAGACACATTCTTACGTACGTCTTGAGACTGCATTCATTGAATGAGAGGCTAATCCCATTCAACAAGGCTAGTGAGAAGTCAGTAACCGTTTCTTTAGGAATGGGGAAACCGCAGCGGATCCACTCTCTCAGCGCATACGTGATCATATTTGCATCCTGCTTTTCGGACAAAAATTGAAGGACTGGTAGGATTCCCGCTGTACCTTTTACTACGCCTTGATACAAAAATATTGCACCAGAACGTCCGTTTGGTCGAGTCAATGCTTCCACAATCGAACCTGTGGCATCAAAAGTTACGGGTACCCCACTCTTTATGAGATCTTTGTACAGATCTAGCTGCTCTGGGGACCAGTACATGGAATGAAATTTATCCAATGCGATCTCCCTTATCGTACCGGAAAATTCGACGTTCGTCTTTAAGGCTTGTAACGACTTTATAGGATCAGTCACCTTATGCACGCCTAATGCTTTGTCTTTCGCTTCTTGTCGTGCCTTATTTGCTACTCGCAAATTGTACAAATGAGGAGGTTCTTCGTCGCCGTAATCCATATCCTTTGTGGCTTCGCAACGCCATGCAGCAGGTTTTTGATATAGCAATTTTTGTTGAACCTCTAATCTCTCTTCACCAGCTAAGGGGCGTTTTCTGGTATGTGGTATCCCTCTGGTGTCGGAAGTTGTGACGGAAATACGAACCTTTTGCCCTTGTTTTGGTTTATTCAAACAGTGGCCAGTGAAATCGTTACCGCATTCTTTGCACTTTCCTTTTATTTTAATGTATACCTTCTTTTCATTATCATATACTTTAGCTCTTTTAAAAGTATATGCACAAGGCAATTTGGTTTTCTTGTAACAGAGTTTATGCAATATGCTTGTCCACCCTTTTCTTAGTATAAAGTACCTACGTCTGTTCCCGTAACGACCTTTCTCGTTATACACCACAGAATGGGGCCGCATTTTCTTCCATGATGCAGGGTCGATATCTACGTCGTAGAACAGGTCAGGACACTTCTGTAGATTTTTTGGGACAACCGCGGTGTCATCGATTTTGAAATTAACATGTTTACAATCAGAAACATTTCCCGAGGTGTCCATGGAATTATCATACGAACCTTCCGTACTTTCATCTAATGTTGCCATTGACAAGCGAGTACCACCGTGTTGACTTTTACAACCGTGTTCGATTTCGGTCTCAGAATCGTCATTCGCATCTTCCGGATTTTCGTTTGGCATTGACATTCCACGGTTTTGTGTAATTTTAGTTAAAATATCCCCGCGGTTTTGCTTAATACGTAAATAAAGATTGTCAACTTTTATTAAATCGTCAAGTGCCGTACATGCTTCTTTCCAGATAGGATGGTTTCTCGGTCTCAAGTCGAAATCGTCTTTACCTGTTATTTCAAAAAGATCCATGTGTGAAATCTTTTCCACAATAAATTGTGCTGAGACTGTGGCTACAGCTGGCATAATTAAATATTGCAACAGCCAGATTCCTGGCTATAGCTGGCAGTTACAACGTATCCGCACCGCTTATATCTCTTCCGCATCTAGCATAGAAACGTCGTCGGCTGAGGCCCTGCGCGTGAAGCTGATTGCGTGTCGCAAGAGACATACGGACCTATAGAGATCGAGCTCCGCTGTAGTATCAATGCCCGATTCGAGGCGAGGCGAGCGTCGCTGTTGAACGATCAGCGGCGGAGGGGAGAATATTTGCGAAGACGATGCGCGCGCATATACAGACCCGAGTACTCGAGCAGGGACTGGAGCAGATATGTACTATACATAGCATAGCGTCGGGCCTGTTTGAACCCGCAGCTTACTGACGAGGGGCGCGGAATGGTAGAAGTTGAGTGGGTTGAATGATAGGAAACGAATTATTGGGAAATACAGTGATTCTTCGTAGCGGAAACTGTCCTTCACAACTAAAACAAATTCCGGCAAACATTGAATCGACCCTATATACTGGAAAGTACACTCCGTAAGAGTGAATATTTAGTTATCAGCGAACCAAAGTTTCATGCAAGCGAATGAACCAGTTCCTCATTTGATCTGTCAAACATATTTTTTATGTATTGTAACTTCCTGTATATGTTTCACCAGCTGAAGGCGGTGAAATTATACTAGTTCGCGTGTGTTCTTTGTCACGGGTTATTTTTATGAATATTTGGAGCTCCTCTGGGAAAAGTTGAAAAAACCCTTAATTTACCCTGATACAGACTCGGATAGATTTTGCACTACCAGAGCTGCCTCCCTACAGACTTGGGATATGCTAGACTCAACAGACTAGGATAGCAATTATAGCTCTACCGTAGCTGTCCAGAATCTAGCTCACCGAAGCTGCCTTTTTACAGACTTGGGATATGTGTGTTCTCAGACTAGGGTACCAATTATAGCTATACCGTAGCTGTCCAACACACTCACCGAAGCTGCCTTTTAGCTATGAATGATTTGAAGTTTTATCTGAAAAAAATGATGAAATTTGTGAAGTAGGAAAATGAAAGAGAAAGATCAGATTCATGATTAATTATATGATCACTTGATCATTTCCGGTTTTTATTTTCTATTCCGTTCGTCTCTGTTCTTGTGAACGTTTATTTACAAAATTATAAGTTTTAATGCAAAACAAAAATATAATCGTGAATGATTGTATGAATGTTGATGAATGAAGTGAATGAATGATTTCCTTAATTTTAACTTAATGCTATTTGGAGTTTTGGCTCAATGGCCGGACTTTTGGTTTTCTGTTTAATCTAAGTTTATCTAGATTTTTCTTTGTTCTTTTGTTTTAAATTGAATTTGTTTTAAATACAATTTTTGTTTTTGAGTTTAAATTGACTGCGATTTTAGCAAGCTACAATTTTTTTTGATTGATTTGTTGTAATTGAAGTGCTATTTTAGCAAAGACAATCTTGATTCTATTTTGCGGTATAATTGCCGCTTTGGCTAATTATCCTAATTTAGTGAGTGAATTTGTGAATTTTAAATAGAAATTATGTACGAGTCGGTCGGCCGCTTTGGCTCGAGTCCGCTGATCGTGCTTGACCAGCTCGCCTTTTATACTTTTGTTGAGTATACACAGACGTGTGGCTATCTTTGTATTGTATTATGTGGTACAATACCAGCGTGTTCATCCATGTTTGATGTCGTCTATAGTTTGTTCGTTCGGCTATAGGCCGAACACGTTACAGTATGGTATTGTAATATGTTCCACAACACCCTGAACTAGAAAACAGTCACCTCAATCACAAAAAAGATACATAATTTGACAACAGCGCACAAGAATAAATTATAAAGAGCATGTTCTTAATTTGATACTACTTTTCGAAAATCATTATGACGAGCAATATGTTGGGAGGCCGAATTGGCGAAGTTGGCCCCCCCCTCATTTTTGAGAGCGAATAACTTCTAAAGTAAGAAGGGGCAAACGAAACTAAAGATATGGCAAACGTTGGCAAACAAAGAACAATCGATGGCAAAAAAGAAATCCGATTTCGCATATGTTGGGAGGCCGAATTGGCGAAGTTGGCCCCCCCTCATTTTTGAGAACGGATAACTTTCGAAGTTAGAAGGGGCAAACGAAAATAAAGATATGGCAAACGTTAGCAAACAAAGAACAATCGATGGCAAAAAAAAAATCGATTTCGCATATGTTGGGGGGCCGAATTGGCGAAGCTGGCCCCCCCAATTTTTGAAAACGGATAACTTTCGAAGTTAGGAGGGGCAAACGAAAATAAATATACGGCAAACGCTGGCAAACGGAGGACAATCGATGGCAGAAACTTTTTTTGATTTAGCATATATTGGGGGGCCAAGTTCACTTCGGTCAATTGAACCCAATGAAAACCCGGCTCTATGATTAAGCTCTCGCGATCGAGTGCTATCTTAACGAATTTTTATCACCCGCCGTAACGACACTGTCACAGGCCTCGATCTAAATGTATCGATAACTGTACCGATCGCGTGTTATCTAAACGAATTTTCAGCGCCTGCCGTTAACGAGACTCTATAATATATTCCTTATTTTTCATCGAATATGTATGCTATGAAAATGTTATAATTTATTATTAAATCAATGTTTCAACTACTTCGATAATTTTTGACCCGGCAATGTAGATGAGAATCGAAATTACAAATAACGAATATCGAGCATACGTGTATCCTGTAACTCCCCACATAGGTAACGTACTTTTTACATTAATGTTCGTGTAAGTTATGAGCATACGTATGGGGCATTCTACGCTCAATCTTCTAGGTTGTAGATATACTACCTCCAAAACAATCTCATGATTTTGACGGATTGGTTTTTTGAACAATTTTTGCGTTATACATATTTTTTATTCGAATACCCTTTCGGTACGCGCGTTGCGCAACTAGACACGAATTGTCGTTCTCTATGCTGAGTGTTCTGCTCTCTGAATAATTTGGTGCAC
Organism: Tenthredo scrophulariae; assembly: GCA_963978835.1. Taxonomy (NCBI): domain Eukaryota; kingdom Metazoa; phylum Arthropoda; class Insecta; order Hymenoptera; family Tenthredinidae; genus Tenthredo; species Tenthredo scrophulariae. Next base: position 7,765,272 of record OZ022235.1, on the reverse strand, counting down.
CGCTTTTGAAGATATACCGTGAGAATCACGTGAATCCGAATGGATCCATGCTACCGAAAAGCGAATATTGGCGAATATGACGTCATTTTAGCGGGCTAACCATTCGTTGCGCTGAACAATCCCTAGGGTGATTTTGGCGCGCGGTCGATGCAACTCGGCAGCCATTGTTGATAGAAGCCGGCTGACTGTCAATACATCGCGGAAGGTAGACGTGTGGGGTTATGTTCGTTTATTTTAAGCAAATGATTAATAAGGCGAATAAAAACTACGTGAATAAGCTATGAATGTTTATCAAAAATCTATCAATTAGTTTTCAATGATATCTTAATACAATCAAGGAATTGGTTGTTCTCGATGAACTCTTTGATTCTAATTAATTTGCAGTTATAGCTTAAGTTAATTCGTTGATTGTACTATGATATTATTCAAAACTGATTGATCGATTTTTGATAAATATCCATAACTTATTCACGTAGGTTTTATTCACTTCATTTATCATTTGCTTAAAATAAGCGAACATAACCCCACATGTCTACCTTCCGCGATGTATTGACAGTCAGCCGGCTTCTATCAACAATGGCTGCCGAGTTTTATCGACCGCGCGCCAAAATCACTCTAGGGGTTTTCAGTGCAACGAGTGGTTAACCTGCTAAAAATACGAAATATTCGCTGTCCGGTAACATGGATCCATTCGGTTTCACGTGATTGTCCCGGTATATTGCTGACCAGTAATGACCAAACCTTCTGGGGTAAGCGTCAATTTTTTATTACCTACAAATGATTTGATGGGCATTTAGTAAATAAACGTAGATTCTACGTAGAGAGGAAACCGGCCTAAAACGAGACCCCGGTGTGAAATAAGTAATCGATTAAATGAATGCCTTTAGATGTTGAAAAACTGCTTCTATATTCAAAAAATAGTGTCTCATTCGGCCCCGTAGCTGCAGTTCTTAGGTGGCTCTTTTTGCCTCGATCTCCCCGACATTCAACATGTATAATCCCACTCAAATAATAACGAACTAAAACGTAATCGGCATAAGGCTCAGTCCATGTCAACTCGACCAGCGATTGACCCTGCTCGCATTTTTCTTTTAGTTCAACGTTAACTTACGTATAATAGTTGCAATTAAAAAACTCCGAGTTTTCCATTTTTTTCTATAATTTTACAGCAAATACCTACTCCAAAAATTATGATGGTCCATAACTTAAAAAATTTCTGCCCCTTTGTAAAATCTTGAAAAATTCTAAGAGATTCTGTGTGAAATTTAGAATTTTTCTATACAAGTCCCATGATGGGCCGATTTCTCCTTCTAGGCTTCTCGTACACTCGACATTACTGTGATTCAATCAAACTGTGTGGAAATCTTTGATTTGCTTTTCGATCATCGTTTATCGTTAAAAGATTGTTCTATTCGGTGAACAAAAAATGTTCGAAAATTAAATTTCCACTGATTCAAGAAAAGGGACACATCTGCAAAGATGATAACTTGATGTATCGTGGATTTCATTTTGTACTCTAAATAAAAACGGGTAAAAGAAAGGAATGAATTCCAAATATTATTAAATAGGGCATTTTTTATTACTATTTGGAGCCGATTTGACGGGCTTCAACAGGAAAACTGTCGAATACCCCATATAAGGGCCAATTTAATATACGTACTAATAACGATAATAACAGTTTAATATTTAAATAAAAATATACCAGTAAGTGAGGGTGAAATGCAAAAATTATAAAAAATTCTGTGCAAGATTTATAATTTTTCAATTTTTTTTTTTTTCCATCAATTCTGTGTAATTCTGTTTAATTCTAATTTTGTGTTTCACCAATCTATAAGGAATGTGAAAATAAAAGTTTAATAAATATATTATATATTAGGTATTCCATACCAACTCGACCAATGATTTTCCCTCACCATTTTTGATTTGATTCGTAATTTTTGATACGGTTACCCCAACTCTAATACCCATTCATGAATTTTTTCAAAAAAATCGCGCGAACCGTTATCTATTCACGAATTTTCAAAACTTCAAACAGAGAGACACTTTTGATTTTTTTGACAAAACCTCAAAAATTCTGTGTCCGAAGACGATCATTTCTTTACTAAATGCCCATTAAATCATTTGTAGGTAATAAAAAATCGACACTTACCCCAAAAGGTTTGGTCATTACTTATCAGCAATATATATCTTCAAAAGCAGTGCACCAAGTTATTCAAAGAGCAAAACACTCAGCATAGAGAATGACAATTCGTGTCTAGTTGCGCAACGCGCGTACCGAAAGGGTATTCGAATAAAAAATATGTATAACGCAAAAATTGTTCAAAAAACCACTCCGTCAAAATCATGAGATTGTTTTGGAGGTAGTATATCTACAACCTAGAAGATTGAGCGTAGAATGCCCCATACGTATGCTCATAACTTACACGAACATTAATGTAAAAAGTACGTTACCTATGTGGGGAGTTACAGGATACACGTATGCTCGATATTCGTTATTTGTAATTTCGATTCTCATCTACATTGCCGGGTCAAAAATTATCGAAGTAGTTGAAACATTGATTTAATAATAAATTATAACATTTTCATAGTATACATATCCGATGAAAAATAAGGAATATATTATAGAGTCTCGTTGACGGCAGGCGCTGAAAATTCGTTTAGATAACACGCGATCGGTACAGTTAGCGAGGCCTGTGACAGTGTCGTTACGGCGGGTGATAAAAAATCGTTAAGATAGCACTCGATCGCGAGAGCTTCATCATAGAGCCGGGTTTTCATTGGGTTCAATTGTTGATTCTCGCGCAGTTGCATGGCGACCTCAGCTTGTTGACACCCGAAAACCGAGCATATAGGCGCTACCGGGGGTAAACGGGCGCTAGCGGGGAAGCACATTGGCGTACAATCGGGAAAAAAGTTAGCACATGTGATAAGTTAGCGCAAAAGTTACAGAATCGCACCCCTGAAAACATTGGGAAAAAAGGTGCTATTGAATGGAATATCTCTGCCTGGGCACCGAAGTCGATGAAACAAAATACGTCGCGCAATTCTATGTGCGACTCCGAACATGTACGGCCCAAAACATGTTTTGTTTTACGCAAAAATAGAGAAGATATCCATGTAAAACGGTTTTGAAACGTCTATGTGCGACGTATTTTGTTTCATTGATTTCGGTACCCAGGTAGAGATATTCCATTAATTAGCACCTTTTTTGCCAATGTTTTCAGGTCTGGTGGAATTGCGTAGGCAAGTACCTTAAATATGGTCAATCAGCGGATAACTGCGCGGATGGACTCTCTCGGTTGATTAGTACTGAGGCGAGCGAAAATAGGGTAAATAAGGTGGAAGAATGTACGTACTTAAACTACATCGCGAATGAAGCAAATGGTGTTTGGATTGGAAAACTGTATCTGAAGAAACTAGAAAAAATAAAATACTTGCACTAGTTATGAAGCACTTCAAAGATGGTTGGCCAGAAGGAAAAGTTCCAGACGAAATAAAGCCGTTCGCCAACCGGAAAGACGAACTCACAATAGAACAAGACTGTATACTATGGGGATATAGGATCGTAATCCCAGAAAAAATGACTAATAAGATACTAACTGAACTGCACAAAACACATTTGGGAATTGTTAAAATGAAAACAGTTGCGAGGTCGTTCTTCTGGTGGACGGGAATTGACGCAAGTATAGAACGGGTTGCGAGAGCGTGCGATGAATGTGTGCGCAAGAGAGACAACCCGCAGGCGAGTTATTTGAATCCGTGGGAATGGCCAAGCGACACTTGGGAGAGAATGTATTCCGAATTGATAGGACCGATTGACGGTCACAATTTTCTACTAATATTAGACGCTCGATATAAATGGCCGGAAATTTTTGAACTAAAACAGATTGATTGCAAAAGCTTAATAAAAGTTTTTCGACAAGTTTTTGCATGATTCGGGTTGCCAGAATGGTTGATCACGGACAATGGTCGACAATATACAGGCACCGAATTCAAATCGTTCATAAAAAAGCTAGATATAAAACACATTTTTTCCTCCCTCAAGCTCCCAGAAACTAATGGGGCAGCGGCAAATTTGGTACGAACGTTCAAGAAAGCTTACAAAAAATCAATAAGGAACCTTCCACGAGTGTACAGCATATCGTGTATATTGTAAATAAACGCATTTAGATTACGACCAGCCATCCTGTGTCTCTGATTCTCACCATCCAAGATACGACAATTACTATTGATAATATCCGAAAAATGGAGAAGCCGGATTTTTCCAATCGAGGAAAATACAAATATAACTATAAATGTTGTATGAAAACGTGTGGCACAAGATCATCTGACAATCCCAGTGTTCGCTTCCATAGATTTCCATAGCCGAATGTGCGCGTGGTTAAAAGAAAGAATCTTTTCGGAGTGCAAGAAAAAATCGATGCCTTAAAGTTTTGGAGAAGTGCTACAAAAATAAGCAATGTTACTTGAAAGATGGTTGTATGCTCGCTACACTTCAAAAAAGAAGACTATTTCTATACGGCTAAATTTCATGTACATAATATAGGTTAGCTTTGGTATGAGATTATCTAGTATATTAAAAAACAATTTTTCACCGATTGTTTTATACCAATCATATGAGATCGATCACTTATTTGGTTTTATTATAGATGTTACAGTAAAAAAAAAAATTGCTTAAGAAAAAACGCTGTCCCTTCGAGTAATTTACCTACAAATGAAAAGATTGATCTTCAGAAGAACTTAGATCGTTTGAAAAGAAGACTTGGACGCCGTGAAAAGCAAGAAAAGATAACAGTTACAAAAAAGAAGAAGCCAAACAATCCGCCTGAATCAATTAGTGATAAAAAAAAATGGAGTCTGAGTAGTGTACATATGAGAGTTCTGGATCCAGCCTTCTTTACCGGCCATCAGGCAGTAGGTAAGTTACCGACCGCGCCGATAAGTTATCGACGATCGGATGGTAACGATTACCGATCTTTGTTACCGATAGTCTGATGGTAACGATTTTGGATTGCCGATCTTATGTTACCGACAATCGAATGGTTGCGATTTTCCGCCATGCGATGGCGCCACTACCGATCCGTTTCTTGGATCATGGTAACGATGGCCGATCTTTGGGTTACCGATAGTCTGATGGTACCGATGTTGAATCATGGTAACGTGAATCATGGATTGGCGATGTTCCGTTACCGGCAATCGAATGGTTGCAATTTGCAACTGGGCGATGGCGCCACTTTCGTTATCGGTAGTCCGACGGTAACGATTCTGAATCAAAGATTGCCGATCTTCTGTTACCGACAATCGGATGGCTGCAATTTTTTCCGTTTCGCGATTGCAATTTTCCACCGTGTGATGGCACCACTTTCGTTATCGGTAGTCCGACGGTAACGATTCTGAATCAAAGATTGCCGATCTTCTGTTACCGACAATCGGATGGCTGCAATTTTTTTTTTTCGTCTCGCGGTGGCGCCACTACCGATTCGCCTTCGCATCATGGTAACGATTACCGATCTACCGACAATCGATCCATGATGGCCGCTCTGAAATATCTAATTCCTAGCTTACATATATATGCGAATTATACCAGCTGAAATGCTCAAAGAGTGGCAGGGTATGTTATATGCAAGCAGTGACGCGGATCATCCGATAATATATGTTTTTTTATTTGGTATTTCTTAAGTCTAACCTATTCTAAAGTGACAATTTTCTTGAAACTAGCCTCAACTATATTTCTTAAGTCTAACATATTCTAAAGTAAAAAAATTTTTTCTTAAAACTAACTTAAGCTATATATTTACAAAAATTTCTTAAAAACTAACTTAAGCTATATTTCATAAGTCTAACCTATTCTAAAGTAGAAAATTTTCTTAACACAAACTCAAACTAGGGGATATTGTCGTTCGAGCGGAATCATCATCGGTTGCGGTGGCGGTATGTCAGGGGATGATGACCTCGACGACGATGACGGCGAGCTCGGACTCGATCGTGAATACTCCGATGAGGCCGAACTGGGTGATGGTGATCGGCCTCGTTCCATATTTATTTGGATCGTCTCCGTATCCGAACCCGCCGCATCTTCCCGCACGGAAGACGAAATATCAAAGCATTGAATGGGCGATGCTGTGGCATTTTCAGTAGTGGCCGCACGCATCGCCCAATGATCATTAATTTGATACTGCCGCGTGATGTTTTCTATCATTTCGTAGTGCACGCTCGCGGTTTCATTGATAAAGTTCTCATCCACATGACTGTCGCGCAAAAAACGCAGCACCACCTGCGCGTTCTGAAGGAATCGCGCCCTCAACTCGGCCCTTCGCCGCAGTTGCGCTGCCCGCTGTGCAACTCTTCCGTGAGTCTGATTCATCTGGATTTAACACACATTCTTATATTAGAATCCGTTAAAATTTGTATATTCAATACCAACAACATACCTTATTTTTTTTTTTTTTTTTCTTCTACGCGTTTTTAGTTTCGGAAATTCTTCTTCTTCTTCTTCTTCTTCTTCTTCTTGATGCTTTACTCCGATTCTATGAACTTTCGCTATTCACCGATCTTTTCAAACTGTTTCGGATTCTATGAACTTTCGCTATTCACCGATCTTTTCAAACTGGAAACCGCCTTCTTCTCAAACTGACCTGGCTGGGGGAGTTGGGTTGCATCCTATTGGCTGCACACCACCCCCGAAATAAAATGAGGCCCAACCAACCAGAGAACAGCTCTCAAGACATCCTCCCACACCATAAAATCGGTTAGTCTCAAGACTCGAGCAATAAATCAATGTGATTTTCGCTGCTCTAAGATAAGATCTGCCAAAGATGAACACGGCAATAGGAAAATATGGGTTTTCCGCATTCGTTCACACGGTCCTGCTTGCACAGCTGCGTGCATACCGATCCCACGCAATAAATCAGCAGCTCAGTCAATTTTCGGCTTTGCCTGAGACCACACACGGAGCTGTTAATATGGAGCTAATATTGGATGTACAAGGGTTTGGGCGATTCAGTGATAAATTTGTGATAAAAGAGCTGGCTGCAATAAGCATTCGCGCGCATGAGGAATATAGACAGGGTATTACACGCATCCTCTTCAAAGCACCATGCTCCTGGGTGACTCTCTCAAGCGAGTACAGAAATCTTAATTCGTGGTTGACACGGCATCATCATGGAATACCCTGGATTGCTGGAGAGACGCCGTATAGAGATGCGGAGAAAACTGTGAGAGAGGTTATGCATGATGCGCGTTGCATTTATGTGAAGGGATTGGAGAAGAAACGTTGGATTGAAAAAATCCTCAATGACGACTCAAAAGCGGTGATTGATTTGGATGAGCTGGGGTGTCCGAATTTTCGAATACTACGATTGGAATCGCATGTATTTCATTGGCATGGAGACTGTCATGGCGATGTACCGAGAGGCTACCATTGCGCCTTCGAGAACGTTCAACGGTTGAAAAACTGGTATTTGGAGGAGGGCCATAAAAAACCCTCCCCACATGTCTCGAGGGCGGGGGATGATGGCTTAAAAGTCCAGAGCTCGCAGGGAGCCGCATTCGTACGTCTAGAATTCTCGCCATTAACGCATCTTCCACGTATATTCGAACCCGCAAACTCTCTCGAGCAAGGTAAGAATCCTGGTACATGATAATCATATTCAATTATAATATATATAAAAACTAAGTCCGTAATATTCACCTCCCTGCAGATGGACTTCAGCAGCCTGAACAGCACTAGCCGCATGGACAATGATATGCAGATGAAAAAGACGTCGGAGCTTGAGATTGGACAAAAGTACGACATCACAAAACTGAGGCTTGTGAAAACGAAATTTGGTTGCAGAATCATCGCTACGATTGCCAACGAATATATCGTGTTCCTGCCTGCGAGAGTTGGAAAGGCTCTAGAGAATGATTCTACTCAGCTGGATCAGTTGAACAACGAGGCGGATCAAGAACGCTTGCAGATACTCTATCTTGGAGGCTCATACAATAAATTTGAATTCTGTAGCAAAATCTAAACACACACACACACACACACACACACACACACATGTATATATATATGTAATGGGAATAGGTCAGGGTTGAATAAATCACAATGAATTTGCAATTACATTTATTTATTTATTTATTGTTCCTTCAGTTATTTAGAATAAGCTTAATCCATAGTTCTCAAGCATGATGAATCCTCAAAATGTAGCTAATTTTTTGACGGTGCCACTGATTGGATTGTATTCAACAATGCGATCATGTATAATCATACAGTAGGCTGAAGTATTTGCCGGAAATGCGAGACTAGTTTCAAATTCTAAACGAATATCCACCGGACCACTCTTTAACGACTCATTTTGCTTGGAACAGTCTATCGTAATGAGCGGAGCTCTGTTCAAAAAATCATTTTTCGACAAAAGAGGCTCGGATTCTTTATCATAGTATGAAATTTGAAAGTTGGTGTACATATTGTAGAGAATAGCGTATTGATTGTGAGCAATATCAAGATTCAAATTTCCATAGGGATAGCATTGCGAGTTTAGAAAAAGTTTTACATCTCTAATCATACAATGATCGAATTGACTGGCATTTTTCTTCGGATCGTTTCGTCTTGCGGTTTGGAATCCTAGTATGACGTGTCTTGGCTTCTCTAGTTGTGTAGATGTCTTGACAACCCATACATGTCTCGTTGTTGCAGGCAGCATCGGGTACTCGTACATTTCCCACGAGCGGAAACTCATAGATACAGCCGGATCTTTGGCTATATAATTGAGCATTTTGATCTTTGCAGGATCCGACAGTCTGATGTATGGTAATAACCATTCAATTTTTTCGAGCGAAATTTTGATTCCCTCCACGGTGGTTTGATAAATGGCGCTCATATCATTGTTCGATCGGGTCAAAATCAGCTCATGCTTTGCATTGACGATTATTCGATTATAATCCTCGGCAAATCCGAGTAGAAAATTCAGTGGTATAACAACATCAAAGTACCCATCGGCGTTGGTTAGCTTATTATTATCCTCCAACCAGCCGGTGTTCTCCAAGAGATATCGTTGTCCTGGGGTGAGTGATAAGTACCCCTTCATAATACTCGTGATGCCGACATTCTTATTCTGGTCAATCTCATGACCATTCAGCTCGTAACGCATCTCGCTAAACATGTGACACACAGCCATATTGACCAATTCAGTGCTTTCACCAACTAGGCTGCCGTCTGATTTTGTAATCCGGCCATAGATGTGGAGCGAACTTTTGCTGGGTAATACACACGCATCTTGATTCTGCACAGCTATGCGGATCTCATCGTTATTTTTGAATGTAGACGCGGCATACGGTTGATGCGCATGTATTTCACAGTGGGCAATCGACTCGTCGAAGGTCACAGGTGTTTGGATTTTTATCATTCTCGTGCCGGGCATATGCAGATATAGCAACGAATTCTTATTTTCCACCACAACGAAGTCGAAGTCCTAGGCTCTGGAGAAACTGAGCGTTCTGAAGTGTCATCCGAATCGGAGCTGCACGATGACTGATGATGTTTGGGCATGTTATCGAGCTTTTATAACTACTACCAGATTTTCTTGCCCCCTCAAACACAATTCCCATATTATCTCAAAGATTTCACGTGTAATCGTATAGTTACAGTTTCACCACGAAAATTGATCAATTTCCCGTCCTGATCGACTATTTTCAACTGTATATCATGTATTGACCGTACGGTGATTGGATGGTAAATGACATTTGTCGGCACTTCCACGATCTTATATCCGGGTGGTACGGTTGGGAAAAATTGATGAATCGTATGTACTTGATGCTCGTTGATATATGCACCCGTGGTAATATTGCACTCAACCCGCAAAGCGTTGACTTTGAGTATGCGAACGGGTAACTTGGATTTGTGGGTAATACCACCTTGGAGAACATCGGGGGTGAAACCGAGCAAATGACCAATGGAATCTTTTGGGTGAAAGTCTATCTGTTGATTGCATCTGATTTCGCTGAGTAGCTCATTGTTATTAGCTTTTAGACTCAATTTTATATCATCAGGTAATGCTCTTTTCAAATAATTTGCGATATCTTCAATTTCATAGCTCCCAGTGGGTATGGTAATTATTGTGTCGGGCGATGCATAAAACTTATTACACCCCTCATCTATATTGGGTATTGCGTTGAATGTCAAGAGCTCTATCAGTCCGAGAACATACGTCTTTGTCGGTGATAGCTCGATAGGGGGAAAATATTGAGTCCTTAAGACCGACGATTCCCCGGAGAGTGTCAACGTGAACGAATCAGCCATGACTAATACCACATCAACAATACGCATACATTTTATAGTTGTCCATTGAGAAACTTGAGGCACAAGTGACCGCAAATTACTGTGTTATATTCTTGATATCTCTTATGATTATATTTTACGCTACCAACACCGAGATATTTCATGAGATCTCTAGGCGGTTGTAAATCACCAAAACTGTCGAAATACATCGCATCGTTGCCGTTTTTTGAGTATGCAACCCAATGCGTCCCTGGACCGTCTTTATCATCAAGATTTATGATTGCAGACTCACGCTTTCTAGGCCCTGAGCAGGGTAAATCATTTCGCATAAAAACACCACGAAAATGTGGAATTTTCATAGCTCTTGCATAGTGGAGCAAATCGACATCTGTGAGAGCTCGGCGTGGTAGCTTTGTTAGTTTTTTGCTGGCTTCAAATACAACCCCATACCCTTCTTATACGGTTTCAGGTATAAGCCCTTTCCCAAAGCAATCGCCTCCATTGTTGCGTTGTGTCGCTTGGATTCTTGTAACTGATGCTTGTTTGAATTAGCTTCATTGACAACCTTCGCTATGCCCGCAGCACCGCCCGCTAAAGCACCTGTAGCGCTAAGGGCCGCGAATATTGGAATAAGAAACGGTAATAAACCGCCAGTTTTTTTGGGGACGGGTAAAATACGAGGCACATGCACTTTTCCATTCGACATGGCCGAACGGGCACCAGCTAGAGCGGACTCAATAGCTTTGGAACCAGGCTTCATGGATTTCTTTGCCGCCTGTATAATAAATTTCAATGTTCTTTTCTTGTTCTTGAGCGATGCCTGTGTCTTGACCCTCTTCATACCCATACCCAGTTTGGATTTTGCTTTCATGGTGTTGGTGACCGCCCAGGCGACAGCTTTTTCGGCTGCACTTGCGTCTTTAGCCAAAACCCGATTCCAAGCCCTCTCGGCAAGCACTTTATCAGCCTTATGACGTTCCGCGATATTATCGTGATTCTTGGAGTATGCGATATCGTGCTGTTTGCATGCAGCGTCCAGAGCATTGATGCCTCGATCACCACGAGCTAACCTCTTTGCCAATTTCGTGCCAGGTCCGCAGTACTGATAACCAGGAACATGTAATTCGACGGGGAGATTGTTGATGATTTTATTTAATAATCCACAACCGCGCCTTTGTCTACGTGTGTGTCCAACCATGGTCGACCATGAACTAACACGAATTCTATAAAAGCACGTATTTTATGCATAAATATATTAGTTTGCATTGCGACGTTTGCCAAGCATCATGAAATTTCTGGATCAAACAATTAAACTACCCATTGCCAATTTCGATAAATTGGTTGAGCGAAAAAAGAAGAAGGGGAAGCGACACGGGGCCCTACTACCAAATAGTGTAAGGGCTGTCTTTTGCGGGCCTTCGAATTGCGGTAAAACTAATGCTCTTCTCACACTACTCACCCACGCTAATGGCCTTCGATTTGAGAATGTGTACGTCTATTCAAAATCCCTCAATCAGCCCAAGTATGAGTTCTTGAAGAGGTTGTTGGAACCGGTCGAGGGGATGGGTTATTTTCCGTTTGATGAGCACAAGGAGGTTGTAGAGCCGAAAGATGCGCACCCCAACTCGATTATGATTTTCGATGACGTGGCCTGTGAGAAGCAGGATAATATCAGAGCCTATTTTTGCATGGGGCGGCACAGAGATGTCGATAGTTTTTATCTTTGTCAAACATATGCTCGAATACCGAAACATTTGGTGCGTGATAATGCAAACCTGCTGGTTCTTTTTCGTCAAGATGAGATGAATTTGAAACACATCTACGCTGATCACGTGAACACCGATATGACCTATCAACAATTCAAAGATTTGTGCTTAGCATGTTGGAATGACGGTAGATATAGTTTTGTAACCATCGACAAAGACAGCGAGATTAACGCTGGACGATATAGGAGAGGTTTCGACTGCTTTATAAGTCTGAATCATCAATAAACCGCATACAGTCACAGCACATCGATCAAACTGGCAGCATGGAGAGCTCCAAGATACGTAAGCAAAACGATGTGCTGCGAGAAATAGCAAAGGCTAGCGACATCATTCGACGTAAACACAAAATGATCAAAATGGGGAAAGACACAAGTGAGCAGGCTATTAGTGAAATCTTCAAACCTCTGGTCACACCACTGCACAAGTTGGTAGATTCATCGAAGCAGCAGCAGCGGCTACTAATGAAGCGAGAAGTGAAAACGGAGCCGGGGGGTTCGGTTAAGACAGAGAAAACGGAAGATTTTGTGAAAACGGAAGATTATGAGAATGCTTCTGATGATGATGATGATGAAGATAATGATGATGATGATGATGATGATGATGATAATGATGCATATAGAAGTGCGGTTGAGGGGAGCCTGGCAGCTAACGTTGCTATTGGAGACAATGTTACAGCCATCGCCGCTGTCGGTGATACAGATGATGCCCATGATGATGACGATGATAACAACCAGGATGGTGCGTTTGCAGCCGCTTCTACAAGCACACCGGTGTCGAGAAAAGTGGTCAAGACGGCGCGCTATTTGAGCATGTTTACCTCATCCAAAGAGCGCAAGAACTTGGACACGAAATATGGTGTTCGAAAGCTAGTCGGTGGAATGAAGATCGGCGATTCGGATATCGTATTTGGCGAAAATCAGATATATGTGGGCGATAAGAGCTATGAGAACACGCCAGGATTGCTTGAATTGCTATTCAAAAAGTTTCCCGATCCCTCGATTGTAAATAAAAGCGACAAATTGAATTATATCAAAATCGTGAAGAAAACGAATGCATATCGGAAATATTACAAAGCCGAAAAAAGTCCCCATCATGATCGGGAAAAAAGTTCGAAGTATAGAGATTTCATTGGCCCATACATCGACCCGCCGGCGGAAAAACCCCGAGAAAGATCCGGTAGAGGTTTATTACCCACCCATAAAATTGCGCAGGGGCAAAGCATGGATTATGTTTATTGGGATGATCCTAATGAGCTCGTTGATCGTCTTCGACTACTCATGGCATCCCAAGCAGCCGGCAATACTAGCCATACCAATGAAATATCCTCCATTATTGAGGAGCTACGCGAGGCGGGAATCATTTATTAGCATGAGATTAATCATAGAATGTTCATTCGGTCATGGATCGTTGAACCATGAGCATAGACATATTTGGACGACAGCTGACGAGCAACGGCATTGAAAAAGGTGTAATTCGTGGCCTTCCGGGTGCTGGATTCAAATTCACCGTCGATAAGCAGTACGATCTAGACGGCAAACGATTATGTAATATAGCCGATCCACAGGAACCTAACGACGCCGTTTCTCTGAAAAGTTTCGAAGATATTACATGGCGAGCCTTGGGTGTCCTCGAGCATTCTATGGAAAAAACATTTGCAAACTCCACGCTACAAGCACTTCGCGAGTTTGAATCTCAACTTACCGCACGACTAGATCGAGAGCATACCAACAATTTCGATGGAAATCGACACATTCAGACTCTTATGACAGAAGAGATTGACGCGCTAACGGTGAAGAAGGAAATTCTGGAAATTCGGCTGGCTGCCGTAGGATCTGATCTTGAAGTGTTCAGTCATAACGGACTACTTCGAGGAATTCGCTTCGAATCGGGCTAGATCATTCAACAATGAGCATAGACATATTCGGCCGTCGGTTCGCTAGCAGAAAAATCAAAAGTGTGTGTAGTCGCGGACCTCCCGGTGTTGGGTTTAAAACCACCATCGATAACCAGTACGACATAGACAATAAACGATTGTGTAATATCGCGCATCCACAGGAACCAACCGATGCCGTTTCTCTGCAAAGTCTTGAGGATATTACACAGCAATCATATATTGCTCTTGAACGATCCATAAAAGAGACATTCGAGCAATCCATGCAGCAGGCTCTCGAAGCTCTTAAATCTAAACTTAATACCCGCATGGATCGGGAGCACAGCGAAAGTTTTGGAGAAGATCAACGTATTTGGATCCAGGCAAAAGAAAGGATTGAAGCGCTGAAGGGTGATTGTGAATCGCTGGATAAGCGGTTGGAGATAGTGGAGAATAACGTTGAAAAGCTCAGCCAACACTACATCCGGGGAATTCCCATTCCGACCAACTCGTTGAACAGCAAACAGAATAAATACACTAAACATTAGGAAGGATGAAGGCGGTAATAGCGAGTGAACTTCATAGACCCGCTCGACGTAATTATCCCCGACGCTATGTCGATATTCGTGGTTTGGATGAGACCTGGCAGGCTGATCTTGTCGATATGACCGCATATTCATCCGTCAACAAGGGCTCAAAATTTTTGCTCACAGTGATTGATATATTTTCAAAATTTGCGTGGGCCGTACCGATCAAGAGTAAAAATGCCAAAGACGTGACAGCGGCAATGAAATCTGTGCTAACTCTAGGCCGCATACCGAAACATCTACACGTTGATCAGGGCAAGGAATTTTACAACAAAGAATTTAAAACTCTTATGAAGCATAATGGGATCAACATGTACTCGACATTCAGCAACTTGAAGGCATCGATATGCGAACGCTTCAATCGAACACTGAAGAATAAAATGTGGAAGCAATTTACTCTTCAAGGCTCTCATATATGGATTAACATTCTACCAGATTTGATCGCATCGTATAATACCACCAAACACCGTACGATTGAAATGAAGCCGAAAGATGTAACTATAGCTAATGAAAAACAGATATATCGACGTGTGTATAAGCCGCGTCAAATCAAAAGAAGCGAACGAAAACGCAAATTTAAGGTTGGCGATAAAGTTCGCATTAGCAAATATAAAAATGTGTTCGAAAAGGGGTATACGCCGAATTGGACAACGGAAATATTTACAGTTGATGCCGTAAAAAATACCAACCCTCCAACATACAAACTCATCGACTACCTGAACCAACCCATCGAGGGTGGTTTTTACGAGGAGGAGCTCAGCAGGGTGCAATATCCCGAAGGCTATCTTGTAGAAAAGGTCTTGCGGAGGCGTGGTGATCGACTCTATGTAAAATGGTTGGGATTCGGCAGTTCACATAATAGTTGGATAAATAAATCGGATGTGTAATATAATTTTATGAATAAATTTATTATCAACATATTTACATTTGTTCCTCAACCCTCCTCAATCTTAATGCTAGTTTGCGTGATCATCGAGGGAAAGAAATATTTCCCACATTTTTTTCACATTTCCACACATCATCGCACATTTTCTCACATTTTCTCACATTTTCTCACATTTTCTCACATTTTCTCACATTTTCTCACATTTTCTCACATTGACATGTAAAGTAGATGGGAAATTATTTTATTCTGTTTTAGAAAATGTGAGAAAATGTGAGAAAATGTGAGAAAATGTGAGAAAATGTGAGAAAATGTGAGAAAATGTGAGAAAATGTGAGAAATGTGAGAAAACTCTCTTCAAATATTTGAAGACATTTACTAGTTTGCGGAATCTTGATAACCCCAGGGTAAAGTATCGGTTTTACCGGGTATCAATTTCCGCTTATCATCACACCAGCTTAGAGCTAACTTATTCTGTACAATAGTGCTAACCGCATGTCGACTACTTCTTATCATACACTGTTTCTCAACTAAATTTTGATGACCAATAAGACATCGCTTGTAATCATCAAACGTGATAGATTTTAATGTGGAACCCTTCACACCCTTTGCGCGTTTCTTATCGGTATCGCCACGAGTTCTAAACGTGTAGAGTTTTGCACGCAGACCGATAAATTCAGTCATGATTTTCCCATTATTCTCATCCTTCATCAGACCAAGACGTTTTTTATTCATTAGTGGAATACCATGGACATTATCTGGTGGATAGTCCGATGTATCGAACATGGTAACGACATCCCGTCTAATGATTTCATAGATGTTTGGTACGGTAAATTTATATATCAGACTATCTGTATCGGTATACATTAATTTTGCCTCACTACTTGAAAAATTATTTTTTACATAATCATAGTGGAAGTTGTATAAGAAGATTTTCGAAAGATCGAGAATCGCTGCGCCGATGTATATTGGCTTATTGAAATATACCTTGGTGCGATTTAGCTCAATAATAACCATATCTTCATCAAATATGGTGCAGCTATGAAATGTGGGTCTTGCAATGAGAGCACGCGCACCACCCCTACCCTCCCATTTTGTGATTAGTTTTACGGTCTTATGGTTACGCACATTCTCCATGGTCTTGCCAAATACAGCATTATTCATAAGCTTGTAGAAATTTTTTTCAAACTCATTTTTTGACTGCTTTCGCATATTTGTATTAAGGTCGATGTATGATTTTAACCATGGTGATTGTGCGAACCTTAAAATCCTATGCACTTTCACGAGCTTCAAACCGAATTTAATGCATTGTTTCAAATTACGATAGTGCAGAACATACTTTTCCTTGGGTAGAAGCGTTGTCGCGAGTTTTCGAATTTTACTACCTGGCGGTATGAAATGCTCGGGACAGAGAGGTAAGTCCGCATGCTGTTTATGCAGCTCTACGGGGTAATCTAAATCTACCTCTAGAATATAACCGGTTGATGAATTATCCGGATGGGACAATACATCAATGGCATCATTTTCCCACTCGAATGCTCCACTCGGCAAATGCTCACTCATAGCTGCACCATAGAGATTGTTTACATCGAAATACATTAAATATGATTCCACCTTGCAGGAATCAAAATCTTCACCCATAAATCTATTATTCGCTCTGGCATAACGATTTGAGCACTGTGCCACACCACCCCTTATGCCTTTTTCGATGAATAATATCATTTCCGGATCGTCTAAAAGTTGAAGATTAATTTTCGTTTGCTTTAACATAGCATCAAAAGCAAGCCCCGGTGCGGTGTAATAATGCAGCGGATCCAAGTTATACGTTTTGAAGCAGCTATCACGGAAATTTTGAAATATATCGGCCAATAAAAGCACATCGGTTTTCAGGTATAAATCGGAATATTCACCCAGAGTTTTCAGCTCAAACTTGGCCCAAACATTTTTCGCATGTTCATAATCCTCATTGGAAATATGGGAATCGTTAAGTCTCGAATAAAAATATTTTTCAATGGGTAATTCCGGCTCATCGAGTTTTTCCCAAGAATCGATGTATTCGTAGGGGAATACACCTTTGCGAATCATCAAATCGAATTTTCCCTGATCACTGTAAAAATTTCGAGTTATTTTTTTATCCGCATCGCGCACGTATGATGCTAATTTGTCAATGCTGCTGGCCATAAATCGAATCGAATCTATGAATCTCAAGCTCATCATAGTCCCATCAACCCTCTTGGTGAATGATATATACTTTTCCTTATTAACGGGCAATAGTGTGATTTTACCCGAAAAATTTGAAGCTAAAGATTTAATTATGAAATGCGAATCATAGCCCGACAAATTGTGAAACACCACCGGAATCGTGTGTTTCTCTCTGAAATTCAAGTTACACCGATTATGGGCGGCACCGCGATATTTACCCGTGAAATGGCAGTGATCATGACATCTTTTTTCTTTGGGTAAAAATCGCTTCTCACAGATGTGACAATTTTTCGCGCGCATATGATGATCGCGTTGTGCCTGATTCAGAGATTCCATTGGAATTATATTTTTTATGCGTGACTCTACTTTAATGGATAATTCGCGAAGCTGTCCGATAAACCATTCAACACAATCGGGTCCGCGTTTATTCTCATATCTCGATAATGTTCCGTCATATGAGCAATGTACATAATAGGCGACACTGTGTGGGATATGCTCTTGAGATTCATTTGCGGTTGGTTTCAACATACACTCGAGATCGGCATAAACAACGAATGGCACAGTTCCCTTATTCTGAAAATTTGAAAATTCCAAATCTTTTTTCTCTGGAAATTCCATTCGGATTCTATTCATTCGCATGCAATCTTGCCTGTGACTTTCATACGCACCGTGCACGCTAAAGTGACACAGGCATCTATCGCACAAAAATTGTTCACCGTTATGGCTTGATAATTGTTTGCTAATCAAACGCGAAAGATTCTTAATCCAAGCAAAGTGAAATCGTGGTTTGAAATTATTTAAATCATCATCATCATCATCTTCTATTTCGCTCTTACTCTCTATCATGAGTAGGTGGATTGTGTTGCTCTTAGTTATATTCTTACTCAAATAAAGCGGGGTAATTACACTATTTTTGGACTTTTTCTCGCTCTGAAAATTTTCCGGTTCGATTCCATATACGTTAATGCTCAAATTGTTCAATTTTTCGAATTTCTGTACACTATGCAGGGTCGCTGGGAATTTAATACCTGTACAATTTAGCTCTGATATATACCGTCGATAGCTGTGTGGTCTGGTTGCGTTAACGTCTGCGGGGTGGAGAGCTGCGACAACGGACCACAGCAAACACCGATCATCATCATTCTGCACGTTGACCACCGCCTTTTTTTGCCGAATATCCTCAGGTAGCACTGTATATGTTGAGAGTCCACCGCAAAGAGGCTCGTATCGGTTTAAGCCAACCACTGCATTTATGATCTCAATCATACTCCAACCAGAATCTCGTTGTTCGAAATCCTCCACCATGGTCAGCAGAGGATTTGTTACGTTATCGCTGAACCAGGTCTCCAGGTTCGTTGATGGAAGAATCGTAGCGTTGCGTGTATTGAAGTTCTTCACTTCCAAGCTGATCTGATCGTTTTTCACGTTCTCAAATTTACACGAAACCCCCACATTCACCTTAATACATCCCTGTTCACGTAGCACATTTTTCAAGCGTTGCATCGTTACCACCTCAGCGTCAGCCAAAAATCTCGCCAAATCCTTATGTCGAAGATTTGTCACGGCTCCAGTGTGTATACGGCACTTGAAGGCACTTTCCATATCATCCCATCGAACGCGATTCTGAATATCATCGCCAATATTACCTCCAACAATAGTCGCGTGGTGTCGTTCAAATTTCACCACCCACGATTGGAGGAGTGATACTATATGTTGTAGTCGCTGTTTTTCACTCACACTTGGGTTTGATTGCATCAAAATGTTGTTCAAGAATCGAACATTTTCAAGTGCGATATCACGCCAGCGAATAAAAATATCTTCACTTGCATTTCCTGGGGGGAGTGTACACAATAACTTGTATGCATCTTCCATCATCTCGACAAGATTCATATACCTGACGTTGTCCATTTTTTTTTTCCAATGAGTTTACAGCTCCGCATTCAAACCCACACCTTGCAAATGTTCACACCCACCATGAGCTTTGGGGTTTTATATGCAGACGCCCTTCACCCCACCACCATTCAAAATACCATGAAAATTCAAGCGTTTCCAACCATAGTCCGGGTGGGGTTTTGTACCTGGGGTTTGCACCTTTTCGTGAAAAATATTATTCGAGTTTACCATTGGCCAACCCCTACCAATATTGGGGTGTATTTCAGATTTCTAGTTGGGTATAAAACCGGGGGGTTTGCACCGAGTTTCAGACATTCCGCAAACAACTGAGAGAAGCAGTCAAACTAGTAAACCAAGTGTCAAGATGAATAATCAAATTGTAAACCCCGCCGATGTGTTTGATGCCGAGTTTTGGGATGAGCGTCTGCATAGCGACGATGAGGGTGATAATGGCTATGAAACCTGGTATGCGAGTTCGAGTGACGACGAGGATCACATACCTCGGTATATAGAGGTGTATTACGACGATGGTGAGCCCATGTGGATAAGGGTGAGAAAACCACCGAAGTTGGACGAGGACGTGGGAAATGTTGAGAACTGGGACGAGGAGGAGCAAAAGAAGGATGATGACGATGAGGAGAATCGAGGCGATTCGGAGGAGGAGAAGAAAGATAACGTGGGGGAAAACAATGATGACGAGGATGGGGAGAAGGATGACGATGAGGAGCGGGTGGAGGAGGAGAAGAGGGAGAACAAGGAGAATAATAAAAAGGATGGAGAGTAGGAGGAGAAGGTGGTGGTGGAATGCCGAGGTGACACCTCGACTCATTATTCGGTAAGTTAATATCATTTTTTATCACATAACGATTGGTTATTGCAACACCTGTATGTTTCAGATATGTGTGAACCTCGGTGCATGATCGCCACCTCTTTGTAAATATATAGCTTAAGTTAGTTTTTAAGAAATTTTTGTAAATATATAGCTTAAGTTAGTTTTAAGAAGAAATTTTTTTACTTTAGAATATGTTAGACTTAAGAAATATAGTTGAGGCTAGTTTTAAGAAAATTGTCACTTTAGAATAGGTTAGACTTAAGAAATACCAAATAAAAAAACATATATTATCGGATGATCCGCGTCACTGCTTGCATATAACATACCCTGCCACTCTTTGAGCATTTCAGCTGGTATAATTCGCATATATATGTAAGCTAGGAATTAGATATTTCAGAGCGGCCATCATGGATCGATTGTCGGTAGATCGGTAATCGTTACCATGATGCGAAGGCGAATCGGTAGTGGCGCCACCGCGAGACGAAAAAAAAAAATTGCAGCCATCCGATTGTCGGTAACAGAAGATCGGCAATCTTTGATTCAGAATCGTTACCGTCGGACTACCGATAACGAAAGTGGTGCCATCACACGGTGGAAAATTGCAATCGCGAAACGGAAAAAATTGCAGCCATCCGATTGTCGGTAACAGAAGATCGGCAATCTTTGATTCAGAATCGTTACCGTCGGACTACCGATAACGAAAGTGGCGCCATCGCCCAGTTGCAAATTGCAACCATTCGATTGCCGGTAACGGAACATCGCCAATCCATGATTCACGTTACCATGATTCAACATCGGTACCATCAGACTATCGGTAACCCAAAGATCGGCCATCGTTACCATGATCCAAGAAACGGATCGGTAGTGGCGCCATCGCATGGCGGAAAATCGCAACCATTCGATTGTCGGTAACATAAGATCGGCAATCCAAAATCGTTACCATCAGACTATCGGTAACAAAGATCGGTAATCGTTACCATCCGATCGTCGATAACTTATCGGCGCGGTCGGTAACTTACCTACTGCCTGATGGCCGGTAAAGAAGGCTGGATCCAGAACTCTCATATGTACACTACTAGTCTGGTATCAAAGAATGTAATGAATTTGAAACTTTTGACAATTACATGCCAACAGTAATTACAGAAAAGAAAATAGATGAAGGAATTGAAAATGATGAAAAAAATAAAAACGAAATTAAAGAGATTGGAACCAATGTGAATATTATGAATGTTCAAGAGTCAAGCTTTGTCAAGTTTATTAAAACGGATGCTGAATTAAATACTGTCACAGCAATTGAATTATTCGTGATTTTGGATTCAATTTTTTATGTAGTGAAACATGTTTTATGGTAATAGATTCGGACCACAGAATATGAAAATGAAAACTAAGGATAGAATTAGTTTAGTATACACAAAACTTAAACAAAATTTGTCGTACAGCTTATTAGCCATTATGTTAAATGCTTACTCTGCCAAGCATATGCAACGCATTTTTGAAGAAATGATCCAACTATCGAGTACTGTTTTGAAAGTAGCTATTCCCTGGCCAAGTAGAGAAGAAATAGGAAGCAACCTGCCAAAATGTCTTGAAGGCTTTGAGGATACGAGAATAGTACTAGATTGCATGGAAGTTTTTATTTAACATCCCAAGGAAGTGTGCTGTCAGGTCATGATTTATTCGTATTACAAAAGTCGTGTGACTGTAAAAATAATGACAGGCGTCTCTCCGTCAGGAACGATAACATTCTGAGGTAGAATACATGGAGGCAGGGTAAGCGATCAAACAATTTTTGGACAGAGCAATTTATTGAACAAGCTGGAATCAGGTGACGGAGTTATGGTTGATTGAGGTTTTCTGATTGATTCACTGTGCGAGCTGAATAGTTTGAAATTGATTAGACCACCCTCCTTGAAAGACAAGCGGCAGTTTTCTAAAGAGGAATCTCTTTTCACTTCTAGAATAGCATCAGCCCGAGTTCACATTGAACGTTCGAATCAGAGAATCAAGACTATTAAGATTGTTGGTTTTGTCTTACCTGGAAACCTTGTTGTTCTGGTAGAAGAAATATTGACAGTGATCTGTGCTACTATCAACATGTATTCTCCTATTTTGAAGGACGAAAAATTCATAGATGATTAATTTATGTAATAAAAGTTAATGTACATGTCAATATTCAATTTAATGCATGTGTATGAAAGAGGATTTTGGAATGAACATGTAATTGTAGTTGAAATAAATACATCCTATCACATAAATCATGTTCCAACATTTTTCAGTTTTTAACAATAGACTTTACTTATAATTTGTACTATTTCACACTTTTATGAACTATTTCATCAAAACCATGTCAACATTTTCAATTTTCACTAATTTTTATTAAAACGAGGAACTTTCTTATAAAGACATATATTCAAATAACTTTTCACTTTTTGGCAATGTACTGTTATCAGTTTGTTAATAAATTATAACATTTGCTTAGCCATCCTAATACATAATAAATGATAAAACATTTCACAGTGAAAAACTGTCTTCAGAGTGCTTAGCATTTTGAGAAGAAAAACGTCATCAGGTTTGATTCTCAAAGGAAAAATTTTTCTGTCGAATTTTGAAAACACGACAGAATAATTAGCTTCTTGAACATTGATAATAGCAATTCCTAATTGAACCTGTCCATAATAAGGATGTTTCTCTCTCAGAATGATATTTTATCCATCTTTGGCTTTGACTAGAAACGTAGTTAAGCATTTTTCTATAGTTTTTGCTATACCAGTAGTATATGACAGCTATGGCGAGTCATAATAAATGACGTCACCAGGCAGGAGTGGGGATTTGGGGCCAGTGACGTAGACGGCCAGCAGTCTGATCCAAGATGGCGCTATCCTTGCGAACCAATATGGCGCCTGTTTTTTCAGAATCGAATATGGCGACTGTTTTTCGAAATCCAATATGCCTCCTGTTTCTGCAAAATCCAAGATGGTACCTGTTTTTTCAAAATACAAGATGGCGACCGTCTTCTCCCTCTTATACTAATCAAATATCAAAGGTTCTATCTTATATACCGACCGATCTGATTTCAGCAGACAAGGACGACAGCTCTGAAATAATGGATTCTCAACCTCTATATAATTAGAGTGGTCATTATTTAGGGCTTGGTGGAATTCAGATCGTTGCGCCCCTCTAATCGATCACAAATGATTTTGAAAAAATCACAGTAAAATTTGAGCTCTTAATTTTAACATTAAGCCTTGTCGCATAAGGCTCTCGTAGTTTTTTTTTTTTTCAATTTCATCCAACTGAAGATATAATATCGGGTTTTGTGCACATCTAGATTTTTGTTTTTTTTCGTCCGCGGCACTCAAATTCATTGGCTATTTATTACTTATTTCGAGTAATGAAATATTTCAATATCATATACAGGGTGATCCAGAATGCGGTACTTTCCTTACACCGGGGGATTCCTTGTAAAAATCTGAGACCAAAATTATGAATCCTAAAAAGTCGTAAGCGAAGCTGTTTTCAGGTAGGAGACGTTTAAAATGAGCTAATACAAGAGCAGATACGAGACTGGCTCAGGGCCGCTAACGTCATTTTGTCAGTTGGCAAGATCGCGGTGACCGGTCACGCGTCGCGAAAACCGCCCGGCCGGCGGTGGCGGCCCTGAGCCAGTCTTGTATCTATCCTCGTATTGACTTACTTTAAGGCTGTCCGAGGGGGTGGTATGGTGGGGGTAACGGCACGTACACATGTACACACCTACGAGAGAATTCTGCCCCCTGAATTCTCTCGTATAAAGAATTATTTCGAGAATCTGATGCGTACGAAATGTTCCTTGTTCAAAATTGTTTTGGGTGAAATAGTGGAGGTTAGTCACAAATGAGTCTGGACTCCTAATGAAACGTTTAATATAACATCCTCGTGACAGCTGGCACATGGATACACACACTGACACAGCAAAGATGGCCGCCAAGTGAGACGAGTGATATCAGATTTTGGCAATATAATGATTTCTTGCACTCGACGTGAACTGAGCACTATTTCACCCACAACAATATCACAGTAGAAATAGATAAATCACCATCCCAAGTTGTAAAGCAATCTACATACGAAGAATTTAGGGGGCGAAAATTTCTAGTCAATAGATGGCGCCACTATTGACTCGTTGACTCGAGCCGACTCAAACTGTCTGGACCCATCGCCGAATACAAATTTCCGAGGGCCCCGTCTGTTTCACCCACACAATCACACACATTTCCATGTTATACAAAACGCACACTATGGCGGCTCGAAACTGTGCGATACGTGAATATCCTGCAGATTAAAATTCGTTTCACGATGAGAGGTTATGAAAATTAATTCTGCAGGTTATTGTTAAATAACGGAAGACCCTACAGAGATTTAATAATCACTAAAAAATCGATTTTTCGTTTGTGCCTGAAAAGTACTCCGGCCTTTTCCCGCTTTGTGAGAAATATTTAAGGCACTACGATTTTCTTTAGGTGATACGGACAGCTGATTTTATTAATAAATTCAATGAATTTTTTTCTAATTCGTAACAAACTCCTAAAATCTCATAAAACCATTGGGAACACCATCGAATGTAAGTTTCATAAAATATCATATCAAAGTGTAAGCCACGTGGTCAAACATATGGGTACTCAAGGACTTCCAAATGTAATAGAAAGCTTGGGCGTTGAAGAGATTCAAATTTTTTCTAAAGCTTCCACACTTTTTCTTGAGGTAACTTCTATGAAGCAGTTAAGAGGGAAACATATAAATGTACCTGAATCAAAAAAGCCATTATTGCTAGGCAAAACATTTGTCAGTCGACCGATCAGAAATCCCGAACAATTGAGTAATTCATGCCTTCCCATGAGACATTAGCCAGCGATTAGCTGCAGAATAGGTGCGCACATGAAAAACTGAGATCGCCAACGAAAGTCTTCGCGCAAGACTAATCTCAAATCACTAGGTCGGTTTTTTTTAGTTTTGGAGTACA
This sequence comes from Tenthredo scrophulariae, assembly GCA_963978835.1. Lineage (NCBI taxonomy): Eukaryota > Metazoa > Arthropoda > Insecta > Hymenoptera > Tenthredinidae > Tenthredo > Tenthredo scrophulariae. The sequence continues at coordinate 7,739,979 of OZ022235.1, read as the reverse complement.
CTCTAACATAATTCACAAATAATTTGAAATCAATCAAAATTTTAAAGTTTTCAGTTGCTGTAGGGTCTTTCTTCAAAGGAGTATACCCACCTTGAAAATGATTTTTCTTAAATCATTGCTACGCTATGAGAAGACATTTTAGTGACTCATTTTTTTTTTACCGTTAGTTAGTGCTATCTGGATACATAGTTCATGATTTTTCCAGATTTTATGTCCTCCGCCCAACAGAAATTTAGTCCATCGAAGAAAAAGTAGTTATCGTAGCGTATAGGCTACTGCGTTGCATGAAATTTTTTTAAATTTGGAGGAAATATTTTGTATGAATGTAATTAGGGGCAAACCAATAATATTTCATGAATTTAAGTTTTAGGCATAGAAATTTTTGATTGGAACACCTTTTTTCCATCGTTTTGAGAAAAGATATTGTACAATCGAAAATTTCTGTGCCTAAAACTTGAATTCATGAAATTTGAAAAAATCTCATACAACACAGCAGCCTGTACGCTACGACAACTACTTTTTCTTCGATGGACTAAATTTTTGTTGGGCGGGGGACATAAAATCTGTAAAAATATGGATGGATGGATAATGGATAAGCACGGAAGATCAGACGACACATTCGGGATAGGCACAAATAGTAGTAGGTATACTCCAATCGTAGGCATATGCCAGTTCAAAATGTCTAAAATCAAGATGATGTAACATGATGATGAATGATAAATAATTTGGATTACAACCAATGATACTCGAGAATACATTTTTAGTTCCAATTATGTTTGGTGGCGAAGAATCATGAATTTGTCTTCGTTACTGCATTTCTCTTGCAGAGCTACTCATAGATTTCAGCATACCTATAGAAGCATGCTGGGGAGCATTTCACGCTGAGAGACAATATTATATAAAGAACTAAATAATAAATTATTTTAGATTTGAATATGAGAATCAATTGAAGTGACTATAATTATATGCAAACTAGGGACTCAGCCAACTTATCTTCATAAGGGCGTCTGCGACTGAAAGTTTCACAAGAACCATTTAATTTCTTGCAAATTAATAACATTAAAGGTCCAGTGGAGAAATGTGTTGGAAGTAGGCGCCCTTGTCGTACGGCCCTCTATTAGTTCTCTTTTCTTCCACGCTCGAGACGCCGGCCACGACGATATACTTACCTTCAAGCGAGCCACGAGAGAACACGGACCACGTGTTAAGACGAGCGATATCTTATATTAAAACTATCATTACCATATAACTTGTGCACAGAATAAGAATAAATACGTTATAAATAGAGAAGGTGTTTTCCTTTGGCCATACTACTATTTTTCCAAAAGGTTACGGGCCCAGCACGTTTCCACTGCGCGTGTGAAAAGTTTCTGTGAAATAATTGGAATATTGTACGGATAAGGAAAATTCCAGAGAAAAAAAAAAAAAAAAAAAAAAGAAAGGCTTAACGAAAAGAAGGAAGAAGCTGAAACCTCTGGCAGAATGGCAGAGAATAGGGAAACGACAGAGACTGCTTCTGATTTGAGGGGTAAGTAAAATAAAACGAAAATCTCGGTGTAAAATCAGGCAAAAATTGTATGTGTATTCGTCGCGAGTGTCGAAGTGAAAAATTCTCGAAAGCAGAATTGACAGAAAATCAAATGGCAAAAGTCGATAACCCAAAATATAAGAAGTCTGTCGAAATTGCTGGAACAGAGAATTAGACAAAGGGGTCGAAACAAGTCGCGACTTGTCCGTTATCGGGTATATTGCGTGTGTTATATTATACGCCGGTATAGAGGGCGCTCGGCAAAAACAAAATGTAAACAAACCGGGAGACCGCGCTATACCGAGACGAGCATACGGACGAAAGAGTGAGAGAGAGGGAGCTCCAACGAGAGAACAACGAGCGTCAGCGAAAGGAACGAGCGTCGATGAGAGAGATGAGTGTCGAGACGTAACGAGAGATGGCACGACTGTTTACGAAAGAAAGAGTGACGCCGTGGAACGATCGAGGGATCGAACGAGTAAACGCACACCGATGAATGCACATACACGCGAGTTCAAGCCTGTGTGAACGATACATATAGATGTATCCGAAGTTCTCATAATGTGTGGTAATATTGCCTGGAATCTCAGCAACATGATAGACAAATGTTTGTATATATGTGTGTAGAAAAAGATTGAGAATTCGATACAAAGATCTACACGTATTATGTACATGTTTGCTTGACACTCGAGTACGAATATGCTCATACTGGCGCCGGTATGAGTGGGTGAGAGTGTGATCGTTATTTTGAAAATAGAAAACGAGTGAATAAATAAAATATTGTCACAAAGATCTTTTTCTATTAAACCGAAGGGAAGGAATTATATATTTAATAGAATAAATATGTGTATGTCCACATAGATAGTCTGACATTATTGGCATTTTACCGCACGCACCGAGAGATTTTCGAATTCGGCAAACTCCGCCCAGATGAAACGATCTCAGTAACCTGCATCGGAGAACGGATCATTTTTACTACGGAATCTGGCACGGAATATTATATTGGTAAGAACTGATCTTTCTATTAATAACGAGAGCTAAATTAATAGAAAAATAACGAGGCGATTTAAAGGAAAATAAAAATAAAACCCGAGTGGATAATAAGCTGCGAGTTTTCTCTGTTGCGATACTCATGAGGTTATATCCGCTGTGCGCTCTGAAGCTGAGTGGGTGCGTAAATTCGGAGAAAATCACGCACGCTTAATGAAAGAGTGCGTTGTCACGCACGTATCGAATTTTCCCGGAGGAAAGGAGGAAAATAATAATAATAAATAAATATCTCTTACAAGGTTATCCGCTGTGCGCTCTGACACTGTGGGAGTCTTAGCATGCATTGAGGTATTCCTGTGTTCGGATGCCGCAATGCTTACTTGCTTTTATTCATTTAACTTGTGTTCGGTTGAAAGAATAGTAAGCGATAATCCTCAGGAAAATTACGACTACTATAACAAATGTTAAAAATTACAGGGCTGGACACTCTCAGTGAAAACGAGCGAAAAGTTGTCAGGAGAGCAGTTGAGGACAAAGAGCGAGAAGGCCTCAAGCTGATCATGTCCGGCAATGACCGCAATCAGAATTCTTCGGTTGATAAAGAGAACGAGATCGACAGATGTCACGAAGATTCTGACAGCAACGAATCATTAGAGACGGGCGAGATGAGTGAACAAGATGGCAATAAAACTGTTTTGAACAAAGTCATGAAGGCAATAGACGCTCTGACAACCACGCAAAAGGATATGACAAAAATTTTCCTGAAGGGGATGACTGCTCTAATTGACAAAATAGACGGGAATCATCCACGTAAATCGGGCAATCAAGATTCCGGAAGCAACAAACGACAAAACGAGAGGGATGAGGCAATACCAGGATCTATTGCAGTAAACTCAGAAACGAGAAATACTGAACCTGGCATTCGCCGTGACGAAATAATTGAGCTGATACGGTATGAAATGAGACAAAAAGGCCATAATTCAAATACAAACGTAGATCGTCCAAGTACTTCAGGAACAGATGTTGTCAAGGAAATAAGCAAGAAAATACGAGTCGAACTAGTGGGCAAAGATACGAGTAAACGAGAGTATAAGTTGACACATCAAACGAAATATGAACATTTCATGGACTTTCTCACGTCTGAATTGAGAATTCTGGATTTGCTCTATATTATCAACCCGAACGAAAAACCCAACTTTACGGTGGACGATGTAACGAGAGAGAAACATACTTTTAAAGTTAGAGACATCCTGATTAACAGACTGGATCAGTATTATTATTCAAAAATCGATAAAATCAAGGATCCAATCGAGATTATAAACAAGATCAAAGAAATGAAACGATATGAGACGAATTTGACTTCCATGACAATCCGAAAACGACTGTATAACATGGAATATGTTCCAAGCAAAGAGAAAGCTGCGGAATTCTGGGATCGGTTCGAAGAATTGGTGCGAAACTATGACAGTCTCCCAAACGTGAATCCACTTTCACATGACGAAAAGAGGGATGCATTCTTCAACGCGATCACAACTGCAATACCACAGGTTCAATCGATCGAGTTTATGACTACGAACTCAACTGGAAAAGGCCTTACGTATGATCAGTTGAAGGCATTCATAATCCAGCACGAAGCAAACAAAACACAAACAAACGACACGAAACCTGCGGCACTGAGTGTAAGAAAACATGATTCGAAGAACCGATGCTATGGATGCGGCGGTCAGGGTCATCACGCTGACGAATGTCCAAATGAAGGCAAACCTCTATGTTATGAGTGTGGCAAAGTTGGACACATCGCGAGAGAGTGCTCGATACGAAAGAATAAGCAGAGTGAATCGGCAACGTCATCGAAATATGTGTCATCGTCAAAACAACACAGCAAAAATGTTCATCGTCCAATGAACAACAGCAGCTTCCGTGGCGAGCGTAAGTTTGGAGGGCCTAATCGAGAAAATTCTGCAAAACGAGCGAAGTTCGACAAAGGACGTAGTGGCCAACAAAAGAACAAGGACCAGGGAAACCAAGACGATGGGAAAGAAAACCAATATGGTAACAAGATGCGTAAAGGTAAGACTGAAAGTACAGAAATTAATATGATAAATTATAGTACAATGACTCCATCGAATTCGCAAATCAATGAACGCGAAGTTGAGAGTAATATTACCTTTACGAAATTTCTTGCTGACTCGGGTGCAACTGAGCATCTGACGAATTCCAGGCTCATATTCAAAGCTTTTGATCATACGAAGAAAAGTTCGATAAAGTGTGCAAACAAAGAGGCACATGCCGATTTAGAATCGGAGGGAGTTGGAACGGTAGAAGTCAAGTTAAATAATGGCGAGTCTATGAGCTTGGAAAACGTTATATGTGCCAAAGCCTTATCTGAAAATCTCTTATCCCTACGAAAATTCACGGACATGGGGCTGAGCATTTACTTGGATAACCGACAAATCGATATTTTTGATCCTACGTCACACGAGTCGTTTATCAAGGGAATTTATCAAAAACCCTTCTGGGTAATTGAACTAGAAGTAGATAAAACGAGTGGCAAATTCCCATGTTCGAACGAGAGTAAAACGAAGAGATCAGTCGCTTACTTAACGACAGAAAGCTTAGAAAACGAACCTAGATATATGACACGGAGTGTGGCGAAAACAAAGGGTAAAATTCAAATAGACGAAAATCAAAAATCGATCGAATTTGAGGCTCAGAAGAAGGCTACTGAAGCAGAAAAGATTTCTTTGACTGATGTACCGGAGACGAGCGTACCAGAAAACGAAAAGATAAATCTTGACAGTCAGGAAATCACAAGCGAAATAGTTGCCCCGAGTATTCAGAATTTCAACTTTGATCTATCAATTTGGGATCGAAAACTCGGCAATGTTGAGGATGTTCAGTCAGAAGAATTTACGAGCGATGAAACACCGTTCAACGACAGGTATGAGAAATTCTTGGACAAGAACAAGGCTTTATTGTGGCATGTAAGGCTCGGACACGCGTCCATAGACTACCTGAAGTCTTTACAAAGGAGATTTCCGGAAAACAAAAGCTTGCAGAGCGCAAAATTCGATGAATCGATTAAAGAGTGTGAAATTTGCATGATAGCGAAATTCAATAAACTACCCTTCAACAAAACAAGGGAACGAGCGGTAAAACCACTGGAGAGAATACACTCCGATACGATGGGACCTATAAGTCCTAAGACACATCCGAAGGGTTATCGATTCATTTCGGTATTCATAGACGACTACTCGAGACTAGCGATGGCCTATCCTATGAAAACGAAAAGTGAAACGGGGGAATGCCTAGAGGTGTTCATCAAGAGTGCAAGGAATCTATTGGGTTACGATGCGAAGGTTTGCTACTTGCAGTCTGACCAGGGGACCGAATTTACCGGAGGATACACGATCGAAGTCCTCAATAAAATCGGAGCTGAATCCCGACTATCGACTCCATACACGCCCGAACACAATGGAGTGGCGGAACGATATAATCAGACGATCCAGAAAAAGAAGTTTGCACCCGGGAAGAGTTTTGATATCTTTCAATTGAAACGGTTCGGATGTCTGGCCTACATGAAAGTCCAAAGAAACACGGGACCGAAGTTCGGGAGCATCGGGAAACGAGCGATTCTTGTAGGCTACACTCCTTCTGGATTCATCCTGCTCAGGCCTGAAGAAGGTAAACTTTACGAGAGTAGAGACGTACGCTTCAACGAGAAACTTGTTTATGGGGATAAATACCGTAAACAAAGCATTAAGGACTGGGAGTTCGAATCTGTTGAAGTCAACAGAAAGAATTGGTTTGTTGAATTCGATCAAGAAACGAGTGAAAGTCTATCAGAATTCTCAAAACCGGAGGGAGAGGTCAAAAGAAAACGAGGCAGACCAAAGAAAAATCCGATCAATCCCGAAAACACGACGTCTAAGAAAACGAGAGGAGACGACGATGCGGTTGTGAACGAAGAGCTGAACAAAACGGAAGAGGCACATACATCTGATGTGATGAGCGAAATAGACGACCCAAGCTATCACGCTCTGTTGGCCGAAATCAATCAAGATCCGTCCTCGTATCGAGAAGCTATGCAAACGAGAGAAAAGGCCAAATGGCAAGATGCGATCAATGAGGAATTGGCGTCCATGGAAGAGAATGAAGTCTGGACACTGGTTGACAGAGCGGAAATTGAGTCAAAACATAAAATACCCAGTGTGATAGACTCAAGATGGGTTTTTAAAAGGAAAAACGAAACAAGCAGACCTACAAAATATAAAGCTAGGCTCGTCATAAGAGGCTTTAAGGATCTCAAAAGGTACGATCTCACAGAAACGTATGCACCGGTTTCTCGCTTAGCTCTGGTGAGATCTGTGTGTGCCATCATCAATAAATACGATCTAGACGTAGTTCAACTTGATGTAAAAACTGCATTTCTATATGGAACAATAGATAATGATATCTATATGGAGATCCCGGAGGGCACAGAACATGACGAGGTAACACGACGTACAAAAGTATGCAAATTGCAAAGAGCGTTGTATGGATTACGCATCAGTCCTAAACGATGGAACATTCGATTCACCGAAGTAGCAAAACGAGCTGGATTGATGTCACATGATACAGAACCCTGCCTTTTCACATGGCGAGAAGAAAGTAAATTCCTGATTCTGCTACTGTACGTTGACGACATGCTGGTGGCGAGTAACGACGAGAGAAAGATGCTCGAGGTCAAGACAGTACTTAAAAGGGAATTTAAAATCACGGAATTCGGTACTCCGAAAACGTTCTTGGGAATCGAAGTCGAAAGAACAAGAGAAAAAGGAGAGATTCTCTTAAAGCAGGAGATGTACATCACAAAGATCCTGATGAGATTCAAATTCGAAGACATGCATCCACAACGTACTCCAATGGTTACCACGCAGGTGGCGAATAAAGAACGGAAATTACGAGAAGAACTTAACGAGAGCAAACCAGTAGAAAACAGCCTATACCGTGAAGCGATAGGTAGTCTTCTGTACCTGGCTAATGCTACGAGACCAGACATAATGTATTCGGTAAATGTATTAAGTAGACACCAGATAAATCCAACGGATAACGAATGGCAAATGGTCAAACGGGTATTCAGATACCTTAAAGGTACAAAGAGTATGGGATTAACCTTTGGTGGAAGTCGCAACGATATGGAAGCTTACTCAGACGCGAGCTTTGCTGACTGCAAGGGGTCCCTTACGACCAGTGGCTATGTCGTCAGGTTGTATGGGGACACAATAGCTTGGAAGACGCACAAGCAATCGTATGTCGCTTTGTCGACATGTCAAGCGGAGTACGTTGCCATGAGCGAGGCATGCCAAGAACTGATTGCATTGGACAATTCCTTGAAGCTGATCCTCAGTGACTCCTTCTGCCCGATCACACTTTGGTGTGACAATAAAGCAGCTGAAGCTAGCGCAAAAATGAGTGGGAGTGGCAAATTGAGGCACATGACAGAGATAAAGGAACACTACATCCGAGAATGTGTTCAACGCAAATTAGTAGAAATCAAATGGATATCTTCAAAGGGACAGCTAGCAGATATCATGACGAAACCCCTCTCATTTGAACTGCATCACCGTCTAGCTTGCAGTATTATGAATGAAAGAGAGAAATCTGGAACGAACTTAAAAGATGATGAATGATTGAAACCTGTAATGAATTTTTATTTGTGTGTTTTCATGTTGGTTACAGGTGGTAAGAAATAACGAGAGCCGACGCAAGTGCGGGAGGGAGTGTTGGAAGTAGGCGCCCTTGTCGTACGGCCCTCTATTAGTTCTCTTTTCTTCCACGCTCGAGACGCCGGCCACGACGATATACTTACCTTCAAGCGAGCCACGAGAGAACACGGACCACGTGTTAAGACGAGCGATATCTTATATTAAAACTATCATTACCATATAACTTGTGCACAGAATAAGAATAAATACGTTATAAATAGAGAAGGTGTTTTCCTTTGGCCATACTACCATTTTTCCAAAAAAATGCTTTCTACAATCTTTAGATCATGGAAGTATATGTATTGGCACATACATTTCAATTCTCTGTAATGCAATTGTATGCGCAGGGAACCTTTCGCAGAAGATCTTCTATGTATTGCTGCGAAGGTTCCCTACACTAAAATTTCATGACAGATAGTTGAATTATTTTTTCCATACAAATACACCATAAGTAAGAATTGTATTGAGTGTTTTTTTATTACACCTTTTATATAGTCACTTGCAAAAATGAAAAATGTTATCGAAGTTTCAGTGGCGTTTTTCTCTCAGTGAATAAAAATGAAGATGCACAGTAGTTTCATCCGAATAAAGATAGCAAACATGCTTATGTTACATCAAATTAGATAACAAATATGCAACGCAGTTTATACACGTTGACATTATTGAAAAAATCAAACGTTTAATTGGAACTTTAGAATTGTTTGTACGATAACTGTAAGTAGAATCACTGCATTAAAGTTTAATGTGTCACATCTACCATCAATTCTGATGTACCTAGTTTATAGATGAATTTAATGTCAAGATATGAATAAATAATTTCAGTTTTGTGAAATATTAGCTGTGAAATTGTTTTTAGCCACGCTCGAATTTAGATTAAAGATATATTCCTAATTGACAACAAATTTCGTAAAATTTAGGACCCTCTGATTTGCACCCATATTTTAGCGGGGTCCTGGCGGGCTTAGTTCGAAAACTCAACGCGCGGCGGCGCTGCGAACGATCCAAAAAATGGCGGTCCCCCTCGGACAGCCTTAAACGGCTCCTATCTGGAAACGGCGGCGCTCTCGACTTTTTAGAATTCATCATTTTGATCTTAGATTTTTACAAAGAATCCACTGGTTTAAGGAAAGTACCGCATTCTAGATCACCCTGTATATGAAATTTAAATATTTCATTAGTTGAAATAAGTAATAAATAGCCAATGAATTTGAGTGCCATAAAAAAAAAAGATCTAGAGGTGCACTAAGCCCGATATTATATCTTTAGTGAGAAAACAAAAAAAAAATACAAAAGCTTTTCGCGGCATGGCTTAATGTTAAAATTGAGAGCTCAAATTTTACAGTCATTTTTTCTAAATCATTTGTGATTGATTGGGGAGGGGGGGGGGGGGGGCGATGATTTAAATTCCACCAAGCCGTAAATAGGGACCACCCTAATATATATATAACAGGGTGTCTTTCATTTAGTCGTACAAACCTATATAGGGCGATTCCTCTTTGAAATAGAAAACGATTTTTCGCAGCGAAATCTTTGTGAGAGCAATAGTCCTCCAGCAATAGCATTGAATAGATAAGCTAATCAGCAGCCAGTTCAGCGTGTTAATAAAGATAGGTACTGAGTTGGGAAAACAACCCGCTCACAACAACCGCGAAAAAAATAAAGACGGGCACGGCCGCCTCGCTTGCGATTGTTGTAAGCGGGGTGTTTTCCTAACTCAGTACCTATATTTATTTATACACTGAACTGGCTGCTGATTGGCTTATCTATTTATTGCTATTGCAGCGATACTATTGCTCTCACAAAGATTTCGCTGCAAAAAATCGTTTTCTATTTCAAAGAGGAATCGCCCCATATAGGTTTGTACGACTAATTGAAAGACACCTTGCATATATATATATACTTGCTGAAATGTTTAACGAATGACAGGGCATATGCAGGGATCGACACGAATTCAATATTTGTTTATTTCGTATTACTATCAAGACTAACGTAAACTAACTTAAGCCTATAAAATAGTTATAAACTCACTTACTCATAAGCTGGTATAACGACATGATGACTAAACTTATGAACTAACCTAAACCTATATACATATTGCAACGACGACTTTTTAAGGGCAGGGTTAACCCCGTAGCCGTGCACTTCGGCGTCACTGAATGTGGTCAATAGAATAAGACAAAACTAAGGTTGGGCGCCAGACGTGAAAACGTCTTATGAAATATAATAAATACTCAAAAGATGTGACGGCGGAAATCGCCGACTCGCTCAGAATATATTTTATTACGATTAATGGTAGAGGGGCGGGGACGCTAAATTAAACCATAATTATGATATTCCTTTATCTGATTAATTTATTTATTTATCGGGATTAGAGTGACGAAATATCCGTAATTTTACGGGATAGAAATACAATATTGCCAGGTTATCGTCGTGTCTCAGATATTATCGGGATTAAATCGGGGAGAATATTCACAGAAAATATTACAGAATAATAATAAAGATCAAAGCAGTACGGCTCGATATAATACTAGTTCAATTTTACGTTGAACGGGACAACTATCAGACGATAATCAGAATAATCATGCAATATTGAATAACTATAAATTAAATAATATGCTCGCTTCTACACTCGCTATCTCCAGAAATATGGTTTACAGGTCTATCGCTATTATTTTACAGAATCAAAGATAATAAACAGCAGCTAAACTCTACAACATGCGATGAGCAGCGTGAGATAAAGAAAGGAAGCAATAAGGAAGAAAGCCACAAATAGATGCTAAGCACGAGTTAACTCGGGAATCAGTTTTTAACTATCCAAAATATACTATAAAATAAGCGGGACGAAATCGGTGACTTAATACATGCCGGTAAAGTGGTCTATACCACACCAAAATACAATATACCAAATATAACAGACAAAACTAAACGGGATTCGTGAGAGAACTCATGGTTTTACAGAAAATAGGTCTTACCTCACTGATGAAATGAAACTTCCACGAATACGGGATACGGGATTAAAGTCACTGAGTGTTCTTTTACTGAATTTAAATATTATATGCACTATATTAACAATAAGGAAGAAGTGAAGCTAAAGAACAAGAGAATTAAAGAGAAAATTTAGATGTTAAGCACACTAGAACGTAATCGCACACTCGGGATTCGGGACACTGTTCGGGATTACTGATGTCTTGACGGGAGGACGAACGAGCGTAGAAGTAGGCCGAATCCTGCGTTGTCCTACATTTTATAGCTTCGGGAATTACTTGCTGTTGAGCCGCTCGTCGACGGTAGTTTAGGCGACGAATCAGGTGCCGAGTACTGTTCGACGTACTTTCGGGAACGCGTTGTCCAATTCTGCCTGATTTTGAATATCTGTCCAAGCCTGGAATCGGCATGGCAGTACGGCGGGATGTTTTAAATGCGGTACAGCGGGATTCGACAGTATTTTTCCTCCTGTCTTCTTTGCTTATCTCTGGTCTCTTGTCTCGGGACTCCTCGGGATCATCGTCGGGACGAAGTGCACCCTGACTGCGCTTTAACAAGAAAAACTGACCAGTCAGAGGATCTGGCGGAAGTTCTGATGCCCCAATAGCCGGATCTGCATCCAGATTTTCCCCATGAGCGGTGTGGAAGGCTCACAGGCAGGCCTGCATCACACGATTGCAATTCTACTATCGGGACCTTTCGTGGGTAACCACGATAGCGGGACGATGACGAGAAAGTCGATGATTTGGTCCAGCTCGACTCCGGGTCGATAAGTCTTCGGCGACGGGAAGCGTTGGTTGGGTTACTTTTGGGTTTTCGCCCTGCTCTATTCGACCATTGCCTAGACGTCCGGAAAGAGTTGACGGTAAGTGGTCCAGCACCAGGCTGAGAAGTCTGCGGGAACGGGAGAAATGGCTCAGCGAGTCATCCTTATTCGACCGCTCCTGCGGCATCCACGACCGTGAGATGGGTAGAAGAAGACGGGAACTAGTAGTTCGGGAAGGACTGCGTCTCAGACGTCGATGTTATCCCTCGACGTCCTGGCGTAGTCTCCCCGAGCGTCGATATTTTTACTTATTTCGTGAAATAAAAGCAAAATATAGCAAATAATATAACTAATAAGTAAAGCAAATCAAAACCTGAGACCTGGCTACTTTCTGGAGTTGTCCGTCCTCACGTCGTCACCGTGTTAAGTGTCCCGACTGTGACGATTGCAAAATGCAACGTCACAATATATACAGCGTGGTGGTGGCGACTAGATGTGAGCGCGTGTCTAAAACATACGGGTATTATTACAATCTCACGAAAAACATCCAAAGATGTGAAAAAAGCCGCCAAGTACCAACACGAAAATCACAATTGCTTTATAAGCAAAACGTTTCGCCAGACTCTGTCGTGAAATCAAGAAAAAAGCCAAGTACCGAACGTACCCCTGCGATCTCTCACCAAGTCTACGTCGTGATACAAATAATCAATCAATCAATCAATCGTGAAGTCGGAGTTTCGTGTGAGGATATCGAAACATCATTCCAAGAGCTATTTGGCGTGCACATTTGGTTTTTTTTTCTTCAAGTTTGTTGTTTTCGCTTTGGATGAATAGTACTTCATCCTATTTTGCGAACCATTTTTTTCCGACTGTTTTCCATATTGTTTATTCATCAAATCTGTATCTAAAATACATCGATTGATAGTACACGACTCCTTGCAGTTTTATTTTGGGTTTGGCTGTTTGTCTTACAGTTTTTCTGAACTGTGCACAGGTGCTTGTATCGGTACTTAGCGGCTGATGGATTCTCAAAGTACTAAGTTTCCGGTCGCTGGATATACAGAGAGATTATGGCTATGGTTTACACTCAGTCAAAGCCAACTCAACACACTCCAGGTTTTTCGTCTGTTTATTGCAGGCCGACCATCTGCATTTTTTCTCTGGTTGAATAGATTTGCTTTCGGAAGACATCGATTCGAAAAAAAAAGAAAAGAGGATGGCCAGCCTGCAATAAACAGACGAAAAATCTGGAGTGTGCCGAGTTGGCTTTGACTGAGTGTAAACCATAGCCATAATCTCTCTGTATACATGTCATGAATTGATGATATCTTAAAAACAATAATCTTCCCCCGCATTACGGCACCCTTAACGGGGGGTGAAATCTTCGGTTTTTAATATCACTGGAGGGGTGGGCATTGTTCAAAATTATATTTCACGGAAATACTCTCTGGGATTGATCAAATGGTAGAAAAAATAATGAACACGCCCCGACTTCCGGAAAACACTCCCAACAGGGGACGGAATTCGTCATTTTGTTGAGTGATTCAGATTATCATTTGGCAAATATATTTATTCGATTCATAAATTCAAATCTTAAATTATTTAGTAATTTGAAAAATTCGAAAATTTCATTTTGCGGAAAATTTGTAATCGTTATAATACCACAAAATTTAAATTTCTATACTATAAATCAAAATTAAACTAATAATTTAGATATGAAAAATCAAACGAAATTAATCTTCACATTCAGTTTGCTGAATATCGAAATCACAGTTAGTCATAATCGATTTGAACTAAGTTTACACAGAACGCTCTTTGTAAAAGACAAAAAAAAATTTGAGCCTAGAGCGAAGATGGGCATGCATTTTGTTTGGGCTACACAAGCAAAATAACTTCTAAAGAAATAAATAATTCGCGTTATTCCATCATGGAGCTCTCCAAAATGATTTGAACAATAGAATTTTTCTCTTAAGATTGAAATATTTTATTCTCACTCAAAATCTAAAATGAAAAATTAAAATTTACAAATGAACATTGCACATTCTATTGATAAATGACGTAAAAATATCTCCATATCGAATGGAAACTGAACCGTTTCAAGGAAGAACATTTGAAAAATTCAGTCATCTGGGAAGCTAGTATATTCGTATACTAAATTATGTACTGAATCCGGGGATATGCTGATAAAAGTGGATCGAGTCGACCTGGAATACCCCATAACTTTAAATCAAGACACCAAATCATAGAGCAGCGATATAAATTTATACAGAGTGATTCAGTTTGACCGGGCCATATTGAACGGGCATATTCCTTGTCGAGTTCTAAGACTAAAATTCCTTAGCGAAAAGTTCTGGAGATCAACGGTGTCCAAGTTATTCAATATCTTAATTTGGCCACAAAGTATCATTTTTATTAATACATAGCGGATAACGGGTGTTACTTTCCACTTTGACAATTCCGTTTTTCAATCTTTGGCAGCCAGGCCTCCGCTCCTTAGGTTTCGCTAGTCTAAGTCCACCGTTTCAGTTTTTTTTTTTTCAATTTTTCGCTAACGTCTTTTAGTCTTAGAATTCGACCAGGAATATGTCCATTCAATATGGCCCGGTCAAACTGAATCACCCTGTATATTGTGTATTCTACCTCATTTCTGCGAAAGAAACGTGTTTTTTTTTTTTTTTTGTAAAACTGTCACCAATATTACAATTTTTAATTATTTTTTTCTTTGCAGTACAAATATTTTATACGTTGTCTAAAACACCCGTGAATTTTTACAGATTTTTAGCTTGGAGTGAAATTATGATTATTACCGGGACAAGTGGTTTGTAGCATTCGCCTAATGTACCGAACCATGGCATTTTCGGCAGTAAACTTCTGATGCCTCCCCCGCTTAATCCATCAATTTTAGATACATGCTCTAGCAAACTTTTTTGTTCAAAATTTTCTGCTTCACAATAATGGTCCCATACTATTTTGCTGTATGTTGCATGTTTCTCGCAGCGTTCGTACTGGAAGCTTGTGCTTGACCGCTGGTCTTTTATTGGCCAAGAGTGGTTCCGAGACACGCTCGGATGGATAGACCGCTTAGGGTTGGAGAGAGATAGAGCGAAAACAAAAGACCGATTGGCAGTCGACTGCGCGATTTTTCGAAAGATAGTTTTATAATGACCACAGTAATAAATAAGTCACAAAATCAAATACACACACTATCAATTACATATTATGATATCAAAGCGTATGAAAAGAATTTTATGGTTAAACAAATTCTTTCTAATATTTTTTATTAACTTTTGGAAACGGCCGAGTTTCCAAACTATTGTCAAGGTACAGTTCTCATTTCTTTTAGGAATAAGCACACGCACATTGCGTCGAAGTTATAATAGATCGTGGCACCATTGCGTGCATGTAACGAAAGAATCCGCTTCGGCCGTCCGTTTAAGCTACGCAAGCGTTGTTGTCACACCTATCACATCAGCATCTAATTCATACGTAAATATCGCAAAGAGACTCGAGTTTAACTGATAATATCCTATTTATTCCATTGTTGTATAACTTTTATTATTATAACGAGTGGGAACGGGTTCTTGATAAATAAATTGATTTGTATTAAAGAAGCAATTCTCCAATGAGTGTTTATTATAAGTAACAGACAATGAGTTTCCGTTGGTAATTAGAAGAAGAGTAAGTGGTCTGAATATTGCAACTTAGGTTGCTACCCGTAAGTCAGAGAGATGCTGACAGGGATATTTAGCATAGGCGTATAGGACCCCGTTGAAGTGTCTCAAAGGCAATGAGCGCGAAAGGCAAGGTGTTAAATTTTGAGCTACTCTCCACTGTAGTTCGCAGAAGCCAAAGATTAGTGAGAATAATGTAATGTAGAATCATTGGTATCGCGATGTTTTGTCTTCAGTAGGAGGCGAAACATCCCGATGTTGAATATAAATTTCTTAGTTATATTGAGTTAAACTTTGTCATTAAATAAAAACGATTTGATTATAACACCATGATGAATATTTTTAGTCTCAAAATGTTCGTTAAATTTCAATTCATACCATACTACTTTTTCATTGGAATCTGTCGACTGGTTGAGTCTTAAAAAATGTTAGAGTGATAGAAGCTTGGCATTTTTCGAATGTACGTATACAAATAATGTAAACTTCAATAATTTTTGTTATCACTAATAGATGGTCAAATTCAATGTGAACTTGGTCTTATTTTGTAGAACTTATTTTAAGCTATCCACCAGTGAAATTTTACACAAATCTGTCTACAACCGCTTTTACAAGCTGACAACCATATTGCAAAAAAATTCCTTGTCGGAAAATTGGCTGAAAATTCATGAAATACGACAAACAGCTTCATCATAGAAATTTTTTTCAAAAAAATAAAGCGTTACTTTCATGTTTCAAAAAGAATTTTTTTGTGGAATAATGGATTTTGACAACGAATCGTTCTGTCGTTTTTATTTTCAATTCTAGGATTAAAAACAAATAGAGGGAAAACACCATATATTGACTTACGGGTGTAAATTTTTCGAAAATTCATAGCTTGATGACAAATTGATACAAAAATAAGAAATAAACATGAACCTCGACAGGTGGAATCAAAATGAAAGAAAAATTGGGCACATTTATGAACAATGTAATCTTTGAATCTTATCCAATTTATCGGGAAATGTATATCTCTAAAACACATGTCAGGTGTGAAATTTTTTTTTTTCTTTTAATTTGATTGATCATGCAATTTATGTGATTTATTCAATCCCAGAGAGTGTTTCAGTGAAATAAAATTTTGAGCAATGCCCACCCCTCACGTGATATAAAAATCCAAAGTTTCACCCCCGTTTTAGGGTGGGTTCCGGAGGTCGGGGCGTGTTCATGATTTTTTCTAGCATTTGATCAATCCAAACGAGTATTTCCGTGAAATGAAATTTTGAGGAATGCCCACCCCCCAAGTGATATAAAAATCTAAGGGCGTGTTCCTGGTTTTTTCTACCATATATTAACGATTTCAAAGAGTAATTTAGTGAAATGAAATTTTGAGCAATGCCCACCCCTCAAGTGATATGAAAATCTAAGGATTTCACCCCCGTTTGAGGGTGGGTTCCGGGAGTCGGGACGTGTTCCTGATTTTTTCTACCATATATTCAATCTCGAAGAGTATTTTGGTGAAATAAAATTTTAAGCAATGCCCACCCCTCAGGTGATATAAAAATCTGAAGATTTCACCCTCGTTTTAGGGGGGGTTCCGAAAGTCGGGACGTGTTCCTGATTTTTTCTACCATATAATCAATCCCAAAGAATATTTTCGTGAAATAAAATTTTGAGCAATGCCTACCTCTCTAGTGATGTAAAAATCTAAAGATTTCACCCCCGGTTAAGGGTGCCGTAATGCGGGGAAAGATCATTGTTTTCAAGATATCTCTAGTCGTTTTCACTTTTTAAACCCAGCAGTATCATTTTCAGTCGATTTATAATTTTTTTCATTTCTGTCGAATTTCGTTGCGTTTCAACGATCCAAACTTCAATGTCATACTTTTGCATCGACTGGCGAATGTCTGATCTACAGATAACATTGGGTCTATACATACACACTTATGTAAAATGAATCTTCCAATCTTGTGGGACGTCATTGTCGTGGCAGTGGAAATATTAGCGCGTGCGAGTTTACGATAGCGCTTTAGTGGGGGCGCCAAATACAGCACTCCCGTAAACTCGCATACGCTAATCTTTCAACTGCCACGAATATGTAGTTGCGAATGATTATTCTTCACAAGCCAATGAGCAATCAAATATTTTTGCACTCAAGTGAGTCTGAACTGTTACGGGGATGAGTTTCAGGAGTTGAAATTGATCATTCCCACTACGTGTATACGCTAGTGCACCCGCGCATACGCATGCATCGTGAGCAAAATTGTATGACATAGTATAGGTACACCACAGCAATCATTAACTGAATTTGATATTCATCAAACTGTCATACCCTATGCTACTTGTAGCATACACAAATATCCGAAATAGGTTTTATACCGAAATAGCAGAGTACAGTTTTCTTGATAATTCAACAGTTTCGCAAGTAAATAAGTTTATTCTTACATTATTAATAATATATACTTAACCTCTACGGTATAACACCCATCATGGAAGGAATAAACGTAGTATATCGCTCATTGGCTCCATAGTGAGGTACGTGATTCCAGAGTTCAAAGTCTGATCTGATAATTTAATGACAGTGGAACGACCACGATTTTTATTTATTATACAAGGTATTTACTTCTGTAAATTCATACACATAATCAAGGATACAGAGAAGTATTTTCTGATACGATTATTGGTTGAAATAACTAGTTTTTCAGTGCATTTCATTGCTGTCGCATTCAAAACTCTATTCTCGCGTGAAACGAAGCCGGTTGTCCGTATAGCTCTAAGAAACTGGATGTGCCCGCCAAGTACGTAGCTCTTGGAATGATGTTTCGATATCCTCAAACGAAACTCCGACTTCACGATTGATTGATTGATTGATTATTTGTATCACGACGTAGACTTGCTGAGAGATCGCAGGGGTACATGCGGTACTTGGCTTTTTTCTTGATTTCACGACAGAGACTGGCAAAGCGTTTTGCTTATAAAGCAATTGTGATTTCCGTGTTGGTACTTGGCGGCTTTTTTTACATCTTTGGATGTATTTCGTGGGGTTTCATTTCTTTTTGCGAGTACAAGAATTGAGAAGGATTGCTCATTTAATTTCAGCAGGGTTATACGTTATTATAGTTTGATCATCACAAGAAATACATTCGGAATTTGGGCAAGGGAAGAAACATTTAGTGAAAGACAAACACATTCACTTCAATTGTCAACTGTGACAAACATAGATAATTTATTAAGTAGAATTCAATTTCGTCTCATACAGTATCAGGTTGGAATTCGTAACGTTATTTCAAGAAAATATTCGCCAAAAAATTCTCAAATTCGAGGCTCGAACGTTTCGAATGGATCAAGAACGGTGCATGATTTTTCAAATTGTGTGAAACATGTTTATCTCGCATATTTTAGAGTTCTCACAACATTTGAATCACGAAACATTGCATTTCTTCAACGAATATTCTGTTATGTTAACGTTGCGAACTTCAACCTCATTATACAGTCTTAACTTGAATTCAGCACTCAATCAGTAATTTTTCAGCCATAACTTGGAAGACTGTGTTGCCTGACGCAGTAACAGGCTCATATGTGTTCTGCAACATCGATTGTTCGGAGCTTGCATGCTTGTCTGCTGCAATCCAATTCAGGTCCCTGTGAGAATCATACAAATCAATGAACGATCAATCATCTAATAGAAATGTCACAGCAATCACTAAAATATATCCCATGTTACTGTGGTAAAGGTGAGCTGGGAAATATCGACTCGTACAGCATACCTTCTAATATGTGATATCCACCAACAAGGAATGACATGTAGTATGGAATAGGTAGATTCAGTCAGTGGTCGGATTTACAGCGGAGGTTGTTTTATACAGGTACAGGCCAGTGTGTACGGTATGAAGTGATTGATCAACAACTTATTATGTATAGTGTATATAGGAGCTTAAAATATCTCATAATTGCCTAGATGGTTAAATACTGCAGTTAAATTTCGAGAATTGGGAAGGCGCTACATAATTTGAAAGAATGCATTCATTTCACTGATAATCTAATGGATAGCATATTTCAAGGTATCGAACGATTTAACGAGATTTTTAAAGATATTAAATGTTCCAACTCATTTCATAGACCACACGAAGCGTGCGTAGAACTCACATTTTCACTCCGTATGAAGTAGATTTTGTATAATACCCAACGGAAAAACTTTTTTGGATTTCATGTGATTTCACACTCGCCTTCGGCTCTTGTTGTCAACTCACACTAGACAGAAAAAGTTTTACCGCACTCGCATCATAATGCACCATTACTTCGCTCAGTATGATAATGAACGTTCTACGCAGGCTTCACGTGTGTGAGTCACCCATTTTCACACATGGAGTAAAATTTTGTAGAATACTCGACGGAAAAACTTCTTTTGATCTCGTGTGATTGCAACACTCGCTTTCGGCTCGTGCTGCAACCTCACACTCGTCAGAAAAAATTTTCGCCACTCTCGTATCGTACTGTACTATTTTCAACTCAGCGTGTGGTACTTAATTTCTAATGCCTGTTGGTAGTGTGGAAGTGCACGATTCACACACTTCCATATGTAAAAATAATGAAGTTCCCTCCGTTTGAAAATATTTTTCTTCTATTCAACGTTTCGATTTTGTGTCAAGTTCTGTTGACACATACATATTCACTGATTGAATAATCGCGTTACCAATATGTCAAATGAACATTACATGTTATTCATGAATGATAAAAAATATATGTGAAAAATAATATAATTATATCAAAATCGAATGAGCCTAGCTTTTCTGATCAAGATAACTTGTATCTGGAACTTGCGTTTCTATCGATAGACTACGGAAAGAGATGTATAGAAGTGAAAGAAAAAGAGTTTTGCTTGTCTTTGATTTCCTCATTTCTTTAGTTTCGAAGACTAATGAAATTTTATGCTATTGAAAATCATTTCTGAAAGTATTTGGTTTTTGATGGGGGCCTTGCCCCCTGCACCCGTACCAGGGGCGCTGCCCCTGGACCTCGTCCACACACTGCCTCTCGCACTTATATCGCGATATATATACTATACTTTCCTATCTTTTAGAGTTCTCTACAGGTCAAGAATTCCGCACACTGAGTTTGAAGAAATAGTATTCGACACGTGTGTGCGTACTTGTATCGTACTGTACTATTATAACACTTTTGATAATCAGCAATTTTCTATGAATTTGGAACGTCGTTTCGTCAAAGTACTATCTTCGTCTATTCCAATAAATATATAAGAGGATAGAAATGGTCCAGGTGACTGTGAAACATACAAAATAAAATAGAATTGGATGAGAGGTTTCCCTATATTACTACTAATTTTCCTAGCGTTGTTATTACTATGGAGCTACGGGCTGTGGGTTACCTTTGCCTTGGGACGCTGTTTTGCCGAAGCGTTATGTTTGTCTATCTCAACGGATTGATAATCGGAACCTTTGGTTTGGGACGTTGTTTTGTCAAAGTGTTATCTTCGTCCATTCCAATGGATTAATATAGGATAGGAATGGTCCAGGTGACTGTAAAAGATACAAAATAACGAATGATTGAAGCAGAGGTTCCAGTATATTACTACTAATTTTTCTAGCACGTGTCATCACAAGGGACCATTCTGGATCTTGAACCTATCATAATCTCTAGCGCCCGTGTTATCGTTGCGCTTCCCCGTGAGTCCCTTTTCATCGCCGCTACCGCCTATATTCTTCGTTCTTGTGTGGAAAATACGAGGTCGCCAAGCAACTTGAACGTTTATCATCAACAATCATCAATTGAACTCAGGCAAAATTCGACGCTGCGATGATGCTAACTACCAAACGGAATCACTGCCTCAGCCCAAAACGAATGGCTGGCGTTACCGCAGGCGCTAACAACTCTTTGTCAGTAGTGTCTGATCGGTAGATAACATTATGATCGAGCACGAATTCCCTCGTCATCAATTGTTGATTGTCAAGACATGTAGGGGCCTGCGGAGATGAACAGGTGAAGCAGGGAAACGCGGACGCTAAAAGTCAACGTCAGCGGTATGTTAACGCCTAGGAATCCAGAATCGCACCTCAAGTGATGGTAGGAAATATACAAAGCAATAGATAAATGACGAGTCATGCATTTAGTGGAAATAAAGAGGTCGAGGCTGTTCTATTCGTCTATTATTGTGTGAACGAATGTAAAGTCTAGTGAAAAACAATTTACGTACATACCGTTTGATGTGAGTCATCGTAACCTTTTTTTTCCACTTGCTTCGGTGAGTAGTGATAAAATAAGATTTTGCCAGGTTCGTTGGTTCATTCGCTATATTTTAACCCAGCTGAGAGGATCTGTTCCGTGCAATTACAAGAGGCCACCATGCAGATGTCAATAATTATCATTAATAACAGTGATCGGCATGCAACCGCGGTCGTCGCACTATTACACTCTCATTATTGTTCACTGATTCACTGATTCACTGATATAAAACCATAAGCATGGCCGATAACACATTATATAATAATATAATTATATGATGTGAATATATAACTATATAATATGATTATATATGAAATTATGAATATTTCAACTATCAATAGCGCGACCCGACAGCCATCCGACGGCCAATTTGATTCCGTCAACCCTTTGTAGCTACTTGGTAACTTTATCATTACATACCGACCGAGTGCGAATTCAGATTCATGCCAAAATCAATAGAGGTCGAGATTTCAATGGCTTGTACCCACGTTCCGGAGTTCAAGTTGATCTGTGTCACCGTTCGTTCGGAAACGTGGTCCCAAGCAAATGTCTAGCGAAAACCCGATGACCAGGAATAAGGAGAAGAGTCTTTTTCATCAACTTCAGTGACCAATATGTCGGGAACCAATGTACTGATTTCGATCAAATTCATACAGCGAAGTCGTGTGGTGGGTGAATATCTATTTCGAGAATTTTATCGACAAATAATCACGCGTTCCGAAGTTATGACCTCGTGCTTACAGGTATAAAGAATTCCTCCGAGACAATAGTTCCGCGTAGCTCTCGCCTGCCTATAGGTACTTAGCGGCGATTCGCTGCCGCGAATCTTGATAACCGAACAAAATGTAATGAAAATTATATCAACTTACCAGAGTCGAGGCGTTACTCCGAAGGCCACCACCACGGGCTGGGACCGTCCCGGTCTTCATCCTCACTCCACACGGATTCCTTATCCAGAAAAAAACATATGTTGAAAATAGAGTATATATATGAATACAAAAAATCAAAGAACAACTTAATTAATTGATTAATTAACCTGATTAATTTTTTTTCATTTTTTTTTCTTCATTCAATAAATCTTATTTTGTTATTGAATTCAAAATTTCGAGTCGTTCGTTAACGCCCCGCTAATCCTTCATTTGATCCCGACCCCTCTCCGCGGTACTGTAGCTAGCCGACGCTTCGAGTACCCGTAGATAAAATTTCAATAATATTTTGTTTCGATTTCTGTAAGCGGCGGTTATCCGCCTGGCGCCCAACATTTTCGGATTCTCAGTTTCGGCCAATTGTAGAGTGGAGGGACCTCGGAGGCTAGCTATCCGGTCTAGCTCCGAGGACCAATAAAAATCCACGTCGCAAGTTATATATTCATATTGGAGAATTATTTTATTGTATAATGTGTTATCGGCCATGCTTATGGTTTTGTATCAGTGAATCAGTGAATCAGTGAACAATAATCAAAGTGAAATAGTGCGACGACCGTGGTTGAATGCCGATCACTGTTATTCATAATAATTATTGACATCTGCATGGTGGCCTCTTGTAATTGCACGGAACAGATCCCCTCAGCTGGGTTAGAATATAGCGAATGAACCAACGAACCTGGCAAAATCTTATTTTATTACTACTAACCGAAGCAAGTGGAAAAAAAGGTTACGATGACTCACATCAAACGGTATGTATACGTACATTGATTTTCACTAGACTTAACATTCGTTCACACGATAATAGACGAATAGAACAGCCTCGACCTCTTTATTTTCACTAAATGCATGACTCGTCATTTATTTATTGCTTCGTATATTTCCTACCATCACTTGAGGTGCGATTCTGGATTTCTTGGCGTAAACATACCGCCGACGTTGACTTATAGCGTCCGCGTTTCCCTGCTCCACCTGTTCATCTCCGCAGGCCCCTACATGTCTTGACAATCAACAATTGATGACGAGGGGATCCGTGCTCTATCATAATGTTATCTACCGATCAGACACTACTGACAAAGAGTTGTTAGCGCCTGCGGTAACGCCAGCCATTCGTTTTGGGCTGAGGCAGTGATTCCGTTTGGTAGTTAGCATCATCGCAGCGTCGAATTTTGCCTGAGTTCAATTGATGATTGTTGATGATAAACATTCAAGTTGCTTAGCGACCTCGTATTTTCCACACAAGAACGAAGAATATAGGCGGTAGCGGCGATGAAAAGGGACTCACGGGGAAGCGCAACGATAACACGGGCGCTAGAGATTATGATATGTTCAAGATCCAGAATGGTCCTTTGTGATGACACGTGTTAGAAAAATTAGTAGTAATATATTGGAACTTCAGCTTCAATCATTCGTTATCCTGTATCTTTCACAGTCACCTGGACCATTCCTATCCTATAATAATCCATTAGAATAGACGAAGATAACACTTTGACAAAACAACGTCCCAAACCAAAGATTCCGATTATCAATCCGTTGAGATAGACAAACATAACACTTCGGCAAAACAGCGTCCCAAGACAAAGGTAACCCACAGCCCGTAGCTCCATAGTAATAACAACGCTAGGAAAATTAGTAGTAATATACGGAAACCTCTCATTCAATTCTATGTTATTTTGTATGTTTCACAGTCACCTGGACCATTCCTATTCTCTTATACCGAGAGGAAATCTAGAAAGTATACAGTGACTGCGCACGCGCGAGTTTCGTCGTCCGCTGAGGCAGGCTGGCCACCCCGAGTTTCAGCTGTCCCAATTTGTTTTTGACGGCAATGTAATTGATACGAATTTTTGAGGTTGAGATCTCAATTAATTGCGATAGTGATTCAGAAAGGCTTGGAAAGCTTTTATTGTCGAGATTAAAACTTGTTCTGAAAGAACTGTCGACATTTATTCTGAACAGCTGATTGTCTGCTTCGATTCGATGTATCGGATCATTTTTAGACGAATTGTTCATCCGATTAAAATTGGAAACTGGTGGTCTAAATGATGGGTGCTTGGAAAAAACGAAGCAGGTAGGTGGAAACAGTTTATTCAATCATGATAGTTCAATACAGTAGAAATAATCCAAATTCTCTTGATTAACAGGAAATGTTGGTGAATAAATGCTGTTTGATTGGAAAACTCAAAAATGAGTCTACAACAGCCAAATGATTGCATCTCTGCCTTTTATTGACATCTCCCATTTAATTTCATCTCAAGTGCAGAGATCATCGCCACTTTTGTCGGTTGACCGAAGAAATTGTTATAATTTCTTTCAATTTTAAATATTTTTCATGCAACGTTTCTTTCAAATATCTTTCTCGGTAGGAAGGAACATTAATTTTACGAGTTCTAAAATTGAGAAACATGAAACCAATTGTTTAAGAAGTTTTAATAATTTATCATCTGTGATTAAATTGTGATTTTTTTCTTTTACGAGTCTAGTTTAAATAGGTTTCCCTTGAATCTCCTCCTACCACAGCAGATTATTGTAAATCGTGAAAATTTTCTAATAATAAGCAGAATTCATTTTGTAAATCATCGATAGTGTTCGAGTTACTGAATAGAGAGGGCCCCATACTGAAATTAAAAATGTATTAACTTTCGATTGATTGAAATTATTTCTGAACAAGCGATTATTTGTAATGCAACGTGTATTATTTTTGAAGAGGTTTGCCTAAGTATTTTCAAGAAGACACAAGTACAGACACAGCGACAGAGATAACTGAGACAGCTGGAACTAGCTAGCGGGGTGAAATTATAAACTAAAACTAACTTTAGAGATATTTTTAACTAAAAATGTTGAACATTCCTGGATTTCGATTGTATCAGTTTGGCTAGCAAAACCTATTCTGTGATTACAATTACAGACCTGAAAAACTATTTTCCTGAACCAAATGACAAAAGTAACGAAGCCCAAGTTCAAAATAAAAATATTTATGTGTTCCAATAATTCCTTGACGCTGTGAAGTTGCACTAATGGCCGAATAACAAACTCATCATTATTGGCTTTAACAAAGTAAAATGGTCAAATATTTAAACATCCACGTCTGTACTGTGCGAGCTCTTCAATTTCGCCCCAGTCAATGATGTAAAGATGGAAGTGATGGTCCAACAAAATCTCTTGAACTCCTGTTGCCTGACAGAACGACCACATCGAATAGTTGAAATGGTGGCACCGATCAAGAAAACATGGTCCTTGCTGGCAGAACGTTTTGATTACCAGGTAACATACGATTTTCCTACTGCTGATCGAGCCTCCTAGGAAAACGAATTTTATCATTGAATGCATGCCAAAATGTTGTGCCACTCAGAGATCACAGAATTGGAATTGTGCTTACGAACCCCGATGACTTCTCCGAGGAGAAAACTCGAACGTCGACGACTTTAGTCCCACTTCACTGTTTGATTGTTTCCTAGATGAAAATAAAAGGTGTTATTATCAGACCTGCTTCTGCTGATTTTGGATTCAACTAATTGAATGCATTTGGCTTTGATGATGTAAACTACACTGTGATTAACTGTTATTCTTTTCCTCTTTTCATTCTTGGATTTTTGGGGCATCCTCCTTTGGTAATCAAACATCGTTCGCTGTACTACGGAGTTGCATTTAACGAAGCTGACGGAGGGTCTGTGAGAGTTTCAGTCAGGTACATCTGCTGTAAATTTACACTCCTTGTACTCGTAAATTTAATGGACAAGCCATATCAGTTTGTTGTGTTCCTTCCTATTAATTTCATTCGTTCGTTCCATGTTCATCGACACTGATTATTGGCGTCCGGAGCACTGCACTGGAATGAGTCCACCCCGGAACTATCTTCTGATCTGTTTCAACAATCCGTTTATTTTTTACCTAATGTGGATGAAGAATATTTTTTCAATAAACGTTATTTTCACTCACCTGCCTCAGTTTGTCCAGACTACCACCTAATAATGACCTTTCAGATTTGATTTTGGATTTCATCTTTCAACAAATCACTTCAAGATAATTTTTGTAGTAGCGATTAATTGTTGTTTTCACATTAAATCTTTTATTGCACCCACTGAATAATCTTCTGATATGGACTACGTTATTAAAAACTGCTCGTCCGTGCTATTTTTTTTTTTCTGCTAATTATCGTCGAATTGAAATGTAAAGCAACATAACCTCGATTGACTACTTGACGCGCGAGAGTTCGACAGCAGATCTCGCTTAATTTTCTTCAAGTTGGCACCCATGCCTCACAGGTTGAAATACCACCGCGGGACGATCTTGCCGACCAATGAAATTAATTTAATTTGGCGCGTGCGCAGTCACTGTATACTTTCTAGATTTCCTCTCGGTATATCAATTGGAATAGACGAAGATAATACTTTAACAAAACGACGTCCCAAAACCAAAGTTCCGATTATCACTCCGTTGAAATAGACGAACATAACACTTCGACGAAACAGCGTCCCAAGTCAAAGGTAGCCCAAAGCCCGTAGCTGCAAGATGATAACAATGTTAGGAAAATTAGTAGTAATATACTGAAACCTCTCATTCAATTCTATTTTATTTTATTTCTCTTAGTCACCCGGACCATTCCTATCCTATTATCAATTCATCGGAATAGACGAAGATAACATTCCGGCAAGACAGTGTCCCAAAACAGAGGTAGTCCACAGCTGCTTCAAAGTTATAACACTCTACGTATCTTCCCCAAATGAACCAACTTCTACCAGCCTACCAACCACCGACTTCACCTACCTATACATCAGCACCGCAAATTGATTACCAAACAGACTAACATATTCAAAAATTGCTGATTATCAAAAGTGTTATAATAGTACAGTACGATACAAGTACGCACACACGTGTCGAATACTATTTTTTCAAACTCAGTGTGCGGAATTCTTGACCTGTAGAGAACTCTAAAAGATAGAAAAGTATAGTATATATATCGCGATATAAGTGCGAGAGGCAGTGTGTGGACGAGGTCCAGGGGCAGCGCCCCTGGTACGGTGGCAGGGGGCAAGGCCCGCATCAAAAACCAAATACTTTCAGAAATGATTTTCAATAGCATAAAATTTCATTAGTCTTCGAAACTAAAGAAATGAGGAAATCAAAGACAAGCAAAACTCTTTTTCTTTCACTTCTATACATCTCTTTCCGTAGTCTATCGATAGAAACGCAAGTTCCAGATACAAGTTATCTTGATCAGAAAAGCTAGGCTCATTCGATTTTGATATAATTATATTATTTTTCACATATATTTTTTATCATTCATGAATAACATGTAATGTTCATTTGACATATTGGTAACGCGATTATTCAATCAGTGAATATGTATGTGTCAACAGAACTTGACACAAAATCGAAACGTTGAATAGAAGAAAAATATTTTCAAACGGAGGGAACTTCATTATTTTTACATATGGAAGTGTGTGAATCGTGCACTTCCACACTACCAACAGGCATTAGAAATTAAGTACCACACGCTGAGTTGAAAATAGTACAGTACGATACGAGAGTGGCGAAAATTTTTTCTGACGAGTGTGAGGTTGCAGCACGAGCCGAAAGCGAGTGTTGCAATCACACGAGATCAAAAGAAGTTTTTCCGTCGAGTATTCTACAAAATTTTACTCCATGTGTGAAAATGGGTGACTCACACACGTGAAGCGTGCGTAGAACGTTCATTACCATACTGAGCGAAGTAATGGTGCATTATGATGCGAGTGCGGTAAAACTTTTTCTGTCTAGTGTGAGTTGACAACAAGAGCCGAAGGCGAGTGTGAAATCACATGAAATCCAAAAAAGTTTTTCCGTTGGGTATTATACAAAATCTACTTCATACGGAGTGAAAATGTGAGTTCTACGCACGCTTCGTGTGGTCTATGAAATGAGTTGGAACATTTAATATCTTTAAAAATCTCGTTCAATCGTTCGATACCTTGAAATATGCTATCCATTAGATTATCAGTGAAATGAATGCATTCTTTCAAATTATGTAGCGCCTTCCCAATTCTCGAAATTTAACTGCAGTATTTAACCATCTAGGCAATTATGAGATATTTTAAGCTCCTATATACACTATACATAATAAGTTGTTGACCAATCACTTCATACCGTACACACTGGCCTGTATCTGTATACAACAACCTCCGCTGTAAATCCAACCACTGACTCAATCTACCTATTTCATACTACATGTCATTCCTTGCTGGTGGATATCACATATTAGAAGGTATGCTGTACGAGTCGATATTCCCCAGCTCACCTTCACCACGGTAACATGGGATATATTTTAGTAATTATTGTGACATTTCTATCAGATCATTGATCGTTTATTGATTCGTATGATTCTCACAGGGACCTGTATTGGATCGCAGAAGACAAGCATGCAAGCTCGAAACAATCAACGTTGCAGAACACATATGAGCCTGTTACGGCGTCAGGCAACACAGTCTTACAAGCTATGGCTGAATCACTGATTAAGTGCTAAATTTAAGTTAAAACACTGCATTAGACGAAATTAGGTACAACTTAATAAATCATTCAAGTTTGTCACAGTTGACAATTGAAGTGAATGTGTTTATCTTTCACTGAATGTATCTTCCCTTGCCCAAATTCCGAATGTATTTCTTGTGATGATCAAACTATAATAACGTATATAACCCTGCTGAAATTAAATGAGCGACCCTTCTCAATTCTCGTACTTGTAAAAAGAAATGAAGTCCCACGAAAAACATCCAATAATGTAAAAAAAAGCCGCCAAGTAGCAACACGAAAATCACAATTGCTTTATAAGCAAAACGTTTCGCCAGTCTCTGTCGTGAAATCAAGAAAAAAGCCAAGTACCGAACGTACCCCTGCGATCTCTTAGCAAGTCTACGTCGTGATACAAATAATCAATCAATCAATCGTGAAGTCGGGAGTTTCGAGTAGGGATATCGAAACATCATTCCAAGAGCTACGTACTTGGCGGGCACATTCGGTTTCTTAGAGCTATACGGACAACCGGCTTCGTTTCACGCGAAAATTGAGTTTCCAATGCGACAGCAATTAAATACACTGAAAAACTAGTTATTCCAACCAATAATCGCATCAGAGAATACTTCTACGTATCCTCAATTATGTGTATGGATTTACAGAAGCAAATACCTTGTATAATAAATAAAAATCGTGGTCGTTCCACTGTCATTAAATTATTAGATCAGACTAGGAACTCTGGCATCACGTACTTTACTATGGAGCCAATAAGCGATATACTACGTCAATTTCTCCCATAATAGGTGACATATCGTAGAGCTCCAGTATACCGGGTGTTCCATCTTAAACAGTGCATTAGAATATCTCGGAAATGAGGATTGCTATCGAAAAATGATTCAGTTGAGAATATCATAGTTTCGAGGGGGACACATGATGGTGATATCACTTTGGTTGTGAGTAGTTTTGCTTGTGAAAAATTAGCACGGACGTAGTTTTCTTAAATGGCAACCGATTTTTTACCCAGAACAAATGTTGTACCTCTCGGTAAGACGAATTCAGCCATACGTGATAAAAGTGCCTGTCGTTTACGAATCGCGAGTTATGACTGTTCGAAACTCGGAAATTTGTCATAACCTGCTACTGTCATGATAGGTACTTGTTCAAGCGCAATCATTCGGGGTAAAATCACGGTTGTTTCAGGAGTTTATCAAATGTTCAAACACATTTTTCTCTGTCCGAAGGCAGAGTTGCAGCCGACGTTGGAAATACTGGAGTGTGGAGAGCAGAGTATTGTGCTGGATGTGACGACAGGCGTTTATTATCTTCAGTTCCATGTCTTCCCGTGCCATCGGCGGCCAAACATACAGAATGTGAAATTAAAAAAAAAATGAATGCGATTGAAAAACTACACCTACTGATGACGAATTTCGGAGTTTCGAAGAGGTATAACTTGCGATCCGTGAACGATAGGCACTCTCATCACGAATGGCTGAATTCGTCTTTTCGCGAGGTACAATATTCGTCTCGGAAAAAACATCGGTTGCCATTCAAGGAAACTACGTTCGTGCGAATTTCTCACAAGCAGTACCACTCACAACCAAGCTGATATCATCATCATGTGTCCTCCTCGAAACTATGATATTCTCATCTGAATCATTATTCGATAGCAGTCCTTATTTCCGAGATATTCTAATGCACTGTTTAGGATGGGACACCCTGTATATTAATAATAATGTAAGAATAAACTTATTCACTTGCAAAACTGTTGAATTATTAAGAAAACTCCACTTTGCTATTTCGGTATAAAACCTATTTCGGATATACATGTATGCTATAAGTAGCATAGAGTATGACAGTTTGATGAATATCAAATTCAGTTAAAAGTAGTATAGGGCAGCTTTGGGGCGTCACAACAAACCCCCCTTTCTCCTCTGCCGCTCCCCCCGGCGCCATGCTTCCCCCCTCAAGGTCGTCTGGACTCCCCCTCGAGGTTGAACGTTGACGAGGGGGTGTCTCTGTCCCCCTGCCCCTCGCTTTTTCTCACCCCTCTGGCCCCTCGCTGTATTTTCATGAGGGGTCGTCTCTCACTCAAATTTTGAATACGCTACCCCCTCCCTACGACCATAAGGATGGGAGAATCGGGTGCAAGATTACAAAATGCAATGACACGGCAATGTTCACATGAATACTATTTTTATTCAATTCTCAAGTATACACGAACGGGAATGAGACAACTTGTTTTCTTAACTCTATGAATACATACAATTTCATGCAAATCTTAGGTTACATATTGGCCTAAGTGCTATCTTAACTCTATGAGTATACATACACACACCCACACACGCAATTTGTGTTCATTCAATACATGGGTGATAACTTAATTCTACGAGTACAATTTTTATTCATATGCTTATCCGAGTGGTTCTAAAAATATTGTGTTGGGGTAATTCTACGACTTGGCTTTATTTTTAAATTTATATCCCCCAGAGGTACAATACTGTAGGCAACTGCTGGGGATTAAATTCCGAGAGCTTGAGATCTTGCCCTTGCCTACTAACTTGTTATAAAATGTTCGGGCGGTGGCGTCATTATTTTTATAGTCGTCAGTTGATATACCGAGAAACTGGCGCAAAGTACTGCCAGCAGCCATAAAATAAATAAACATAATAGAGAAGTGTCCACACACGTCAGAAGAAAGGTTCTGCAGCTGCCTGTCGTTGCAGCGGTATTGCCGGCAATTTTTTCGGAGTCTTCGCATATGGTCAGGGATGAGCGGTGGTAGTCCGAAACTGTCAAAGTAGGTCCTCTGTCCGGTGGGGGTGACGTGAAATACCACCCAATGCGAGCCTGGCCGTGTGTGATCATCGATGTTGGAGACAATAGCTGTTGGGTATGTCCAAGCCAAGGGTACTCGGTCGGCGGCGAAAACCCCGCACGGGACCGTATGCAACATCTGTAGAGCCTGCAGAATTTGTAGACTGTTCATATCCTTCGTCTTCGGATACTGTCATGCCTCGCGGTGATGGCGTCGTAGTTGAATATAGCTCAAGTTGGTCGAGAGCTTCGGAGATGCCGACTATGGATCCTTCTTCGATAACTATTCAGTTTTCGTAGCGAAATGTCGCCCTTGAACCACTCGATTCCGTGATGATAGCAGGTTACGTGATTATTACGGGTCTGATCAATGGAATGCAGATCTTCAGACGGGCGCGGAGGCTCGACAATCTAATGCGCGGTGTGACTTACCTCCAGAGTAAGCACCGTCACTTCTTTCGGTATAAATTGTCGCTCGATGTTGTGGAATCCTTGGATATCAATAACGTAATTCATATTTACCGCTTGATGTACGATAGCGAACGAATCAAAGGTTGGTACTAGACTGATCGTCACGGTGATGGTGTGCGGCCTTTGAAACTTACCCACGCGCTCTTGGTCGTAGCTTTACCGCTTCAAGGACTCGGCTCCTCCCCCGTAGCGAACACCTGACGGGCCGATGACGTGTTATTTTTCCCGCTAGCCGACATTGGGTTCGTTTAACCGCCGAAATCCGCGATGAGCTGGCGGGCGGCATTCACTTCGATAATATTATCGAACTCTGCGTAAACAATGCAGTTAATGGTTTCTTTCAAAGCTTCGTCAAAGCGCACTTCGATTCTCAGGGTACCGTGCTTGATGAGAGACCAATGTGACGGACAGTTAGCTGAGAGATCCGGGGTCAGGTCAAATGCCATTGGACAGAATCCTTTCGGGTAACTTGTCCTGCTGATTCCGTTTCCCTTGTTGAGAAAATGTATACCTGTGCCCGAGAACAGGGAGTGATAGGCCTCGATGTACAGGTTGCTCGTCACTCCGTTTTTCTTGAAATTCGGCTGTAAAGGTTATGAAGGGACCTGTACCCCATCGACGTACAGTGACAAATAGTTCATGAGAAAATTTCGGAAATTGAACGGTTTCAGTTTCCTGTCTCCGTTGAAGGCCTTGTTGCTGACGCAACCTAATATTACGCGTTTCGGTAGTTGTCCAAGTATAACGTTGTCCAGCATTTCTGCCTGTACGCCTGCGTGAATGGTGAAAGATTTCACCTCTACTCTGGTCACGGGGTACTTTGCACTACCTTGAGCGAGTGTCCGCGCGTGGGCCAATAAAATTCCAGGACTGATCTTGACGCGCCGTACCAACAACGACGTTTCGACGATGTGAAGGCTATGCAAGGGGTCCGACTTTATTATGCAATAACTGTCTCGCGATCTCACGAGTCGTAGTCACAGCTCCACACCGCTGAGTAGAAACTTTTCTTGGTTGAAAACGTCGCAGTGAAGATGACCGATCAGATCCACAATCCGACCGTTATTCATTATAGCCTTGCGTGCAGCATACCCGCCATCTACACCTTCCTCGTCAACGTCCCCCGTGTGGTTGCCCGATGCCGATTTACCGTAGCCGCTCCACAACCCGGCAGTTAGATGCGATTCTTTTGCATGTGGTGCGTAATTCAGTAGTGTCTCTATGTAAGAGCGATAAGCATACGAGTTGTTAGTCGGTGAGACTAATTTTTGATTGAAGAATACATCAACCTGCCTGAACATAGAGTAAAGCAGATTGTTTACGGGGCATGGCCAAGGTCGCGGCTGATCTGCGTCATTAGGTTCGATCGTTCGTCGAAATTGTACTCGTACGCTGAGCATAGTGTGCGCCAGGTCAATGTACTCGTCACCGTGCCCGGGTACGAGAAATTCGATTGGCGAATCATCGGTTAATGATGATACGGGCTAGTAGTGAACCCACTGACCGCCCGCGATAGATCTTTGCGTCGGTGGTAAAGTGAAAAGATCCAGCTCAGATTTCATACACTCCGCCGAGTGCGCGTGTAAAAACGCCATTGCTTGTCAACGTTGTTACCGATGGGAAGAGATTAACGGGGTCCAAAGATATCGGCGATTGCCCGCTTTTTTGGTCGCCTTCCACTTTTGTCAGCTACCCCGCGCCTGGTTTTGACGGTTGTCTTCTTCTTCTTCTTTCTCTTGTTAGCTCGGGTAGACGGGCGTACAGCGACGAGTCGTTTCAGACGGGTAAGCGTTAACTGACGCTCTGTACCTGCGGACCCTTTTTTATATCCAGATCCCTTCATTAGTGCATCAACTTCTTCCTCGGATTTTTGTTGCAAATTACTACCCGATTCCTTCATCCGTGTCTTGAACGGCTGTTTGAACGGTTTATGATTCCGCATGTCCGATAATAGGTTGGCGCCGTTGCGTAACACCTTTTTTTCAACGGACCGAGCCGCGGTAGAAGTTTTCCATACCGCCGCCGCCGAGCTGCGCCTCGTAATGATATAATGAGCCATCTGAATTCGTGCCTAATTTTATCTTCTTCTCCTTCTCCTTCTCCTTCTCCTTCTCCTTCTCCTTCTCCTTCTCCTTCTCCTCCTCCTCCTCCTCCTCCTCCTCCTCCTCCTCCTCCTCCTCCTCCTCCTCCTCCTCCTCCTCCTCCTCCTCCTCCTCCTCCTCCTCCTCCTCCTCCTCCTCCTCCTCCTCCTCCTCCTCCTCCTCCTCCTCCTCCTCCTCCTCCTCCTCCTCCCCCCCCCTCCTACTCCTCCTCCTCCTCCTCCTCCTCCTCCTCCTCCTCCTCTTCTTCCTCTCCTGTCTCAGAGAGACAGATCATCTTATTGCTGAATACGTCGGAAGTGCAGTGTGGTCGTCAACATCCCGTACTCGAAGGCATAGGTTCACTGGTATGCGTTCTGATATTGATTTCAATCGTGCGGAAACTTGTAAGCATCAGAGGCAGATAGTGCGGCGGAGAGAGAACTCTCATTCCGGACTCCCCGTAAACGGAATGCTCTTCTCCGCATGCTTTGACAACTCGCAACAGGGGGGGCGTAAACGTCGCCGACTATCCGAGATTCCACGAGGTCGCAGTATACGAACATCAGACAGGAGGGTATCTTTGGCTGTATCTCTGCTCGAGGTTTAACCTTCGTCTCCTCGTACACCCTTGGTCGTATCTCAGTCATCACCGTTGGATATTTGACCCACGAGGCCTCGTTTGCCGCGATGGTAAGCGGATAATGAATCTCGGCAAGACCAACTTCCCAGACACCGGTCAACTCAATTGAACGCGGTAATTGAGTAATGTAGCAGCAGGTACGATTTTCGGAAAAAATCGCATCGAACTATTGCTCGGTAGAGTAATATAAAACTGATCGCCCGTCATGATGACCGATCGTTTCGGGAAGTGTGAATCGTATGGCAAACAGACCCTCACTGAAACCTCGCTCCTTGACTCGCGCGATTCTGTCAATCCTGCCGATTTTATGCCGTATGTTCTCCCTTCACCCACTGAAGTTCAGGTCCGTAGAACGCGCCGTCAATCTCCTCACCAGTGAGATCTTCCAACACGTACACGCTCGGCGAGCACGCTAGTACGCGACGAATCGTGAAAAGTTCCTCGCTCCAGTTTGCCACGCAGCCTTTCTCGGACGTACCCGTGGTTCTGCTGATCCGTACATAGTCGTTTTTGCGAGATCTCGGCTTACCCGCAGAACGCGGTGGGTAGCGTTTCTGCATGTGGGCGCGCGCATCCGCTGCGTTGCGAAGCGTCACCTCCGATGGAGCCATTCCTATGCTCGAGTGAACAGTTCCGTTGTAAGCTTGTACAACCTGAGGTAGGACATCAACGTAGCGGCGCGTCTTCTTGTGCGTAAAGTAACGCCATAGTCGTTCCTTGAGCGTGCGATTGAACCGTTCGACAATAGCTGCTTTTATGTCAGGGGTGCGGGTGGTTCGGTACCTGATTTCGTGGTCGGCGAGTATCTTCTGAAAGGTGCTTCCGACAAACTCCTTACCCTTGTCAGTCTGCAGTAAAACGGGTCTACGCGGCGTTGTGCTCAACACGTGTAGAAATCCCTCGGCCACGGCTGCAGAAGTCCTGCGTTTCAGTGGGACCACCCATGCGTACTTGCTCAAGACGTCGATGACAACCAACAGATATCGGTAACAGTTGTTGTGTTTTTTCAGAGAGCTCAGGTCAGCCAGATCGGCCTCCCACACGTCATCGATGTTGGAAACGTTGTATCTTGCGCGTGGAAATCTTCTTCGCACAGGCTTGTGCAGTGTATAGGCCTCTTGGGCAGCCAGCCATTTTCCGATCGATTCACGACTCGCATATCCGTGTGCGGCCCGTTCGAGTCTTCGAGCCCCTGCGTACCCCGCAGGATGAGAGGCATCGTAATACGTTTTCTTCAGTATTTCCATTATGTTTTCAGTCGGAAACCATTTTGTAGGTTTTTCAATTCCCTACAAAAGTCCCATGGACAATGTAACGATTCCTTCTCTACTTCTTGAGATACTTGTAAAAAAATCAAAAAAATTACCATTCTTGAGTTTTTGTTGTTCAAAAAATTCCACAAAGCGATTTTGCTGGGGCCGACACCGGGGTTTCCATTCACGTGCTATATCTTAAAAGGCAGTAAAGGTTATTTGCTGCTATATTCAAGTGTGAGGAAAATCTCTACTGATTGGTCTATATAGTGTTTCCTTATAGTCATTTTGACTATGCGGATCATTCAAAGTCTCATATATGCAGATAGATAAACAAAGGAAATGATATGTAACTATATGTCTTCATTAATACTTTCAAATACTTGAAATTGTTTGAGTATCATTAATTGTAATTATAGGAACAATCAGACGTGTAAATAGAGATTTAAAATTGTCTAGATGATAACTGCAAGTGGAAATACTGGACTAACGTTTTATTTGTCACGTCGGCATGAGTTTTGGTGTACACAGATTATAGAATAATTCAATGTGAGGATATGGATAGATAAGTTCAGTGTTGTAAAATATTGGTTGCGAGATTATTCACATATCTGCAGGGATTTAGATTTAGGAAATATTCTCAATGAATAACAAATCGTGCTGACTTTAGGACACTCTGATTTGCACATATATTTCGTGTTAGCACAGTCCTGACGAGTGTAGTTCGCAAGCTCAACGCGTAGTAACGATGCGATCGATTCAAAAACTGCCAGACCCCTCCGGGTACCCTTAATTCAAGGAAAGAAAAAACCATTTCAGCCAGAATCTTTCTGTACTTACTCCAAAATGATTAACATGGCACCCAAAAGAAGTTTAATGTGTGACAGAAATAGTTAATCTATTTGAGAATAAAAATGTTCAAACTCACGCCACATCGAAACAACGGTTGCTGGGCTACTTGTTTGGGAGATTTTCGATACCATGATTATTGCAGATTTAGAAAAGACCCGCGGAACTATATGTCTCTTTCATCATAGAAAATGAATCAAACAGATTCATTTCTTTTCAATCTTGTTGTGTTAGGTGATGGATTGTCATATTGCGTTTCTTGCTTGTTAATCCCTTTTGGTATCAAAATACCACCGGAGCCCACGAAAAAAAAACCTTTTTCTTCTTCGTCTATTACTATATGGGAAAATACGCCTTAGATGTAAGGCGTCTCTATAACGCGAACACTTTTTGCTGAATGGCAAAAATTTCCTGAAACGAAATGAATTTTAATGACATGAGAAATGATTTTTTTGCAGAAAGAAGACGACGACCTCTGTCGCAAGAATGGTGCAGATAGAATGCCAGGCGTAGTGCCAGGTCCAGCGCCTTCCAGGTATTCCTAAAAATTTCCTTCTCCAATGAGTGATGCATAATGATGCATTCATCGAGATCATTTTGCCCATTTTGGTATAAACAGTCAGACA